>VWZP01006688.1:553382-630205 GCA_013396995.1 Dicaeum eximium | reverse complement strand
GTTTCTTTTCTAACTTTACAATCATTTTAATTTTACAAGTTCATAAATCAACTCTTCTTCCTTGCTCTGCCCCATATCTCCTGTCTGGGTGTGGCTCTAAGCAAATGAGACCTTTGAATGAAAATTCACTTTTTTTTCTTTTTTTTTTCCTTCAAGAATTGCTCATGTCTCCTCAGCCTCAAATATTTCATGCAGGTTGTGCCATGTATTTCACAAGCTAAGCCAAGCAAAACACCGCCTTCCATATACACAGCAAAAAAATGTTTTTCAGGCTCAAAGCATTTCTGTCTTTGGCAGAATCTTTTCTCAAAGCATACCAAAGAAAAAGTATGGAAATGAAATACAAAGAGTGGTTAAAATAATATTTTGGGTAGAGATGAGCCCAAACCAAACCCCAGATTACAAAGCCAGATACCCCCCTAGATACCATGCCTAAAATGAGGAGGTTTGTTGTGATACTTGGAGAACAACTGGAAAGCATTGCAGGTCTCCCACCAAGTTTAATTTCCTAATTGAACTTATAAAAGACTTAACCCCTGCCAGTCCTCACAGCTAACACAGATCTTTTTATATTTATATCATAGGTTATATTTACCCAGGCTGGCCCTGTGTGGATTAGATGGGTGTGGATGGGCTGTGGGGGGTGTAGATGGGGATCTGGCATGGCAGAGAGGATCCATGAGGCAGAGGGGCTCTGCTGAACCTGGGCAGGGGACCCAAAGCTTCCCTGGATTTCAGTGTGGTTATTTCTGCTGTTTGGATCCAGCCCGTCACTGACGTGGGCACAAGCTGCGGTGTAATTTGGGGTTTCAGACCCAGCATTTAGGACTGGATCCAAAACTCGAATGGAAGAAATTTGGGAAAGAGGCTTTTAAGAGTTTATTTGAAACAGAAAACCCATGAAACTATTTTTGCCCTGGTCTTTAATTGAACTATTTTTTTTTAATCCCCTAGTATGCCTGGGCTCTTCAGGCATCCAGCATCAATGTCTCAGTATTAAATAGGACACTTTATGCTACAGGAGTGATGAGTGACTGATACACTCAGCTCCCTGTGAACCCGCTGCTCTGGAGAGGTGAACAAACAGCATGTTACAGCTCCATGTGTGCACTCAGCAGCAGCCATAAGAAAGTCTGACTTTAAGTAAAGCCTATCTTAACAGCAGATTTCAAGAGGATAATTGCATCTACTCATCTATAAACACTCCCAGAATCTGATAATGCAAGTCTTAGAGGTATCTTTACTTTCTGTATCCCAACAGAGAGTCCATATATGTGACTGTAAATAGGACAGTTTAATAAAGTGTATTTTACTCTCTAGTTTAATATTTTTATAAATCTTAAAATAACCTTGAAAATATTTGTCCTAGTAGTCGACAGGATTTGGGCTTGTTTTTCTATCAATTTAGTGGTTGTAACCCAGGTCTTAAAATAGAGGGGGAGGGAGAGTGTTGTTTTGCTCCAGAAGCCAAGTGTGTACCCAGCACGTCAGCCCCATTGTACAGAGCTCCTGCCATCCTGAGCCAAAACCATCCCAGCTCCCTCCCAGATAAGGAAGAACATGCCCTGGGCTCTGGCCACTGCTCTGTTCCATCCTGTCCTGGGCCAGGGCTGCTCCTGTCTGGTACCCACAGGACAGGCACGTGCCCAAATCCTCCCCCATCTTCAATAAGCCAGGTAGGTGCACCTCTGTTCCTCCACCCTAAAACAAGGACAGGACTTGGCTAAAATGCTGAATACTCAGTGAAGCATCTGCTGCTAGGCAAAATGAAACCTCTTGGGCATGGAGTGTCCACAGTGCAGGAGAAAGAATTTCTTATTTAAATTTTTGTTTTTCATGTGAAATATCATGTTTTTAATGTTTCAGGTTGTGAATCCTTGCCTATCACAGCATGACACTTGTTGGTTGCAGGGCTCACGTCCCACCTTTAATGCATACAGCTCACCCAGCACAATCCCAGCTCTGTTCCAGCAGTGGTGCCAGCATCTCCCTGCTCCTCTGACCAGATTCTTGCTGCCACTGATGGACGGGGACAGATTCCTGTTCCTCTCAGCCTTCCCAAGCAGTTTTGAGAACTGCAGGCACCAGGCTCAAAAGCAAACTCTGGAGGGTAGTTTCGTAGCTGAGAAAGTTCCTGGACTCCATCAGCAACATCTTCAGACTCAGTCACCTTTCAAAAAGACAAAGTCCATGAACACTGCTCTCATATACATACATGCACACACAAAAACAGTTATTAGCTTAATAGGGTGAGTATCAAAATGCAACAATAAATTATCTGACATCTTTATTGCTTAGAATGACATATTCAAACAAAGCTAACCCTTTAATTATGTTTATATAATGTAATTTGGCAGAAGTCATAAAGCACCCCTTTGGCAATGCCAGATTAAATATTTTACATTTGCTTGGGCAGCACATTACAGGACTGGAAGCGATATTCTTGCCCGATGCTCTGGAGCAGTGACTGCAGTATGTGGATAAGAACAAGGGCACTGAGGTTCTGGTCCTGAGATCAAGGGACCCCAACCCCACATCTCACTTTGTAGAGCTCCCCTTCCCACCCTCGCATCCAGGAGAATGACACCACTGACATTTGCCAAGACCAAAACAAAAGGCCCTGCTGATGCCAAGGGCACCAGTGGTGCCTCTGTTATTCCTGGGCCACTCATCTTTCTGCTCACTGCAGCTTCTCTGAGTCCTCCTTCTGTGTACAACAGGAAAAGGGGTCCCACTTTATGCCACAAACATTTTGGCTAATGGTCCTTCATACCTGGGATTTCAGAGAAAGGATGAAACACCATGAGCTGTTCTGCAACAGGGCAGGGAACAGAGAGCAGTCTCAATGTCCAGATTCCCAGAGCCCATTTTCCCATCACTCCTAAGTATCTCCCCAAGAAAAGTGAGTTCCCACAGCAGGCTTGGTGTCTGGGTTCCTCTGTAGGAAACTCCCCAAAGATCCTATGTTTCAAGCTCCATGGCTCTGTTCTTCACTGTTGAACTAGAAATGCTTGTTGCCTGTTTCAAAAGGATGCAAATAAACACGGCCCTCACTCCCAGGACAGGTCCCATGAAGCTGCCCCTCCACTGCCAGCACATCAGGAACGTAGATGGAGATGAAGTTAAAACACAGCCCCTCGAGATCCAGGATAGCCACTTTGCTGGCAACAGACTGGTTGCCTTTCCCAAGGGATTTTCCGTGAGTCACAGCCACCATGCTGGGAATCTCAGTTCACCCTCAGCCCTCTGAAATCCACATGCCTCCTCTGACCATGGCCACCTACTCCAGCATTTCTAAATTCTCCTCTGTCAAGGACCACCCCGACCTCGTGGGTCTTCTAGAGAGGTTTCTCTGACTTGGTTCTGCTGCTACAGTGGTAGCACAGAATTGATTTTCATTAGCAAATACAGCACAGTAGAATCCAGTGCAGGGAGAATGTGGTTGTATCTTTCTGCAGCCAGTGGGATGGAAAGCTGTATTCATAGTCTGCTGGAGCAACCAGAATAAACTTACTGTAGCCCTACTGTTCTTAAGTTCAGACTATTTCACACGGGCACACTTTGCCCAGCACACTCTTTGTATAAGCAGGTATCAGTTTCAATTGCTCACTATCCATCAATTTGGATGCTTTAAGAGGTACCTAAACCTCTCTTCACTGTTATAATTAAGTGATGTTTGTGAAGATATCAATAATGAATGAGGATACAGGACAGACAACAGGAACTTGAACTTCTTCAGTAACATGTAGAGCCAAAGGGTATAGACTAAGATTCAAAATTTTTAAAAAATAAAGCCAACCTTAAAAGAACTGAAGTGGTCCACAAAACAATGCGCAATATAAAATTCAGAGCAGAACTTTGACTAATGTAAAGAGACAAGACCTTTGAAGCACTAAGCAGAGCAGTTTACAATTTCTGGAGTATGTCATGGTTGCATAAAGATTTTAATTACAGAATTAATAAATCCATCCGGACAAAATTTCTTTGGTTTCTTCAAAGACAGACTTGACTGTTTAACCAAAGCACTTTCCCCTTTTTGCCTTCATATAAATTACGGTGTGCAAAAAAAATAAGTCAATTAAGAGAGAAAAGGCATTATGAAATACTTACCTTTGCATAAGCACACAGGCTTGCAAATCTCATTGAAATTCTGTTGAGTTGCATTGCCCACACAACTTGCAATCTTAGTGAAAGCCACACAAAAGGCTTCCCTCCCCATTGTTTACAGGAGTGTTTTGGGAATGGGGCATATATTGCTGTGCAGGAAGGGAAACAGAGGCAGGAGTGAAATGTAGTTTGTTGAGCTAATAAAACAGCAAGCCTTCCATTTGTTTCCTTAGTCCTATAGAGCCATTCCTGTTTAAGGCTTACACACTCCACTGTTCGCAGAGCTGGTGACAAGCATTTTCACTGCCGACTGCTAAAGCTTGTGGGCTGGTCATGTTTTAACTATCAGAATGTTTCCCAGCCATTATTAATGGCAGTGGCTTAATTAATGATTTAAGAGGTTGATAAATTTGATAACAAAGGGACAGAAAGCCCTAAAGAGACCTGCTGTACCTAACTAGCTAAACTCCTCTAGAGATTACAGCAACCCCAGAAAAACATGAGATTCATCTAAATTCAGGGGATTCTGAAGTTTGCAAGGCGTTTGGCCAAAAGCAACCCAAATATTTTCATATTCCTTTACATAAAGTTACCAGTACTGCCTAATTACATGAGTAATAAGAGACAACAAAGTCTCCTTCTCACACATTCAGAACACTCTTTCATGCAGCAAGGAGCGGTATATATAAAATAATTAAGACGGACATCAATGAAAGCAAGAAGGGGCATGAGCTTGGAAAATCTGCCAAACCATTGGGGCTTCTGGCAGAACACCCTGAATGTCTGGGACCTACTTACTCAAATGTGGGCATCAAACTTTTCCAGGGAGACAGCCCATGCAGGTCAGCAGCCACACAGGACAGCAGCTGCCTCCTGCTGCCCTTGCAGGTGAACTTCCCACTGCAGCTCCAAGGCAGCTACGGCAGAGAAACTGAACACAGATGAGGAAAATTCTGTAACAAATAGCTCAGAGAGAAAGGTATCAGAGATTCCCGCACTCATGTCCCAGGAACTGGGGCTGCTCCAGCTCCATCCTGCCATTTCTAGGGGGGCTACAGGCCATTTCTGAAGACACAGGTATATACAGCTGGGAAGAAATGCCCAGGTATGCAGGAGTTCAGTGTTTCCCCCTACCCCGAATATTCAGATGAAGTGAGTGAGGAAAAATCCAACTTTACTTGGTTAGTGACCTCAGACCATCATGGCTGCAGCTGTTTAATGCTGCTCCATGCATGTGCAACACCAATTCTCTGAAACCTATTGAAGGCAAAGGATACCTTCTGTTCAGCAGAAAGGACTGAGCATCAGCTCCAAACTGCTTTTCTTGCCTCTTGGAAATCCTAGTTTAATCCTTCGCTGTTTTCAGTTTACCCCCTCACTTTTCTCCTGTTGAGGAGGAAAGGGATAAAGAGCTCAATCTAGATCTTCAGTTGATTTTCAATGGGACAGTGATAATTTACAAGAGGTGATAATGCCACCAACAGGTGAACTCAGGTTTTTCCTGACTTACCTGTTCCTGACTTACCTGTAGGGATGAGATTCAGCAGGTGCCCTCCTCAATAATCAGTTGACTTCAGGGTGAACCTCACATTTACACCAGAGTAACAGGAGAAGGTGTCCTCTTCTGTGAAACCTCATCTTTATATGGTTGTGTACCTGGGGATTAGGTGAAGCCTCCTGAAGGTTTTCAGGAGAAGAACTAAGAAAATAAGTTCTCCTTTCCACAAGAAGAAAGATCCTTTCCACAGGAGCAAGACTTTGAGCACAGCCCCACGTAAGAGGAAGGCATGTTGAACTCTGCAGCTGAGCTGGTGGAGGTCACAGGAGGAAACTGGGACACTCCTTTGGGCTGTGCAATCCCCTCCTTAAGCACTCACACACCACCCTGGTCTTCCACTGCAGCCTCAGCAGAAAGACCTCCCATGCAGCAGCACTCAGAGCTCAGTGTCTGAACAAACTTTTCTTTTCTTTGTTCAGCCCTCAACTCAGTCAAACCTCCCTTCCCCTTCTTTTTCTCCACTAACTCCTACCGTGTGCCCAGCTGGCCTGGCTCAGGGCAGTCTCAGGTGGGTGGTCACCTCATGGCTAAGGTTTGCTCCCATGCCTGCAGCCATGCCCAGCCCAGCAGCTCTCTGACTATCAGGAAACTTGCAAATCAGAGCAATGAATTGTAGGACCTCTCCAGGGAAAGCAATTCTGGCACAGACACACACTCTTTACGCAGCTGGAATTAAAATCAGGTTTTATTTCCCTCTCTGGGTCAAGCAGAGTAAATTATCACTTCCCTGGTGAGCACAGGATCTGAGCTAGCATTGCCCAGCAATGCCCCAGTGACAGGGATATGTACCCACAGCAGTGAAAGATCTCCTTTCACCCACAGTGTGTTTTAGCCTGTCCCTTCTTCCCCCACCCCTGCATGTTTTCTGCTTATAACAATTAATTGCTTCATTGCTGCAGGCAGCATCTAATCCTGCAAGCATAAATTCTCATGTACAGCAACGTGATCAGTAAGGCTTGTGGGATTAAGTCCTTGGGTCCACCAAAAATTTTCATAGGAGTGTAATTATAATCAGACATGCAGCTACATGAGTGTTTCAAGAAAAGCACATGTGCAATTGCTTGCAGTTTGTTGAAGTTTTTAAAATCAGAAAAATTGTTCAGGATCAAGTTGACTTGCCTGGGCAGACATGCACAGAATAAAAGTGTTTAGAGAAATCACTATTAGAGATTCTCCTCGATGGTCCTTTACCTAGTGTGCCTTCAGACCCCAACTCCTTCCTGAAGAAGTGCCTTTCCTCCACCAGGCTTTGCCCTGTTGTTTTTCTGACCTGAGCCCCTCCTGCCACTTTCTATATTGGTCCCAAACTTGAAGTTTCAGCCAAAGACGCTAAAATTTTTATCTGCACATCTCACTGCTTTTTCCTTGCAGCCCAAAGGGCAAATAAGCACAAACATGAAGTTAAGGCTTTATTAATGGCATGCATGGCAACAGAGACAACCCATCAATGCTAAAATGGGGAAGTGAAGATCTTCATGTTATCTCTGAGATGTCCTGCCTGGGACAATGCTTCCTGTGGCTCAAGACACAGCTTCTTGTTCTCTCCTGAGGGCACATATCTCCCACACTTTGCCCAGATACCTTCTGATCCCTCTGCAGCTCTGGTGATACCCCAGCTTGGGGCAGCTCACTGTTAAGCACAGCCCAAACAAAAGGCAGTCATGGCAAGAGGGAATGCACAGGAGGAATTCCCACCAACAAACCAGAGCTTTTCATACCAAGACCATTGAAGAAACCACTCATAAAAGATGCTCCTCACAGCAGACCCTTTTGCAGAACCTCTTCAGCCACTCACTGTCCCTTGTTGCCCTCTGCATGCCCAGCAGCCGCTCCTGACCCACTACCCAGCTCTGCCACCAAAAACTTCCACATTAAACTTCCCACATTGCTGTCACAACCCCTGCACGCACAAGAACCTGGCAGTGCCAGCCCACGCTGTGCCTGGCTGGGTGCCTCATGCTCAAGCAACTTCCCAAATGCTTTTGATCCACATTTCCAGCTGCCTTAGAGCTTTTCCCTATAAGGGCTGCACTGCAGAACTAACTCTGCACCTCTGGCTCTGGGGTTTGGAGCAGAACTCTCTCCAGGTGAACCCAGTGGTGATTACGGGGTGGATGAGACATTTCAGCTGGGTAGTCCCTGACTCTGCTGCTGAGAGCTGCAGCTCTGGTGAACACTTCTGAGACCTGTGGCTGATGCTCTGGGCTTTTCTTCAGCTTCACAGCAGGAATCAGTGACCCAAGGGTCACTCTTTCTCCCTAACCCTGGTGTTGGACCATCAGATGTAAGCCATGGACTATGCAGTCTGTGTTCTGGTTCTTTTCATGAGGTCTCAAAAAGAATCAACTGCACCAAGTTGTGCAAAAATCTCACTAATTGATGAGCTACTGCAAGAGGTGACTTCCAGGTAAGACAGACCTGAAAGGGGGTTGTAGTGAGATGGGTGTTGGTCTCTTCCCTCAGGCAACAAGTGACAGGATGAGAGAAAATGGCCTCAGGTTGTGCCAGGGGAGATTTAGATCAGGTATTTAGGAAAAATTTCTTCATGGAAAGACTTGTCAAACATTGGAACAGGCTGTCCAGGGAGTGGTGGAATCACTGTCCCTGGAAGCATTCAAAAAGCATTTGATGTGGTACCTGGGGGCCTGTGTGCACAGCCACTGCAGATGGACTGAACTGTGATGGGTATAAGGAGAAACCTCCCTCCATCCCACAGATTTTGCCCCCTGCTATCACCACCAGCCTGTTTCATGGGCTATGGGTAAAATCTTTACATCAGACAAGGAGCCAACTAAGTTTGATTTAATAGCAAGCAATTTGCCTAATGAAACAGAGTGCCAAAGCAGGAAATATTCATTCTTCTTACGAGAAACACAATACTAATTAAAACAAGGGTAATGAAAGAGGAAAACATATATTTAATGTTTCTTTGTCACTCTGAAAATCACTTATTGCTTAGATGCTTTTAGAAATATTTGCTCCCTTCAGACCATGATGGATTTTGAATGAAAATGGACTGAGATAATCAATATTCAAACCTCTACATAGAAGGTTTAATTCCAAACCCACAAAAATACACTTAAATATCACCTCCTCAGTTACACACTGCATAAAAATTTTACTTCCTTAAAAATGGAATTATTTATTTCTGTACTGAGTGGCAGCTGCTTGCACAGTTGATTCTACTGAGAATTTATGCCTGGTCCAGGCAGAGGAAAGGAGCCTGGAATTAACCTCTTGCGCTCTGCTACTGGTAATTACCTTTGCCACAGAGCAGAGAGCAGCAGGAGCAGAGAATCCAGGCAGGGCCCTGCCATCAGCAGCAATGAAATAAATCAAGATGTGACAGCATGAAGGGACAAATAAATCACCAGGAGAGAGGTGACATGGGGAAGGACAAGAGCTATAAGCAGTACAAGCACATGAGCTGTGCAGGAGCTGCTGTGGTTGGCATCAGTTGAACATCTGGAGTTGGGCTGGGTTTGAGGTACAACCTGTGCTTTGAGGACAGGAAAAATGAGGCACAGAGAAATAAGTCTGAGTTTCCAAGACATCAGAGGGAGCAAGACACCCTGTCCTTGTACAGGGTCTTGTCTAAGCAAGGTTCCCACAGAGAGTAAGTACCAGAGCTAGAGGCAGCTCAAATACATCCCAGATCTTCCTCTTCTGACACAGGAATTTACTTCATCCTTTACTATTCAAATATATCAGAAGCATTTATATAGGAAAAACTTACTTTTGAGCTCCTGCTGTACTTTTTGAAGAGAAAAAGAAGCCTGTATTAAGATGCATTACAGATATTAATTAGGAAATGTCCAAAGAGAAACTACTTTCTTGGAAAGTAACATACAGAAGGGCTCTTCCAGCTTCAAACAATACATTGGGTATGGGGGAAATAAAGAGAAAATCTGCTTTTATCATGGATTTTTTCTGATTGGTTGGTGGGTTGGTTTGGTTTGATTTGATTTTGTTGTTGTTTTATTTTCTTTTGTTTAGAGGAAGGTGGAGCAGCAGAGAGGGATTTGGCTGTTGAGGGTATCTCATAGCAGTAGGTGGCAAAGATGCCTCAGCACTCCCTTGTGACATTTTGGTGAGATGATGTGTTTGGAAGGAAAGTGAAATGAATGTAGCTGCTTCCCAGAAATAACCTCCCAAGGTTTTATCTTTAACCTCTTTCCATCCATACTGCGATATGAGCTACATGGAGAGAACCCCGAGGTCAGCACAGCAGCCTTTTGGCTGCTGCCACAGTTGGTAACCACATCCCAGCCCCACTCAGCAGAAGCATCTCATTTCCTGCAGGACCTGGAGCAGGCTCTGGCTTCACTCATGTCCTCGTTGCCGCCAAGCCACGATGGAAACACCCACACAGGGCTGGAGGTTTCTCCAGCAAGGAGGACACAAGCACAAGGCTGGGATATTTTAGCAGGAAGAGGCAACTGCCAGGCAGCTTGGTAGTTAGGGAAAAGAAATCTCTTCTTTGCTGGAAAAAGTGAAGCTGCACAAATGGGCTTGCTCAGCTCCTCTCCCTTTATCCCACTGAGGCAATAACTGGCTGGTTTTTATACCACCAAGATGTTTGTTTCTGGTTTGGTTTCTTGTCAAGCACTTGAAGACCAGGACACACTTACATGTGGTGAATAGCAAATACCAATGATCATTGCAAGGATAGAAGCCACATAAAATGGGGGAAGAAGAAAAAGAAGAAACATGGCAAGGGCTGAGTGAAGAAAAACCATTAAACACCTGGAGGACAACAGGGCCATTAAGAGGCCAACAGAGGACCCACATAAAGTACAGTAAAAAACAAAAACCACAAAAAAAACACCAACAAAACAAAACAAACACAAACAAACAAAACCCAAAACCAAACATAGAGTATTTTGAGCAAGACTTTGACTTTGGTTTGTGTGCCCCAGCACTATTGAGGCCAACAGCTTTTAAAGTCCTAAACAGCACCCAATGATTTTGTCAGCATTAGGTCTTGAAAAGATTTTGGTAATGAGGAATGGGAGGAGAGGGTGTTTAAAATTATTATTAGTTTTTTCTTGTAACTACTTTGAAGAACCCATCTCTGAGCCACAGAAGTCCCCCTGGACTGGAAGCTGGTATGAGCTAAGAACCTTAGAGCCAAAATCACAAGATGCTTCAGAAAACTGCCCATGAGGGACACACACTTCCACAGTGGAGAATACACCAACCATTAATTATGGATAAAAGAGCATGCAGAGATAAAGAAATCCATCTCACTGACCTGCTGCCCTGCTCCAGGAAAATATTTCTTACACTCCCTCCATCTTGCATTTTGATTCTGTGGACTCAAAATCCTTCCAGACTCCAGCTTTCTGTGCCCTTCCCCCTGGCTCTTTTGGACAGAATTACAAAATGATGGGGTTAATAGAGCGCAGAGCAGCTGCAATCTATTTGGATTTCACTGAAGGACTCGATACTGTCTCCTGAAATCTTATGTTCCAAATTAATTCAAGTTGGCTCGGGCAGGAAAACACTGTCATGCCGACCAGAAGCTGCCTGAGGAGACTGTAAACATGGGGCAGTGACAGGCAGGGATGCTCTCACTGCAGCTCCAAGGGGCTGAGAGCTGCCTGCTGCACTTCTCCCCCATCAGACACCCAGCAAAAGAAAAGGGGACTCCAAGGAGCACTGACAGAAAGGCCCAGATGCAGTTAAAACAAAAGGAGGTTGCATCCAATTGAGCAGAGGTCAAGGGAGTTAGGAAATGATGGTAAAACAAGTCAACATTTCCATGGGAAGGGAAGGGGAGGGGAGGAGGGCTGCATACCTATGCTAGGATAGAGGAGTTCATAAGTGTAAAAAAGGGAAAAATGCAGCAGGCAGCAGTGCTAACACCACTGCAGCCACCCAGCTGCTTGTCTTCCACAGTAACAGTCATTTTAGGGTGGAATAATTACTGCTCTCTTCCAGAGTGAAATAATTGCTCTGGAATACCCTCCCTCAGTAGGGTTCAGAGAAGCAGCAGCCCCAGAGCAGCTCTCTCAGAATATTCTGGGCAATTTTGATTGGTAGACAAGACCCAAAATTCAAATACTCTTGATCCATAGGCAGAAAATCCATATGGGAACAAGGAAAAGGAGTTTTTAGCCGATACAATCAGTAGTTTGCTCTTTTGTTGGTGCCAAAATCTACTGGCCCATTCCCCTGCTCCTAAAATCTAGGGAATTTTGCTGCTTTGATAGGAGAGGATTTGATTATGGCCAGTTGCATGGTTTTCAAGGGAAAAAAGGGCTTTTTTATATGTTCCTATATGTTTTTTATGTGTTCTTCACACACAGTTTCCAAATTCTCTAGCAGAAACTAAAACCACAAGAACTTCCCAGGCATATCCTGCCCGCTGTTTTCCAGGCCATGTACAATCATCTCACCTTTGGACTTCATGGTATTTCAGTTTTACAGCATCCCATGTGAAGTTCTTCACCGTCCTTCTCCCCGTCTTTTAGGAGGAAACCACTGCTGCTCTGGAGGAGCTGGTAACTTTTCCTGATCCTGATTTGAAATATTCACACAATGCAGTGACAGGCACTTCCCAAAGCACCCAGGTGGCTGAGGGAGTCGATTGTTCAAACAGCTTTAAAAATGGTTTAAAAATCAGCCATTGCTGTTCTTCCAATGAGCTGTTGGTGTTGCATCCAAAGCTCACAAAACCAAATAAACTCTCAGCTCCATCACCTCCCTGGACTGAGCTGTGTGTCCTGGGAGGAGTTTTGGTCACCTGTTACAGGAGACTGTGGCTATCATTTCTTCAAAGACTGAGTTTAAGCCTGTTTGAATTCACTGTAGGAGTAATTCCAGCTTCTCCTTCCAAATCCAGAAGCCTCCTACCCATTCCCTTTGACACCAAGATGTGAAATTTGGATGAGGCAGAGCTGGGATGCAGGGCAGGGTGGATGACCCCTCACACAGCACAACAGGGATCCTTCACAGCCGAGTTCCCTGTGCTGTGTGATGCCCTGTCTCATCACTGGTGCTCACAGCACCCAGCCCTCACTACACAGACATCTCCAAGGAGGGAAAAAAGCAGCCTTAAAAAGGGCCTGATTTTCAGTTTAATGCCAGCTCCATAACCAGCCAGTCACCAGGGATGTGAGACTCAGCCTTCATCTCTTCCTGCCTAATACGAAGCAGATGTCTTCTGTTAATGAACCATTTGCTAATTAGTAACCACTTCATTTTCCTTCCATCAGTTTTCTTCTCTAGCTCAGACACAGAGAGGGCAGGCTGTGTAAATAAGGCAGTTCCCATAGAAATGTATTGCACGTAGAGCAGTTCAAAGGCACTGAGGTAGGAAGTGAGCAGGACAGTTCCTCTTCAAAGATGGGACACTTGACAGGGATGTGGGACATGTCATTTGCCCCTTTGCATGTCTTTTGGCTCACCAAGTTGCTTTAGCCTCTTTGATTTGAACTCAAATCCTTGCTCATGCCTTGTCTGTTCACGTCATAAATGCCAAGCAAGGGGCATGTCTCCAGTTTCAGTGTTTAGCAGAAACAAACTGTGATATTTTCTACCACTAGTGACACTCTAATAGGGCAAAGCTTTACAGCAGTGACTTTACGAGCCTGTGACTCTGCATATAGGTGGTAAAACTCAGGCTCCAGAGACAAAAAATTATTCACAGTAAACATTGCTTTTTCCCAGTGAGGGTTGCAGTGCATCTGGGACAACCCTCAAAATGAGAGGCTGCAGCCCCTGATCTATTCTGGCACAGGATCCCCATCCCTTTGCTCCCAAGATGCTTGAGAGGGAGTGGAGAGCACCCAGCAGCTGGGACACACCACCCAGGAGCCCTGAACTTGGGACCTCTGAATTCCAGTCCAAAATGTTACGTCCCAGTTAAATCAGGAGAGATTATTTTCCTCTGGGCTCTGCATTAAAAACACAATGATGCTTATTCATTATTTGTAGGAAAGGGATGACATTTAAATTCTGTCTGGGTCCCAGCCATCACATTGCATCTTTCTAATAGTTTCCCAATAGAAACAGATTCCTGTTCTGGCTGCCTGACCCTCCTTTCCCCTTTCCCCCTGATACTAAGGGGTCTTAAAAGCTTAGAAGGCTACAGCCATGCTAACTTTGTAATACACTGGAACTCTCCTTTTGCATCATCCTAAGGGGGACTTACTCTAATGTGGTTCTTGGAAATAACTTCTCCCCTCATAAAACACCCAAAATTGTAAACCTTCCAACAACCTCCTTACATTAAGGCATTTTAAAGTTTTATTTTAGTAATCATCATTATAAACAACTCCAGTCTTTATAGAGCTTTTCATCCCCAAGGATCCCAGAGTGCTTCAAGCCACTGCATATCAGCTACAGACAGGGATGAATCCACTGCCCTGTGGAAAGGTGGCTGTTCCCAGGGCTCCAGCCAGCCCTGCCACGCTGTGAGAGGCAGCCTTCGATGCATCTCCTCAGCTCAGCTGCTGCAGAAGTCCTGTTTGGATGCTCAAACCTTGCTTAAGCAGGAGTGGTACATGTCCCCCAGTTCTGCAGCATGAAATGGAGCCAGAGTGCAGTAGCTGGTTACCAGGAAATAAGCTATAAATTGAGGGATGTGATAAGTAACAGCTAACAGTATTGACTACCCGTGATAGGAGAGAGAAAATGGACACAAGTTGAAATGTGGGAAGTTACTATTAAATATAATTTTTTTTTAAACTCTCTATAAGGGTGATTAAATGAGTTGTCCAGAGGGCTTGTGGCATCTTCATCCTGGAGCTGAGTCCTTGAATTCAACTGGATGAAGCCTTGAGCAGCCTGGTCTTGCTGGAACCTGCTTTGTGCAGGGCACTGGATGAGAGAGGACCCCTGGCCTCATCCCAAGTTCTTCTGTAGTGTGGTCTGGCACAATAACTTAAAGCATGAGTGGTGTTGGTTTAAATTAACACATCAGCTGCTGAGTTGCAGCAGCTGTCACAGCTGTGAGCTACAGGCCCAGCAAGCTCCAGCCAGCACCAGGAACTGCAACGCCTCAGGTTGTGCTGGTGAGAGTCTGTGGAAACCCCACTGCTCTGGTAATTTCACTGAAAATTAAGATGATTGGTCTTGTCTCATCCCAGCAGTTGTTGAGGAGAATGGGGCACGAGGCCCTGTGCAGCAAACATTTCCAAATGTGGGTGTTCCCAGCCTCCAATCCCGTGTTTTCCATATTAAAGCCATTCAGAGCTGTTAACTCCTCCTCACAGCAGCCAACCCCTTGTAATCCTCTTTAATCCAGACCTGCTCCAGCTCACTGAGTCTAGGGATGAGGAGCAGTGCCCAAACCTGGCTTCAACACACTGCTCTTCAGACCTCATCACCACCCAGTGTAGCCACCCCTCTTACTTCATATCCAGCTTTCCCAGGAAGCTGCCCCAAAAGCTCTTTTGGGGCAAACAGTGTCACACCATCCCACTTGGATTAGAGTCTCCCACCGCTTCCAGATGTTTCTCCATCATGCTGCAGCCTCACCATCTGCTGCCTCCTCTAGGAATTTGGGTACTGGATCACACCTTCTTGCTCACATCTTGATGGCAAGTTTGTGGTTAACTCCTGAAAAGTATCATTTCCTCCCCAGGGAGATGTGCACTCCATGCAAGGAAAGACAACCAGACCTCAGGTGGAAGACAGCAAGGCAGGGAAACTCCACCACTGCCTGAGGGGCTACTTCAGTAGTGAACTTCCAGCTAATCCCTTTCCAGCTCACACTGACACCCAGGAGGTTACAGCACGACGTGAAGGCTTGGTAGCTGGACAGCAGCTACAGGCAAAATCACTGCATAAACTGAGTCTTCCAGGGCTGGGAGCCAGGGAGTGTGGAGCTCAATATGGAAGATATCACTGTATTTTTTGTTGATATCATTATGTTTTATATTCTGCTTCATTACAGTCTGAAATACTTTTTAACCCAGTGCTCTCACTGTGATCTGCAGTCACCCAATTGACTTGTGATTCTCATCCCAAAGAAATCCCCACTAGGATCCAGGCTTGTATTGGACTTAATCCAAGGGTTTAGTAATTTTTTTATAACCTTTGGGTATCACTGGGAAGCAAATAACCCAACAGTCCCTATGGCTGTGAGCCCTTTTCAGCAAACTGCAGCTCTGAACTATAGGCAGCATTTAAATCTCTTCTGTAGGGCAGGTAAACCTGAGGCAAACAGTGTAAGTATCTATAGATCAAACAAAAACCCTGGAACCTATTGGCTTTTGACAAAGGTCTGCCAAGTTCCAGCTCTTCTGCACAGCATTTTCTAAACTGCAGCTACCAGCTCTGTTAAATAAACTGAAAAATCTTGTTATAGTACACATCTAGGAAACAAGTAGGACAGAGAACAAAAGTGAAGAATGAATTGAAGAACAACGCTTTTTTTTCAAGTTTCACTCCATGTAGCACAAACAGGGAACAGGTAATTTTTAACTTGTAAGATCAATATGTACAAAAATCGCATAAAATTTTAAACTTAAAACTTTTCATGTTAGGAATGTCATTGGTATTATCATCATAGCAACTGAACACACACTGCTGCTTAACAGAAATGGGAGGGGAAAAAAGAAATTTCCCACCAGAAAGTAATGAAAAGAAAGTTAATATAGGACTTC
The DNA here is from genome assembly GCA_013396995.1 of Dicaeum eximium. Taxonomy (NCBI): domain Eukaryota; kingdom Metazoa; phylum Chordata; class Aves; order Passeriformes; family Dicaeidae; genus Dicaeum; species Dicaeum eximium. Next base: position 613,924 of record VWZP01006688.1, on the reverse strand, counting down.
CAAAAACCAGTTTTTGGACTTCAGCCAGAAGCTTTTTGCTTGGACCTGGTTAAGTCTTCCTAAGGGAAGCATTATTTTTTTGAAGCAGAGGCTCAAGTCTCTATTTTTAGAGCACATCATAGTCGATGAGTTTAGCACTTTCACATTTGAACCAACAGTTTATTAATATTTTTTTTCAGGCCTTCTGTAACACCACATGGTAGTTTATTCACTTAATAATAATTTCATAAATTGTCATGCCTGTCATTAAACGGGGTTTACCCCAAATAACCTCTTGGATTTGGCAAGTAGGACTCAGTTGTTCCACACTGTGCATTAACTGTGTGACCTCCTTGTTTCCTTTCAACCCTTCTTGTTCAGTGGAGTGTTCAGCACCGGGATCAGAGCAGTCCTTGTGTGGGAGGGGAGGGAGAGTTGTGTGCAGAGGAGCTCAACAGGCTGGAGAACCGGCTAATGGGAACACCATGAAGTGCCACAAGGGTGAATGCAGAGCCCTTCAGATGGGAGGAATAACCCCATGCACCAGTACATGATGGTCATTGAGCAGCCAGGCAGAATCTGTGCAGAAAAGGCCCTGGTGGAGATGGCCATGAGCTGGCAGTGAGCTCTGGCAGCAAGGAAGGGCAGCGAGTCCTTTCCCTCTGCTCAGCCCTGACGGGGCACACCTTGAGTGCTGGTCCAGTCCTGGCTCCTCAGCACCAGGCAGATGTGAACAAACCAGGCTGGACCCAGCAGAGGCCACCAGGATGGCTGGGGCTGGAGCCCAGAGGCTGAGCCACGTGGGCCTGCCAGCCTGGAGAGGGGAAGGATTCAGGAGGACAGCCTGGAGAAGGGAAGGGAAGGCTCCAGTGGGATCCTGGTGCAAACTGCAATGAGAAGTTGTGGAGAAGACAGAGCCAAACTCTTCCTTGATGCACAGAAATAGGACAAGAGGCAGCAGACAAAAGGTGCGACATAGGACACACCCACCAGATTTTAGGAAAAAATTATCACCCTGAAGGTGGTCAGACACAGGATCCAGGAATCTGTGTCACTGTCATCCCTGAAGACAAGCAAAACATGACTGGACAAGGCAGGAGAAACCTGATCTAAATTTGGTCCTGCTCTGAGCAGAAAATTAGATGACTCTGGGGATATCTTCTATCCTGAATTATCCTGATTCCCTGATTCACACCTCTTTACCAAGCTGTGGTTTTTTATAACATACCCAAGTCACTTGAAGCATCACATCCAAGCTCCTGAATCACATCTGTGTAACCAACTCTAACCTGGCCTATCATTTGATCCTAAAAGTGCCTCATAGCAAAGAAATGAGTGTGGACTTTCATTTTTTGCTAAGTGTTTATAGCACTGAGTATTTTATTTGTTAAGAAAAGAGCTGAATCTGCCTTTGCACAGGAGTGCTTACTGGCACTGCTGCTTTTACAGCAATGTAAGGGAAGGTGCTGAGCTCTGTGGGGAGATGCAATCCCAGATTAACACTTTAATCCATCACAAATGGGATGTATATCTTCCTGGGGGTTTAAATGTCACCTCTCGACGTGGAGTCACATCGACTGCTCTGCAGTCAGGGCAGACAACCCCCTCCAGGGACGACTGAACACCTTGCTGTCAGAACTGAAGGGTTAATAAGAAGTGCTACGCACTAGCAGAGCAGAGAGAAGGGCTCTGGGGAGGGCAGGACACAGGTCACTGATGACAGAGTCAGGAAAGTTTTGGAAGAGCTGAGCAGCTCTGGTGTTACCCACGGTAATGCAGCCCATAGCAGCCCCACAAAGAAAACATTGTCAGGGGCTTTTCCACCAGCCAGCTGAAGCCAATTGAATAGAAACCAGTGTTAGACAAATTCACTAGAGACAGTTTGGCTTTTTGTTATTTGATTTTCCAAGGGTGGGGAGTTAATTTATTTTTCTATTTTTAAGGACTTTTCCCCTCCACAAGGAAACCTCCACAAACCACAGAGTGATAGCAATAGCAATAAATGAGCAAAGAGCTCACCAAAGGTTTGTGGTGGATTCTCTTTCACTGTCACATTTTAAGCTGAGATTGGAGAATTTAGAACTGACACTACGTTTCAAAGAGGGATTAATTCTGGGAAGTCCAGTGTCTGATTATACCAGGTCATTTGAGCAGATAGTAAAGATTTATTCTGGTTCACAAGAAAAGGTTAGTTTGTTGACAGAGAGATGAAACATGGGAAGAGGGAGTGTGGGGGCACCAAGCACTGAGGTGGAAACAGCCACACATCCCCTTGAGAAAACAGAATCCTCAGGGGGAGGAATGAAAGATTTGAGAAACAAGACCCAGTATTTACAGCCCAGAAAGCAAATCATGTGCTGGGCTGTATCAAAAGCAGCTTGGCCAGCAGAATGAGGGAGATGGTTCTGCCCCTCTGCTCCACTCCCACGAGCCCCCAGCTGCAGTGCTGTGTCCAGCTCCAGGGTCCTTGCCACAGGAACGACAAGGACCTGTGGGAGTGGGTCCACAGGAGGCCACAGAGATGCTCCAAGGGCTGGAGCACCTCTGCTGTGGAGACAGACTAGAGAGCTGGGGGTGTTCAGCCTGGGAAAGAGCAGGCTTCAGGGAGACCTTTGAGCACCTTCCAGTACTCAAATAAAGCTTATAAGAAAGATTGGGACAGACTTTTCAGCAGGGCCTGCAGTGGTGAGAGAAGGTGTAATCATTTTCAATGAAAAGAGAATAGAAAATGAAAAGAGATTTCAATGAAAAGAGATTTCGATTAGACATAAAGTAGATTTTTAGCACTTAGTGCTATGGTCTCATTGAGAAGGTGATGATTGGTTAAAGGTTGGACTTGATGATCCTGTAAGTCTTTTCCTACATAAATGACTCTGGTTCTGTGACACCAGGAGTGTGGTGAGGCACTGGAACAGGTTATCCAGGATGCCCCATCCCTGGAAGTGTTCAAGGCCAGGCTGGATGGGGCAACCTGATGCAGTGACAGCGATCCTGCCCATGGCAGGGGGTGGAACGAGGTGATCTTGAGGTCCCCTCCAACCAAACCATCCTGAGAGTGTGGGAAGCACAGCCCGGGAGGATGGCGGGCTCCTGGGGATGAAGGCGATGGGGCTCGGGCGGGATTAGACGGGATCAGGGGAGGGATCCGGGCGGGATCCGGGTGCTATGTGGGCTGGATCAGGCGGGATCAGGGCAGGGATTAGGCTGGGATCAGGGTGGGATCTGGGCAGGAATCCGGGCAGGGATCCGTGTGGGATCCGAGCGGGATCAGACGGGATCAGGGCAGGGATCTGGGTGGCGTCAAACAGGATCAGGGCCGGGATCAGGGTGGGATCTGGACAGGGATCAGACGGGATCCGGGCAGGGATCAGGGTGGGATCCGGGCATGGATCAGACGGGATCCGGGCGGGGCCGCGCGGGGCTCTCCCGGCGGGCAGAGGGCGCCACCCAGCGGCNGGTTATCCAGGATGCCCCATCCCTGGAAGTGTTCAAGGCCAGGCTGGATGGGGCAACCTGATGCAGTGACAGTGATCCTGCCCATGGCAGGGGGTGGAACGAGGTGATCTTGAGGTCCCCCCTCCAACCAAACCATCCTGAGAGTGTGGGGAGCAGCCCGGGAGGGTCACACGGGCTCCTGGGGATGAAGGCGATGGGGCTCGGGCGGGATTAGACGGGATCAGGGGAGGGATCCGGGCGGGATCCGGGTGCTATGTGGGCTGGATCAGGCGGGATCAGGGCAGGGATTAGGCTGGGATCAGGGTGGGATCTGGGCAGGAATCCGGGCAGGGATCCGTGTGGGATCCGAGCGGGATCAGACGGGATCAGGGCAGGGATTAGGCTGGGATCAGGGTGGGATCTGGACAGGGATCAGACGGGATCCGGGCAGGGATCAGGGTGGGATCTGGACAGGGATCAGACGGGATCCGGGCAGGGATCAGGGTGGGATCTGGACAGGGATCAGACGGGATCCGGGCAGGGATCAGGGTGGGATCTGGACAGGGATCAGACGGGATCCGGGCAGGGATCAGGGTGGGATCTGGACAGGGATCAGACGGGATCCGGGCAGGGATCAGGGTGGGATCTGGACAGGGATCAGACGGGATCCGGGCAGGGATCAGGGCGGGATCCGGGTATGGATCAGACGGGATCCGGGCGGGGCCGCGCGGGGCTCTCCCGGCGGGCAGAGGGCGCCACCCAGCGGCAGAGCGAGGCGCGCTCGGCGGTCCCGATGGCAGCGGGATCCCGGCGGGATGCGGGTCCCGGGGCTAGGACACGCAAACTTGTTCTCCCTCTGCTCTCCTGAAAAACGCAGGGGTCGTGTCTGCTTCAGCCGCCACCGTGGCATCGCGTATTCAAAGCTGAAATGAGGTTTCAAAGCCTTTCCCCGCTTTCTCGAGCGTGCAGGTTCCGGCAACAGCTTCAGGGAGAGTGATCACGCCTGGTGGGGCATACATAAGTACGTCTATGATTTTCTATTTCTCTATATCCTATATTTCTACTATATTTCTCTTGATTGAGGGTGTGTTTATATTCACAAAATTAAAACAAATTAATATTATGATTACTGCAGCTTGCACAGACCAAGCACTGAATACCACCCAGTGAGAAGGTGCTCATTGGAAACATTAATATTTTAACTCCATTTCCACCAGGGCAAAGCCAGGTTCTGAGGAGCTGATGTGCAACAGGGACCCCACAGATCTTTCCTAATTGGTCCTGCATATTCCCTGCACTGGTCCCTCTAGGTAAAGGATAGAGAAAAGGGAAAGGTTGGGAGATGGGAAGGATGGAGAAGAAACACCTGCTCATTTGCTCACTACTCTGGGATTACATCTGTGGAAGAAAACACATTTACAAGTCTAGAGTAGGCTGTTAAGATCCCCAGGTTTTCTGCACAACAGGTTGTTACTTCGCATCTTTAGTAAGACTATAAAAACTTCTCTCTCTCTCTTTTTTTTTTTTTTATTATTTTTTTGTTGCTCATTTCCCAGTTGCCCTTCAGCTCCTTGCTGAAGCTCTCCTTACAACAGAGTCTGAAAATCTTGCTTAATCAACATTTTCCTGCTTAATCAAGGACCTGAAAATGCAGTTAGAAAACACTATGAAAAAGCTTGGATGGCTTTTGGGCTGGAGCTAAGACAAAAGGAGGGATGGAGAATCCAACATGCACGGGAAACCTGACATCTCAAATTGCTGGCTGCAGCATTCCCTGAGACATAAATCAGGCTGTTCATGAAGGGGCTGCTCTGCCAATATACATAGAGAGAAATACTAGATGGAAAGCAGCAAATCTGCATTAGATCCATCTCTAGCATAGCAGAAATCCTTTACGCCAGTTAGATGAGAGAAACTGATGTTTGCAAACCACAGAAGGTTTGGCAAGGATAAAATTGTACATGCTAATGAGCCCCCAAAGAATTTTGACCTGTGAAAGATATTTAAATACTGAGAAAGATTTATATCCAATAATACACAAGAGTGGAAGTGAACACAGGGTGTGGGGAACTAGAAATATACTACAAACATCCTCCTGCTCACATCAGCATAGAGAAATAACTCAAGAAAATACCAAATATCTAAGCAGTGAGAAAAATGAGAATCCTTAGCCAGAGAAACTCCTTGGTATGATCTGTCACTGTCTGCATTTGTTATTTAAAAGCCTTATTGCTACAAAATGCTGTACTGGGTCCTTGCACAGGCTCTGCTCTGGAGAACTTGCCTGCCCAGTCACTGTCAAGGAGGTTTTCTGTTACAGTGGCACAAGAGCCAAGTGATGTATTATGGATAGACTGGGCATTAACTGAACACAGATTTCTCAAGCCTCGGGTCGATGAAACAACCACAAGGCCATCAATCTCTCACCACCACTATGCAGATGTGTTCACCCTCTAAATGACATTTCATCAATATAGTTTGCAATAAAACTTCCATATTACTCCTTTCCAGACAGCGATGTCATGAAGTCAGAGGTTTTCCCAACCAGTTTTCTGCCCCCCTGCAACACCAGCCAGATGCAAAAAAAGATTCCATCCAGTGAAGTCACAGCAGTATGTTCATTATCTGCTATTAGAGCAGGCAGTTGCCATTCCCTCTGTGCATATTTGCAGACAATGTACATCTGTAATTGCACTGGGTCTGGCTGAGCTGGAGTTCCTTTCCCCACAGCAGCCCTCTCAGTGCTGTGCTTTGCCCTGGGAGCTGGAAAGGTGCTGATAACACACCCATGTTTTGGCTGCTGCTGGGCAGGGCTGGCACAGCATCAGTGCTGTCTCAACATTCCCCCCATCAATGGGCTGGGAGCGGGCAAGATCCTGGGAGGAGACACAAGGGACACAATTTACCAAAGGTATATTCTAGACCATGTGATGTCAGCTCAGACACAAAGCCAAGGAAAGGAGGGAGGAAGGACATTTGTTATTTACAATGCTTCCCTTCCAGAGCAACTTCCTCACCTGCTGAAGCCCTGCTTCCCAGGAAGTGGCTGAACATCACATGATGATGTGGAATAAAGAGTAAATCTTATTTTTTTCCTCTTTGCTTGTGCATGCACAAATTTTTGCTGTTGCCTCAGTAAACTGCCTTATCTCAATCCACAAGCTGTCCCCATTTTTCCCTTAGATTTTAACAGTTACACACAGCTGCTATAAATACGTCATAAAGACTCATTAAAGAGTGTAATAACCAATATATCTCAGCAAAGAGAACAGTGGATCCAGAAGTCAGTCTCCTTCTTGGGAGTTCAGTAAAGGTGATCAAGGACACTTGCCAATGTCCACATTTAATTCACAAACTCAAATCCCAATTCCTTTGCTAGTCAATTTGACCACTGCTGCACACCACACCTATTCACCCTAATTAAAGGGTCATTAAAAGGAATTCTTAAAGCAAAAGCTTAAAAGGCACAAGTTCTGCCACTTTTAAAGCTTTTTATTTGGTATTTGACTTTAAGCAGAAAAAAAAATTGCAACCCAACCTTCCTTATTTGTTATTATTTTAAAAGCATGTCAAAGCAGAAGGTTGTCTTCAGCCACCTGTTGAAACACTTTACACTAGAGAGCAGATTCAGAATTTGCATGCTCGCAAATCCTATTTTAAAGCAGACAGGAGATTACTTTCAGGGACACAGCTCATCAGCATCCAGCCCTGTGCCTGGCATCTCATCTGAAGAGCAGTAAATTAACACTAAATAATCAAAACCAACAGAAAAATGATGAAGAGAATAGGTTTCAAAATTGTAATTTTATTGTAACTAAACAAAGGACACAAGCTCCAATTAACATAAAAATTTTATACTGAGTTATGGCAAACACAGGACCAGTATGCTCAGAGCACAGACAAATGATTTTCAACTTAAATTTATAACACAGGCTGAAATTCATCAACTGAAAATCAAAACTTGGAATACATATGAAGAACAGAATATGGGATTATTCTTTTAATTAAGTATACCCAATTATTTGATATTAACAATTTAAAAGTATTTAAATACATGCTGAAGGAGCTAAAGTTAAAATTATTAGCAAAGTATGCAGATATAAAGTTACAAGAAGTATTTTGGAGTTGTATAAAAGATGTAACTTTTTCCCCCAGACAAAGCTTACATAAGTGTAAGGTACTATCCTGGCAAGAGACTATTCTCTACCTGCTGCAGTCCTGCTGACAGACTCTGACTGAAGCAGCTTTCTGGCACTTACCCTGCAGGCAGATTGACTCTCACAGTATGCAGTCAGTGATGAAAATCTCTGTGAAAACCATCTTTTGGGCAAAGATGAAACATAAGTTTTTCAATAAAATAGATCCTGTAACACACTTGTTTTGAAGGGGGAAAAGAAATCACATCCTACTCTACTTCTCTTCTCTGTTGCTAAGTGGATTTTTTAAAAAGCTTTTTGTGTGTTTTACATTTCCCCCTGAATAGTTTATATAATCAAAATCTTATTTGAATCTGTAACAACCCCATCAATGGTCTTACCAATCACCTAAGTCTGAGCTCAGAGGCTTTGCCTGTGTAAGTCACAAAGTCATTGGAATCTCGCATAGCCTTTAAATTATTTAAAGAAATATTTACATCTCCTGATTAAATATTCACTCAGGAATAAGTTCTGACCAGTTAATGTACATGTGTACACTCATCCTTTCTCTGAATGTACTGCAGCTTCTGTTTTTTTGGTCAACACCAAAGGCAACCAAGCGCATTATCTGGAGCTATTCCACTGCTGCAGCTGCCTGTATCACCAGGACAGAGCTGCTTGGGAGGTTCAAAGTTGGGTGAAAGTGGATCACTGAGGGCTTCCTAATCTTTTAAAGCTTGCAGAGCATGTGTTGTTCAAGTCCAGCTGTCCTGGGTTTGCCTGCTTTCAACAGAAGGAAGGAATTCCCCATGAAAGTCCTTTCTGTGGTTGGTGTGCACGTCCTGTGATCGCTTTATGTCACAGCAGAAAGCTGGCATTTAAATTAATTTTATGGAATCTGTTAAGATTTCACAATATGCCAAATTTCATGCAAGTCCAAATGTATCCCAATTACTTTAATCAGAGTATTCTTCATAAAATTAAAAAAAAAAAAATCAGCTATTTTTGCCTCCCTTCTTATTTAATCCACAGAAAATTTAGGTGAACAGTAAACACAGAACAGCAGCAAAGTGTTTTAAACTCCCAAATTCTGCAGTCAGCCAATTTACTTTCAGGACAGTTAAAGCTCTCTACAACTTTAATCAATAAATATTTGAAAACAGCTTTTTCTGCTACTTCCCTGGTTTAAATCTTCATGCATTCAAGTGAATACGATTCTTAGGTTTTTGATATTCCATGAAAGGTAGCAGGCAATTTTAGAGTATCTTTACCACGTTTCAGGAATGTCAAGTAATATTCTTATACATTGTTTTAGAACTGGAAATATGCCACTGTAAAAATTTAGCGTACTTCAAAGCCCATAAATTCTAGCTGTAAATTATAAAATGGAAAATTAATTTCTAGATTGTATTTTTGTAGAATCAGTTTTATTCTTGAATTTTCATCTAACACAAGCACTGGCCTAAAAAAAAAGCACCTAGTGAAGTCGGATCTTCAAAAATCTACAAAGTGACTTCCATGCTGAAATCTCCAAGGTAATCTTGATTTATGAGGAAGAGAACAGCCCCCTTGTTTTGGGATACCTGAACCATAAAGATTGTACTGATTTGAAATTTTGGCTTCACCACAGCAATTTCACACTTCAGATACAATTACAGTAATTCTCAGGAGGATCTTGCTGTAAGCAGCTTTGTTTGCAAACTGTACAGAACTCAACAGTTGAACTAGACAGTGACTTTTTCTAGAACTGTACATCTCACTGTACATATTGCTTTGGAAACAACTAAATACAATGGTCCATATCATGCAAGCCATGAGACTGTCAAAACTTCTTTTGTTCCACTAACTTCAAATAAGTTTGTACAAATAATTTAGCCAATCTGGATAAATAATGCGCATGGAATTATATTGAAATATGCTTGGGAGTTGGTTTTTTCTACAAAAATATGCTACTATGACTAAAAGCATTAAGTACTAACTGCCCACCTCAATATCACCATGTACAGTGCCAGACATTTTCCGATGTGCTCTCTATAACATACACAAAATCAAGAATGGTCGTACATTTTATAATACTGGGTGCAAAATAAAAACAGAATAAAAACCCCAACCCACAACCCTGCTGGCTCAAGCCACACTACATCTATTTCATAATAGATTTTAAGAAAAGTGTAAGATTTAGGCTACCATGAATTATGGAACATCCCAGAGTTAGTATTTTAGTTTTAAAACTTTAAAATTTACTACTAAGAAGAAATATTAATGAGAAAACCTTGACCTACTGCCAGTATGTAGTCACACACTTAAAGACAGTTACTATAAGCATTTAGTAAACCAGTAATGTAATCAAAGCACTGGCAATACCAGAAATGACTTGTTGACTGCACAGTAAGCAAAGCCATGAGATGAACACATTTATATACTCTGATTATACTTGGTTAATGACTTTATACCTGAGATGAAAATTGAGAGGTAAGAGAACTAGTTATGGTGTAAATAATTATCAGATGAAAAACAAACACACAAAGATAGCTACGTTTTTTAAAATATATGCAAAAAAGATCACAACTGACATTTTCCCCTTTTGATTATTTTCATCCTGCTATTCAAACACATTAACTCACTTCACCATGTGGCAGATTGTGTTCCAAAACTATTTTAAAGGCTCCTGTGATTCCAATGCTTTAATAATTCATGGAGTTTTGAGTAGAAGCAACATACTCTACTCTCTAGTCCTATGAAATTTAAGGCACCCATAAGTAGCAAACTTCATGCCAAGTTTCCATTCTAGGGAAAAATAAATCTGATTTTTCCCTTCAACAGAAAATAATAATAACCATGAATTAATGAAAGTGATCAGAATGCCACATTCTCTGTCAGTGAGGCAACAGCTTAGTGATATTTATCTTAAAAACCCCTAAATCTATAGAGCTACTACTGAAGCCACGGAATCTTCACTAGCAGATTAGAAAATGTGTAATATTTTGATGGAACAGAAAGATTGTATTAAATTCTGAAAAAGCTAAAAGGTAGAAGCAGAGCAAGGTTGGGCCCCACGTAAAGATGGAAGAAAATAAATGAGAAACATTTCTCCATGATAGATACACTTAATTTATACAGCAAACTTCCAAGTTTAATGGATCACTGTACCACAACAATGAGTGCAAATACATGTTTTTGTGGGCAGGAGCACTGCTAAAGAAGCCTGTTCTGTTTTCATCAGTATGGAATGACACTAAATCACTTCTCTGATGAACGGAAATTTCATTCCATATGTCAGAAAACTTATCTACGATTTATTACCAGAATCAGCTCAAAACACTTCCCATAATCACAAAGCTCAAGTAATATGTAGCCATTAGACACAGAAAGATATACAAGATTTTGGTTACAACTGCGATTAGCTTCAGATTCTGAAGCTTAATTCTTTGCTTCTGCAGCTTCCTTATCATGCTTTTCCTTTGCTTTCTCTTTTTCCTCCAGTTTTTCTTCTTTTTGAAGCAGTGACATAATCTCAGCAACCTGGCTGGTGCCAATATCAATATCTTCTTTGTCAATCAATTCTACAACCTACATGAACATAAAATGAAATTGAGAGTGCATTTAGGTTTTCCATGATGGAGGCCTTTTCCTGTAATAAATTTTGTTAAGACAACAAAAGTATTCAGTTCTCATGTTCAAGAAAAACAGCATTATTTTCCTTACACAGAAGACAAATTCAAACCACAACCAGTACCTCAAACACATCCAGAGTACTAAAAAAAAGCTAAAATGTAAACTAAAAGACTTAGAACTTTTGACCTTGTGTGTGCAGCACACAAAGACATTTTAAAGCATTAGTAAAACAGACCCATTTATTTTATCTGTTTCAATGGAAAACTGAGATTCAGTACCTATTGAAAAAGTATTTAAGACAGTAATTCATAGGCTTACTTTTATTTTAATTTTATTTAAGAAGACCTACTGTACCAGACAGGCCCAAATTTAGAAAAACTTAAAAGTAGAGGGGGTGGGACTTTCAGAAAGCAAATTAAATAATGTAGTAAATTATTCCAAATTCCTTTAAATACCTTTTTGTACAAACGTATTCTTGGCATATCTTCCCAAGTTCCTAGACTTATTCTGCAATACATGCAGAATTTACTAATACTTTTTATCTCTGTTGCTAAATGTGCAATGGCTGTTTAGAGCAATGGGGAAGATAATCACCACTGTAGCAGAATGACTTGTGGGAAGTAAGCTTCAGGACAAATCTAAATATACCAAGTAAAAAGGAACAAGAAAATGAAAGTGAAAGGAAGAGAAAAGTTGACAATGTTCAGCAAAATGAAAGAACAGGACAAATCGGGCAACAAACACAAGTCATTTACAGTGGACTTAAAGGACAACTGGTGGTCTGTTGTCTTTCAAGCACAGGAAATACAGACCTCAATGAAAAAGTATACAAGTAGTCAAGAGAAACTTCTGTTTTGTATTGATATGAAATATACCTATGGATGTTATGTCAAGACTTTCGCTAACAGTGCTAGTTCTACTCCCCCCATTTGTAAGTAATAACAAAATTACCATATTTTACAGAACTTGACAGAGACATACAGAAAAACCTACAGCTTTAAAGGTAATGTGGGAATGGACATGGATATTCCATCCCCCCAAAGGAACCAGCCAGTCAAGATGCTGTTATATAAGATCTATTTACAATACATACCAAAAACCTCACTGGCATCAAGTAAAGACTCTTGCAAAAGACTGCACCATGAACTTTGCCCAAACAGGTGCAACGTTTGAAGGATGGTTAGCCTTATTTTCTCTAAGAAGTCCCCAAACTTACCTTAACAACATTATCTATATCAACTTGGCCATCTTTGTTTTCATCTAGTGCCTCTGCAATCCTTGTTAGCTTCTCCTCTGGAATCTTCTGAATTTGTTTCATTGCATTAATTAGCTCAGTAATGCTGATGAGATTCTTCCTGAAGAGAAAGCACAAACTCTACATGACAAGCAGTTACACCAAAGGAGTAAGATTGACAAAAGGCAGGACTGGAAGCTACTACACTACAGGATGCTTGTAAAATTGTTAATTAATTATGTATAATCCTGAACAGAATGCAGAAATGCAAAAAGGAGTTACTGATCAGCAAGCAGATTTTTATCTTACCATCGAATCTCGTGCTTTTAGTTTCCACATGTTTTACTGAACAAATACGAGTAGCCAGAAGAATTTGAAATGAAGTTTTCTGTGCTTCCCAGACTGTGTATCTAATGCTTTTTGTCCCCTCACTCCCCATTTACCGAAGATACAGCGCCATGTTTCTGGCATCCTTTAACATATAGAGGCTGGCTGACAGAAAATCAACGAGTCACAGGAAAACAAAAGCTGAGAACTAATCACTTGAGCAATTGAGCTGTTTTGTAAAATCAGCTTCATTTGCTCCTGTCAAGGACCAGACTCTGGGGAAGGAAACACTAGCAGGTTTCAGATGTTACTCTCTGCTCACTGATCTCATGACGTTCAAGTTTTCTGCTGCAACCCAACTATGTATTTTGCTAGTTTGAAGAGACATTTTCCAGCACAGATCCAGCTGAAATGCAGGAGACAGTGAAGCCAATAAATACTAAACAGAAAGGCTTTATCAGTGTAGTCCCAGCTCTTCTGGGTGCAGACTCTTATGCAAGGACCATTTCTCAAGCTGCCACTAAATGTCCTGGACATGCCTTGATAATGACTGCACCATCCTGAACATTAAAAGACAAGCCTCTGACAACTAAGCAATATTTAAACTAGTACATTTCAATCATCCACAATCACCTACAAAATTATCCAGAAAACCATCCATTACAAAGTACAATTACATTCAGTACTTGCAGATTCTGCATTGTATTGTTAGTTTACAAATTCAGATGGTTTTGATCAACAATTTCTCTGTAGCACCATTCATATGGCTGCCTTAATGCCATTACATAAAATCTGCAACAAATGACCGTTTGCCCTGGGGACTGGAAAACACAGAGCTCAGAAGCAACAAAAGCAGAATCCCTACTTCTGTTTGGTTATGCTCTTTGGGAGCTGGGATACTCTCATAATGAATCACATAAAATGGTGCAAGCATAAACCAGATTAATACAGCATTCAGTACCACAAACCATGAGAGTTTCTGTCACAGTTTCCAGGTATTTCAGTGTGTGTAACAAGCAGCGTGTGACCATTTAACATAGGATTGCCTGAAAGACTCTCCAATAATATTAAGACCTGGATAAGTGTTGATAAATGAATTCTGTAATGAAACCATCAGAAAAGATCTTTTCCTGAAAATCTGTGTGTTAAAAAATTGAAATTAAGTAAATATTTTAGAAAGGGAGTGTGTAAAATGATCTCACTTCCATTAGACACATTTCCCCACTTGTCTCAAGACACCACAGACCCAGCAATTTTTTTTCCTCACTAACACCTTTATTACTAAATAACAACAAATATTGACATGCTCACACACTGTTGTGCACCTTTTCAGTCAATGGCACAGAGCAAAATTACTGTGTGAGGAGCATGACTAAGGGGATGGTTTCACCTGTAATCCTGTTACTGCCAGAGGCATGGGCAAAATGGTAAGATTCTAATCAATACTTTGACTTTCAGAACACCCTCTGGAGAATTATACATCCTTTTTTCCTTCATCAGTTCAACCATGTTTAGTCTTAGAAGAGAGAAAATCTGCAGCACAATTTTGTTAATTTTATTTTTTAAAATCAATTATCTCAATATTCTAAACAACAAGTTATTCACCAGTTCTTTTCTAACCACACATCAGACAAAAGCAAGAGTGAAGGTGAAGAGCCAGAGACACATCCAGTGCTCCCAGATCACTTACCCATCAGGAGTATCCTCACCCTCCAGCTTTGCATCTGCTGTCTTTTGACTTGTTTCTAATTCCACGATAATTTTGTCTATCTGACCAATCATTCGGTTCACTCTCTTTGTCAGTCGCTTGCTTGCCTTTGACTCTTCCACTGCCTCTTGCTCACCAGTTTTAGAAAGCTCTTTTATCTCCTGCAAATCCTAGAAGAAATGGTCAAGAGAGAGAAAAGCTTTTGCTGGTGTGAATTCACAACAACGGACACTACTGACTTCAACCAGCATTTCAAGACAGGAGCCATTTGTAGATGAAATACAAGTGTAGAGACATACAAAGCCAGATGGAATTAGAACAATAAATTTTAGCACTGCTGCCTTTTTCATGCATCCCTTAAATGTTATTGTCCACATCTTTCATAAGACTGGATAAGGTTCATTTTACTTGTCTTGGAAATTTCTGTAATACTGACATCTACACTTGCTAAGAAAGAACTGCAGCATGCAGCAGTCAATCAGCTCCTGTTACCCCAGTCACCCTGGGAACAAGAGCAGGAATCTCATCTGCTGGGAACTACTCTAGTGATAACAATTAGGCCTTGAGCAGGTTACACAAATGAGGCTCTGCATTGTCACATACTAAGTTCATTCACCCAGCCTCCAACTTCAGACTAACAGACAACCAAGAAAGGTAATCTTTAAATTTGTGGATCACTTCTGCTAAAACTAAACATGAACAGAAAAAGAACTTCCATGCCCCATTCTTCACCTCATTATACTCCTGGATATCATCCTTCAATTCCTCAAGCTCTTCCTTTTCCTTTGTTAGTGATTTTTTCTGTTCCTGGAGCTTGGTGCAAGCATCACTTAGCACATCAATCTCCTCCTTGGTGATTTCCTCACCCTGTAACAGAAAACACACACAAATTAGTGAAAGGCACACTTGTGATCTTCCTCCAAGATTTTCAGTCTTCTAGCAGAAAGAAGAAAACTCAAGATTCTTTTTACATGTTTGTAATCACTACTATCATATAGTGATTTTGAGGCTAATGCAAAGATTTTAAATGGTAAGGCAGTTAATGTGCTATGGTACAGTTTTTTGAAGTGCACCAGTAGTAAGTTCAGCCAATGTGATTGATTATGTGAGTTTTGGAAATTCCATTCCTAATCATCTCATCTAAGAATGTTTAACTTCATTCTTGGGCTAAGCAATTAAAACAATTGAGAAACAATTCACTATGTATGGGAAAAGATAAATTAAAAATGGGAAAAAATAAACACCAAAAAAAGTAAAGTTTGGAAAGTTGAGCTGTAGAAAAGTTATCTTCAGTAACTTTTGTGAGAATGAGAATGAACATCCATAGTTTGTCAAATTTTCAATCCACTAAGTAGTTGTTTTTAACTGACAGAATTAGTTAAATTGTGGTGTAATAGTGGTGAGAGGGTTAAAAGTGAAGGGCAGACAAGCAATTTATCCTGGCTCTCACATGAATGCTCTGAATCTTTACATTCAAAAGTATGAAAATGTGTGGTTATCCAGATTACCTTAATGCCTTCCAGCACTGGTGCTGTATCTATCAGTGCCTCTGGGTGCACTGCTGCACCTGCCCGTGCCAGTTCTGGTTCAGTGTCCATCACCACCTGGCTTTTTTTAGCTTGCAGAGCAGCTGCTTCAAGATCTGCTGCTGGTTCCACCGCTTTCTAAATTTAAAACACCTCATTAGGTTTCATTAAAAAAACCAAAACATTAGCTGTATTAGCATCAGTAAAGAATGACTTGTCAGAATAGAAATAGTTGCCAAAGTAGAAACACACATTTCTATGAGAAGAGGTTAGAAAACTGCAACATATTGAGCGGTTTCACATTAACATTCCCACTTGGATTTAAAGAACTACTTCTGTCAGCTCCTGAGATTTAATTCACTAATAAAGCAGGCCAGCAGCTTTTATAGTCAAATATTATACAACAACATTACCAGGTCAATGACAAATAGAAAGAGCCAAAGATAAGAACAATTAAAATATGGGGTGCAGAAATTTTTTTTAAAAAGCAACAAGCAAAACCACTATCTTTACTACAGAAAAAGAAACCTTCTCTTACTGCTTTAATTAAGAAGGAAGATAAATCAAAGATAAGACTGCCAACATTTTATAGTAAACTTTTGTGTTACAGTGAGTTTAAATATTCTCTCACATCTTCCATATGTGGATTTAAAGTCCAGTTTCTTGCAGACAATACCAAAGCAGAGGCAATAATTCATAACATGCTAGTTTTCACATCACTTCACATTTACTCCTCAGTAGTTGTGAGCAGAACTTACCATGGCTGCAACTTCAAGGATTTCTTTGGCTTTCTCTGCAGCTTCAGACATTTTCTTTTCTTCATTTTCTTTTCTGATGGCTTCCTCTTCCTGAAGTGTTGCTTCCAGTCGCACTTTGTTATCTATTTTTTCACCTTCAACTTCTGCAACTTTCACTTGAGCCTCTTTGGCCTAAAAATAACAAAAGTA
This sequence comes from Dicaeum eximium, assembly GCA_013396995.1. Taxonomy (NCBI): domain Eukaryota; kingdom Metazoa; phylum Chordata; class Aves; order Passeriformes; family Dicaeidae; genus Dicaeum; species Dicaeum eximium. Next base: position 597,017 of record VWZP01006688.1, on the reverse strand, counting down.
GTATAAAAGAAGTGTGTATATATACACATACAGATATGGCTGCATAATGCAAGTTTAGATATCCTGATTTAGAGAGGTAGTACAGGTATGCTAATGAATAAAGTCAAAGCCCCCAAATGTTACCCTATTTTTGCATTTCTCAGAAAAAGATGACTCTCTGTGTTGAGAAAGTTTTCGATTTTGGTGGAAACAAACTTTTCACCCTGAAATCATACATGTTCTTCATTCTTGTTCTCTCAAGACTACCAACAATCTACTCTGATAATTTCTCTCTCCGCATAACATCACGTATTTTTAAGTATTAATGTCTTTCTATGGCCTGAAGCATTCATTGTTTTTTTGGTATGTGCAAGGTGTATTCTAAATCTTCTTATGCTATTACTGCCTGCTGTCATGTAATCCAAGCTTTATCCCCATATCTCTCCACATACAACACAACTTCTGCATTTGATGCTTACTCATAAAATTTTATCTTTGATTTAGTTTTTCAAGGAAAAGCAAGGAACTGAGAAGAACATCTCCTTGTCTGGATGGATTTTCAGTCATGACACTGTTAAGTTAGCTACACACTATGTCCATCAATACTTACAGCACTGTCTGGTAGTGTCTGAAGGGTTGTTTTGAGCTGATCAGCTGGAGAAAGGGTATCTGGAAGATACATGGCTCTGGATAAAATAAGCAACGAAGTAGGAATTTCCTGGTTCAGGTGCAGATCTAACCACTGTAAGTGCAATACAAAAAGCAAGTCTTCAATTTCATGATGTTTTATTCTTTTTTACAAATAAAAGCAAACAAAAGTAAATATAATTTTTTTTACCACTACTTATCAGTCAATATCCTAGCACAGGAACTACAGACTATAACCAGCTAAGAATTACAGCCATTGCAATGAACTATAGGAAGATGTATTTTGTTTGAAGAAGTATTTAAAGAAATATTGAATGAATATTTGAACCAGTGGTTGGTTTCATATGCATCTTAAAATCACAGAACCATTTGAGTTGGGCTAAAGATTGTCCATCTAATTCCAAACCCCTGCCACAGGCAGGGATACCTTCCACTAAACTGTTACTCAGAGCTCCATTCAATCTGGCCTTCAACACCTTCAGGGATGAGGAGTTCCCATTTCTGGGCAACCTGTGCCAGTGTCTCATCACCTTCACAGAAAAGAATTCCTTCCTTATATCTAATCTAAACCTGCCCTCCTTCAGCTTAAGGCCATTCCTCCTTGTCCCATCACTACAGGTCCTTGTGAAAAGTCTCTCTCCAGCTTTCCTGTAAGCCCCCTTTAGGTACTGAAGGTGCTGTAAGGTGTCCCTGGAGCTTTCTCTTCTCCAGGCTGAAAAAACCCAACTCCCTCAGCCCATCTTCATAACAGAGGTGCTCCAGGCCCCTGTAATTCTCTTAGTGGCCTCCTCTAGACATGATCCAACAGACCTTCCTCTAAACCAGGCAACACCAAGAGACAACTGATATACTTACTGAAAACTTCCTCAGAGTAAGATAATAGCTGACAAGACAAACTTTCAATATTGCAAACGTATTTTGGATATGTTAAATGTAAAGCATCTATGTATATCATCAAAACACCATGGTCAAAAGGCAGAACCCACACTACTACATACATACAAAGTACATGTGGCAAAAGCCTATTAAGAAGAAAGACTATTTTAACCAATTCTTCAATGAGGAGAGAATCAACATGACTTCTTGGAATCAGGACAAAAATCAGGGCATCAGAGCTAACAACTGGAATTAGGTCTGTGTATTCAATCTTCCAAAGCCATACCTGTTTAAGCTGTTCCTTGAGACGCTCCTCTGTCACACCAAGAGCTCTCATCCCTCGGGCACGACAAGCTGCCTGCAATTCTTTAACAGTCAGGGTATCAACTCCCTCTTCAGCAATCATCTGCACGATGGAAAGGAAATTTGACCGTGCTAGAGCTCAAAACAGAGCAGCACTGCACAGCCACGTGTTACAACCACTAGAGGCTGCTGCGCCAACACAGAACAGCCTCAGCTGCTCCCACAGCTCCAGCATGGCCAGCCAACCCCTAAGCTGATACTATCAGCTCCCTTACAAATTATAGTTTCATAGAAATGTTTTTCTTTGTGATATAATTATTTTCATTTCAATTAATGGAAGATTAAAAAAAGATCAGTTTTTTCGTAACAAATAAGGGCACTTCTGATTTTAAGCTCTTCAAGCCTTTTTGTTCAAAGTTCTCAAAAACAACACAATTAAAACAAAAAAGGAAAATGCCTAGAAAAACAAACATACATATATGCACACACACTCATTACTGTTATGTATCAAAATTATTACCCAGTGCCTATTCAGAATTACTCACCTTGTCATCTGCTTTGATGCTCCTCAACCTCATTGTCAGCTGGAAGCGGAGAAAGTTATTTGTCCCAATTGACTGAAGTTCCAACAATTTACAAAGTGCCACCAGCTGAGGCCTGGTCAGATTGTCCAGTGTCAACTCATCTTCAAACAGTTTAGAGAACCTCAAGATCTCCTCATTACTGGGTCTTTCACCAGTTTCCCTGATCTGTGAGAAAAAAACAAACACACACAAAGCTTTTCAAAGCAAATATTATGGTTGGGCATTATTTTGAATAAAAACACTCTCCTTATTTGTCAAGCACTTTGCAACAGTTTTGGGATAAGAAACACCACATAAGGAAGGAATGAAAGAAGTTTTCTAAAAAATAGCAACTTACTTAGGCAAAAGAATTGATAGTGCTGGCAGTTTCCAACAACACTGCATAATGCACTTAAGATAAAACTAACAAAATAAAAATTAGATGCACCTGTACACTATGGAGCAGGTCTAGCTGAATTGCACTGCCATGAGATACCTCAAGAAATATATATACACCTTTGAGTTAATAAATGGTTGCTACAGGAGTCACACTGGCAGATATTTGTTCTGGTACCATACTTACTAAACACAGAAACACGTAAGATAAAGACGGGAAGATAAAGTAAGAAGTTCACACAATGGCAAAAATTTTGCAATGGTGGTGTCTCCATGAAACACAGATTCAGACACTTAACTACCTACTTCTCTCCACCACCACATTTGTTACAATACTCTTGCTTTCAATTCCTAGATGTTCTGCAACACCACAGTGCAAATGTTGTTGTACTTGAAGTTATTCCAAAGTATAAGGAGCTGTTTGGGAAAGGACTCTTCATCCTTTGTGATGACAGGTTCTATGTAACTGCTTGTACAAATGCAAAGTTAAGCTTTTCAGTGATATGTTACCAATCACTTTCCAGTCATTAAACCCAATTACTGGAAGCTGAAATAACAGTTCAAAGAAGGAGGAGAAAAATTCCCTAGCCTCACCAGGTCACAGTAAAGCATTATCACCTGTATAGATGTTGGTTTTTCTATTTTAAGTATGCCACCAAAAGCTTATTACTGACATCACTGCATCAAAAATCTACAGAACTTACAATTAAGTACTCCCAGTCTTAAAATCTTCAGCCTAATCATACACGTTAAAAAACTTTTCCAAATACCTCTACTTTTTTAAAATCCTGTAAAGAAAACCTAAAACTAGGTGACATCAAGTACAGTTTCAAAACCTAACATTATCTGTACTGCCTGATTTATCATGTCTACCTGTTTTACCTGCAAACTCAAATATTTTAGTGAACAGCAACTCAGTACAGGAAGAGGTAAAAATCAGGAGACAAGATGGCCTTGAGCCCATTAACCTCCAGGATATTTTTGTAGCAGAGAAACCATCTTGAAGAAAGAAAGGTCAAAGGCCTTGTTGTTCCACTTCACCAGTGCCTTCACCACAGGAGCCAAAAATGGCACTTCAAAAACACAGGAAGTATTTTCTCCCTTGTTTAAAGACAAATTTTGACAGAGCCAAGCATGTGTTTCTTGAAAGTACAAACTGAAGCTTTGTAGTGCATCACTAGCTATAAAGTAACAGAGATAAATTCTGGAATTATGCAGCAGATTTATTAAGCCAGTAATCAATGGTTCTTGCAGTATCAAATACTTCACCACAGAAGCTGCTGTTAAAGAAGAGCAAAAAGGTGAAAAACATTTAAGCTTCTTCTTGCTCTGACGTTTATTATCTGGTACAGTGAAATGAGATCAATGAAGTTTGTCTCCGTGGCACAAATGAGAAATCTAAAGCTGTAAAAAGCACACCCACACATATGAAATGCAGGGCTTGAAACTTCTTTTTTAGTCATCAGAGGAACTTGGGACTTCCTCCAGTAAATGCGGAGTGAAACATCATTTATTTCCATGAAAATTAACGGCCAAATGTAAATTCTCAGTAGCAGTTCTTCCAGAAGAAAATGAAATGTTCCAAACATGAAGCATGAGTGGGCAAGTTCCGAGAGCCTGCAGGGGCAGTGCCTCAGCCACTAAGTGCTGTAACAAACCACTCAGAATGTTCTGCAGATTCAAAAGAACAGAAACAGATGACTCCATAGAGGCTTCAAAGCACGGGGACTTTGTAAGAAGTTACTGACTGGCAAAATTTGCCACTATGATTATGTGAGGTGATCTATGTGGCACTATCAACATCATCTTATCACCCCACACTTTATTCTTAGCCCTGACATGCAGGAAAATCTTCAGCTATTTGACAGGGCTTGTAAAGTTCATGTCTGAAACCCCTGGGCTTATGTGCCTTTTTCTGTGCAAATACACTCTCTCCAAAGGAGGGGACCACTGCCCTTCTTTCAAAAAAGCACTGGGTGATGTTGTTGGCTCCACCTCTTATTCAACAGGCTCACAATTAAGAGAAATCAGAGATAAGTACTATCCTGAGAAGACTTAAGAAGGCATTTTTCATCTCTCCAGGAGTACCTTACTCTCACCTATAGTTTGGTGAAAGGAAATGCTGTGAAACCTAAAGGCCATTAATGTAGGAGGCAGATTTCTGACACTTAAGTCTCTCTGTCAGCAACCTAAACAGAAAAATTTTGCACAGCAACCACATTCTAGCTAAACCTCAGATTATACCACATTCTAGTCAGTATAGCAACTGTGCACTTAAAAACTGTTTTTACAAGCAGAAATAAATTTGACAAAAAAAATTTACTTTTCCCCTCATTAAGTTTCAATTAATTAGGAAAGAAGTCCTCTCCGAGTTTTCATACCCCATGTTAAAAAAAAGAGGTCAAAACCTACATGAGTAACCACTCAGCATAACATGTTTCATGTTAGAGTTAACTTATTTGTCAGTAAGTGAGGAAGAAGCAAATGAGCAGAAATATAGTGCTTCTAGAATAAGACAGTAAAAGCACCAGCTAGAACACCGAAGTTAATAATAGGAAAACTTCATCACACTCACAAAAAATAGATTTATCCTAAAAAGACTACTACACTCTGTTTCTTCAAATCCAACAAAATAAATGTATGTGATGGTTACCATAGACCAAAAAAAAACATGACTTTTTTTCTTTTTGTAGGAAGAGAAAATATATTTTCCAAATTTTTTACCTTTTGAAAGAATGTTGAAAAATCTTTTGTAACATTTCCCTTGGCTGCTTTATTTTTTAAGGCCATCTCCTCAATGGTGTCTTGAAGGAATTTAGCCAATTCAAGCTTTACTCTCAATTCTTTCTTCAATCTTTCCTCCTGTTAAAAAAATATTTGTTTTTAGAAGTTCCTGCCAGAAACACATGGACTAAACATCACTTCTGCCCCCAGACAAGTTATATGGAGTAATTCTGGACTTCTGCTACAATACACACATTCCAAAGGGGCATTCACTCTTCCCAAAGATCCCCAAATCACACTGAACAAGCTGAAGAGCTCACTATGTGCTCTGAAAGCAAAAACTTGTGGGGCTCTTTTGGTGGGTTTTTACAAAGCTCTAACAATTATGAGAAAACATAACTAGAAAAATAAAGTTTAAACCAAAAAAAAAAAAAGCGTAAGAAGCTATTATAAATATTAAGTATACATGTGAAAAACTTTGTATCAAGGTTTAAGACTACAAAATGTTACAATGTATATTTTAATACAACCAGAAAAATAAAATAGCTTTATTTCTCCTGTGTAGGAGTCATAGAAAATGGAAATGAGGATTTTCCACCCAGATAGCTTGGCACCTGCACATATAAAAACCAGGATGGAACTGGTTCATATTATATGTTAAAAAGCAAGATCTTCAAAATAAGGAAGATAAAAGCATTACCCCAATACTGAAAAAAAATCCAATGTTTTTAGACTTTTTCTAATTTCTTTAACAAGAAATTCCTTATTTTTAAAACAATATCACTGGATTATAAATCCAGACCTGCTTACCTTTTTAGACTTTGTCTCAAATGTAGAGGGAAGCATATTAGGGAACAACTTAAGAGCTACTGGAAGTAAAAATTCCATAAATGGGACAACAAGAAAAACCAGGAAAGGTACCAGGCGAAAAAGATCAGCACATATTCGAAGAAACTGGAAGGGAAAAAAAATATTGATAAGCTAAAATTTAAATACTTATTTTAAAAATACTTGATTTGATCATCTAATTATCACTTAGGCTCACACATATATATTTGCTGTGAAGAAATTTTAAAATAACACAATAAAAGGATGTGACAAAGTTCTTAGTGGTTTTTTTCAAGTTGCTATATGCTAGAGAGTGCTGGAGTTTCACCAGTTTTCAACACTATAGAAAGTATTTCAAAAGCCTCACTGTGTCTCAATAGGATTATTGAACAAGTATCTCATTTAAACCTCTTAAAAGCACCTGAAAACAGGAGGTGGTCATTTGTTGTCATTAAAGCTGCTTAACTTCTTTTATGCATCTTTATTTGTGCTCTACCACTTCTTCCATGCATGAGCTACTATGGACTAAGTAATCAAGAATAAAATGAAAGATCCCTCCCCCTCGGCCTTATAACAATTGTAATGTACATTTAAATCCAGGGTAATGAGCCCAGCTTGGCAGATTTTTTTTTAAACCACTGCTTTTCCAGAGCAGTAATCCTCTGAAGCAGGCAGCATTCGTTACTGAATCTTGACCTGCATGAAATAAATACTGTCCTTGTGATTTCTGTACACTCACAAATATATTTATCAGGCTGTACAGTCTGTTATCAAACCCTTCAGTAATTGTTGAAAGCTTAATAATTTGGTTTATATTGGGGAGTGAAGATCTTGCTTGACCTTAACTCATTTTACAAAGGAAAAAACTGGTTGTTGGGAATCCCATCCGTTCCTAAATCAGAGGTACACTCTGGTACTCTACTGCCACAGCACTGTCATTCCACATCAAGATTTGATAAACACAGCTGGCAACATAAAAAAAACCTGGCAAACCTAGCAACATAAACACTATTACACAATTAAACCCATGCACCCCACTCCAGCCCCTCCCCACAGCTCATGGCAATCAAGGGGAGCAGCAGCAAGAGCCAGCACAGACCTCATGTCCTCAGGACTGATTTGCTAGAGTACAAAACCTGTAAAACTTCATTCAGAATTTTCTTACCATAAAACCAGCCAAAATCTTAAACACTACTGTATGTGGAAGGCACATGCTCTACAGATTCAAAGTTTGGCATTTTTCTTTGTATATAAAAAAGAATCAGCTTCCCAGAAGGGATGCTTTGGTCCATTGTTTACAGGCTCAAGGATTTTTCCATTCATTCCAACAATAGAAGGCAAATGACTACCATGGAGTTAAAAAAAAAAGTAAGAAAGTTTGGAAGAAAATTTTAAAACTCAGAAGAAAAGTACGTTTTCCCTAAAAAAAACCAAAAAAACCGTCAAAAATTTCTATTGAGTACAGAGTTCCTATTTTTCCCCAGTCTCTATTCTCAGACAGTGCGTGCAAATATTTCTACAAAATCCATATCCAAGGAAGCAGTTCTACCACCGGATTAAGCCAACCTAATACTAACCTGAGATGAGGTATAAGGAGCCATGAAGGTGCACTGGCAGTCACAGCACTGATCCAGCTAAAACTGACCCATAAATACATACACAGACAAGGGAAAAAGGATCAGCACATACCAGGTGGGGGTGGGGCGGGAAAACCTGATTTAAGCACCAAGCTTTTCACAGCAGCACTGTCCTGGATCAGCTTTCACAAATCATGGAACTGCACCCTGGGCTAACTCAAGGAAAACAGCTCTATGCAGGAACCTAATACAATGGTGTACGATTACACACACAGGATTTGGCAGCACAGCACGAGAACCTTATGACTATTCTGTATCTGCTGCCACAGCCGTGTATTCCACTCTTCCCTCCTCTGCAGGGAAGTTTGTAAAGCTGGACTTGCCACAAACTCCCTTGTGTTTGCCACCTCACTGCCACGTCCTGAACCATCCTGCTGCAGGAGCCAGCACCAGTCCAGTTAGGTTTTTTTAAGTCAGTATCATGTTTTACTTCTTCCTGCCTTCCCTCCTAAGTGTAGATATGTGACCCTGCTGAATCCAAACCCTGCCAGCAATTGTACAAGCAGAATTTTGGAATTGACTTTTAGTTTAAATAAGCAACAGGTCCCTTTGCATTAGCCATGCTGCAATTGCTTGTTCATGTGGTTAGATTACTTGGATACCTTTCCATTATTGCCTCCTAAGATGAAGGAAAGGACAGACAGAAATAACTCATTTGTCAGTCTGCGTGAAGATAAGATTTCTCTAGGACTGTCAGCTCACGTGCAGCTTAATACTTTTACAGCAGTATATACATCAATTTTTATTTTATATTTTTTGAAGTTCAGGAGGTAATCCAGCACCAAAATGTTATGACTTCTTTAAATCAGTCAGTGTACTACAATTTAAGGTTGAACTGATTAAAAAAAAAAAGAGCTGTGTTGAAACAAACTTGAAATAAGCTTTCAGGAAAACCCCAAGAGGGTTTTTTCAGCTGCAGGCTGGTTTGTTTTTCAGTGACCCCGGGTTCTCAGCCTACCATGCCCTCAACTCCAGAGACACAACGTCCTCTCCCTCCAAATACAGAAAACACAAAACCTAGATTGAGAAACTAACACTACTGTAGTTATTAAAACTATTTTCTCTACATCTCTTACACTGGATTTGCATGCATATAAACACATATATACATAATTAGATAAAGGACAGGCTACACCAGTGTAAACCCAAATTTATATCTGCAAACAAATAAATGTCCATTTAATTTAAAAAGAGAATTAATACCAAAAGTGAACATTTGCACAAAAAAACAAATCCAGGAAGGCCAAATGCCAGATCACTACTTAAACATAAGCAAGACAGCTCTATCACCACTAGATAACAAAATCAAATGGTAATTAAATGAATATATCTATCTATTGATGAAATATTACTGCTGTTTATATAATTTCTCAGAAGTATGGCTCAGTAATTGTGAAAGAGGCAGGAAAATCAATGGTTGCAATCTTTCCCCTGGAGAATTTCCGATTCTGTTTTAAACCTGAATGAATTTGTCTCGCTTGGCTTTTCAAGCTCCCAAAGCTCTCAATAAGCCAGCACAAGCCAGAACTGCTACTTCAAAAAGTCCTGCAGTCCTCACCTTCCCCTATCCTCAGTTACTCTTTCTGGCACTACATAATCCCCTCTCACGTCAGCACAGACTGGTTTATTTATTGCTGAGCAACGTCTCAGCTGGATCAGCTGCCAAGCATTCTCAGTACCAGCCAAGGAAGATGGCAAAACTAAAGGAGCAGGAAGATGCAGAGTCCGAGAGGAAACCACACCCACCCAGAGACAGCAACTACTACACGTGCCTCTAACAATTTTTGCTACTTGTCTAACCTTGTGAATTTAGGAAGAACTTTTTCATACTGCATTTAAAATGTGATGGGTCATGGGTTTTAATTACACACCAAATTGTTCAAACGTGACCAACTTTTATCAGGAAATGATAAAAACAATGAGCAGATACTTGTATTTTTGATCGTTTACTGGAAGTTTTGAGGGCAGAGATGTGAACTCAGCACATTGTGTGTGCAGGTGTACAAACTGCAGAGAGCCACGCTGTGCCCACAGGCAGCACTGTGCACTCCTGCCCCAGAGCACACACATCTTCTGCTCTCCAGCTTCTCTTCTAGAACATCTTTCCAGCAACAGCTGAAATGTTTTTTTTATAAAAGCAGGAAGACAGACTTGAATTTTTAATCTCTATAAACTGCTAAACAGCTTGTCCTTAAAAACAGTAAAATGAGAACTGTCAAATCAGCATGTCTGATATTTTGCCAATGAACTGAAGTTGAATATCAATGCATTCTTTACAAAAAAAAAAAGGAAATTACCAACACCAGCCCAATATTTTGCAGTCTTTTCATATATGAACTCACATCTAATAACTTTCCATTCTAGTTAAATATGCCCATTTCATCCAAAACCTGAAATTACTATTGATACACATATTTATTATCCAAATTTGAAAGCACTTACATTTTGCACTCCAGATTTCTTCTCCATTTTCTTTAAAATTATCAGTTGCATTTTTACAGTTTCATAAATGTAAGCAACATGCCATAAATAAAAGAAATATATCTGGGCTAAAAATATTTGAGATATATTTATAACTGAGATGGTACATAATCAATCACACATTTCAGCCTGCAGCTTTTATCCCGTTCAAAAGAACCCCATGAAGCAATAAACAGGAACAGAACTGGCACAGACACAACCTTTACTAGCAGTGTTTCCCCACTATTTTTCTAGTTGGAGTGAAAATGCAGAGAAAATGACCGTGTATGGCACATGGCTGGGAATTTGAGAACAAACCACAATTGTTGCCTATGTGACAGAACAGAAGAATCCTCTGCTGTTCCAACAAGAAAATAACAAATTTATCTTCAATAATGGGGAACACAAGAAAAAAGTTTTGGGGTAATACCCAAAAAATTTTAGTGTCCACATAGTGAGGAGGAAGGAAACACACTGAGGAATTTTAATTCTAGGAACAGAAGACAACAGAAAGAACTAACTCAGTTCTAATAAAACAGAGCAATCACCGAGGACACCCAAAGGAATTTGGTCTTTAGTGAGTACCTGTCTCCGCTCCCGACGAGACAAAGTGTTTCCGTGCAGGATTCTCCAGAGCATCCTCGCTGCTATTTTTGTGTCAATCCACAGCAATCGAAACCCGTGGTAATAGTGCTTCAGTTCATCCACAATCCTCTGCCCAATAGATTTTTTTACAACTTCCACTTCTGTTGGACTATATACAGGACCTCCTTCTTCCAGCTTCTTGTTTTTGTCCTTTAAGGACTTGAGAGATTTTTCAACTATGGAGTCATCTTGAAGGGGACGTGAAGAATGCCACCACCTAACTGGAAGATACTGGGGACCTAAAACACCCACGGTTGCTACTGGTGTCCATGAGCCAGAAGAGCTCGTAAGAGTGAAGTGTATTTGTTCAGATCCTTTAGTCCAACAACAATAGTGAGCTTTTTTGGAGTAGGCGTAAACAGGAGGGACACTAGTGCAATATTTAAAGTGTACAGTCCTTCAAAAGAAAAAAGCATTCAAGAATTAACAACAGATCATCAGCTGTTTCTAGATATATATTTGCACAGATATATATATATATGTATTTATAAAACAAAATTTGAGAAATATCTACTGTATATTTAAGGTAAAAAATAATATTTGACTATTGAAACCAATGTCCATATATGAAAAGAACATCTGGCTTTATTTCATAACAAAAAAAAAAATTTAACCTGCAGGGAATTTTCCATTACATGACTTTGAAAAGGTAGGTTATTTTACTCCAATTAAAGAGCAGCCATCATATGTGCTTACCATTTAGAAAGCTACACTTGAAAACTAGTATGTAAATTCATAAGTAACATGAAGTTCCTTCTATTACTTCTCCTGTTTGTGCAAAACACTCAAGACAAAAAAAAAAAAAAAAAGTTGTATTGGGATAGATGCTGAGTCAGAGAATTAGTACCAGAGGAATCTGATTTCTGATTAGAATCTGAGGAATCTGATTAGAGCTCCTCTCCTACTATCTCCATGCATCCAGTTTTCCTTATTCAGCAGAACCTTTTGTAAAAACTTCCATTACAGCATTGTGCTGGGACAGAGAGAACCAACACTCTTCTACCTTGTTCAGAACTTTGTTCTTTTCTTTAATTAAATGTAAACTGAACTTAGCAGGGAAGCACTGCCCAAACACCACTAACACTCCTTATATACACAGAAGAACCACTCGTTATATGCAGGTAGGACTGTAGACACTTTTAATAAAAGACAGGACAAAAATAAAATAGTAGATAAAATATTTCATATCAATGAGTTCCATTAGTGTCCCTCAAACTGAAACACCAGCATTAAGACATCTACAGAACAGAAATGACTGAGGTGTTTTCTTCATGGAGCCCTTGTATTGCCAAAACAAAACCAGAATGTGTTTTTGTCTTCAGTCAATGAACAGAAAATAGGTGCAAGTGGCTTTACAGGTCTTAGTAACATTTTAAGGAAAAAAAGGTTTATCATACACTTAGAAGTGTTAGTCTCACTCAGTTTTCAGACAGAAACACTTTTAAAATTTAATTATTACATGCTGAAATGAGTTTTAATTTACTTTAATGGTTCTGTCTACGCAATGTAATTCAAATAGAGCTTTGTACAAAAAGAAAAAAGACTAAGTTATTACTTTTTAAAGACACACTATTTTCTTGTTTAAACTGAAGTTTTAGCATCTGACCATTCAGTGGTCAGACAACTGCTGGAACATATACAGTTACACAAAACAGTCTCTTGGCTAGCTAGAAAACTACACATTTTAACAGATATTATCTAATAAGAATTACAGTTTAATTACTTTAAGAAAATAAACTACATATTTAAAACACTTGCATAAATCAACCCACCCTGACTCTAAGGCATTTCCCAAAAGCAGAGCTCCAGGCCTACAAGCTGAATTCCACCTACATACATTGACACTCCTCTGCATGCAGAGAGGAACAAAGCTCTGACAGCAGAACTGGTTCTGAGTCTGCAGGGAATAAAAATGTTGCAAGAAATGTGCCTCTCTGAACACACTTTCACAAAAAGGATGTCAGACACACAGTTTCTATCCCACCTGTCCTCAGTATTTGTCACTAGAATGCCATGCATCAGATCTGTGTCATGTGGGGTGCGGGCATTACTTCGTTATTTTTTAAGCAGCAACATCACAATTCATAGCAGCTTTGGTTAGGAAAAAAAAAAAAACAGAAAAAAAAAAGAAAAAAAAAAAAAAAAAAAAAGAAAAAAAACCCACAAAACAAAAAAAACCCAAACCAAACAAAAAAACCTCACCCCAAACCTCCTCAATATTCTAACATTTTCTGTTCCAATATTCTGCTGTTCATTTCCTCACAGACTCATAGAATGGTTTGGGTTTGAAGGGACTTAAAGACCATACAGGTCCAATCCCCCTGCCACAGTCAGGGACACCTTCCACTACACCAGGTTGCTCAGAGCCCCATCCAGCCTGGCCTTGAGCACTTTCAGGGATGGAGCATCCACAAATTCTCTGGGCAACCTGTTCCAGTGCCTCACCAGCACAGAGTAAAGACTTTCTTCTTTATATCTAATCTAAACCTACTTTCTTTCATTTTAAAGCTATTCTCCCTTGCCTTCACACTCCATTCCATTGACAAAAGTCTCTCTCCAGCTCCCTTGTAACCCCTTTAGGTACTGGAAGGTGCTGTAAGGCTTCTCTGGAGCCTTCTCCATGCTGAAGAACCCCAACTTCCTCAGTCTGTCTTCACAGAAGAGGTGCTCCAGCCTAACCAGTTTAAAACCATAATTTTCCAGCTTTCTGTGAGAGGTCTTATATACTAACATACTAAAAATAAATATTTGAAAATGTTTTATGTATTTAAAAAAATCAATCATAATTAATTCTACAGCAAATGATATAAAAAAGAATTGGTTTTTTTGTATTAGAGGGTTGTGTCTAGAGACACATCCTTATGTTAAAATGAAAACTCAGGAAATCAAAGAATAGTCCCTGTATCCTGAGCAGTTTATAAATGAACAACAGAACCCATATTTTAACATTCCAAGGAAAGGCGTTAGGAAATTCTTATTTACAAGTATGCCTTGTGAGCCGAGTCAGGAACAGAAAATGGATTCTGCCAACATTCAACTCCTTCAGTTCCATAAGGGCACACAACAGTTGGATTTGTTTTCAGAAGAGGTCACCATCACCCAAGGCTGCAACATACAATAAACTGCTTTCTTTGGTTTAACAGGGATCCCACTCAGATGCTCTACACTCTGATCTGTCAACTGTGATTTTCAGCCAGCTGCAACTGAATGTTTACTCTGTGGAACTCCATGGAGAAAGTATGCAAGAAGCTTATCAGATCCTGTTAAGGCACCTGGAATCACCCAGGACAGGGATTAATATTCTACTGCTTTCACATCAGAAGTGAAACAAAAAGGGAGGAAGTAGGCAAAAAGGGGAAGATTTCACTTTCTTTCTCCCACATACAACCAACCAGGTGAAGCGAGTAATACTCAGACTTCCTTTAACCTGTCATTAACACAAGCTGAAGCTAACATTTTAGCACTTTGTCTAGATTTAAACCTACATTCTATGACAGTATACTAACTGACAGTTCAGAAAAATGTTCATATTTACTCACATTTTGTTTGCCAGCCTCAGAGATGTACAGCTAAGACATGCCCGATCTCCCAAGTTACCTAGAAAGAGATCAATAATTAGCACCGATTCTGAAATTCAGGAGGACATTTATCCATGTAGTGAACTGCACACAAATACATGAGTGAGAAGTTTGATCTTTACACTGAAATGGCTACTTCTGAATGCACAAAAATGATGTTGCTTAACACACAGAGTTGAACTCTGTGGATGTGTAAGTTTGGTTTGCTCTTGCTCAACTGTCTGAAGAGAGGTTTCCAAGTCGCTCAGGCAAGAAATTATATTGCACAGGAACATCACTGAAAGCAAATGTAATTTCTAACAGTTCTATGACAACATAGTATCAGATGATCCAAATGGAGCCCCTTCCAAGTGTTTAGGATTAAAATGGCTTTCTGGTTTTTTTTAAGAAAAACACTGAAAGCAAATGTAATTTCTAACAGACACTTCACTGGAGAGGTGGAACCACAATACCATTTCAATACTTTGCTGTCCATTTTGATTAGCACCTGGTAAAAATAGCTCTGCTCCATGATCTCTCTGCAAAGGATACAAATTGTCTTGAAGGGAGGGGTGAGAGCCTGACCCAAAGCATATGAAAAGTTAGCTTTTCAGAAAACATTGTATCCCTCAACATGAATTTTATTTTAAACACTACCTCAGAATCAGTCCTAATAGTAGCTAATAAAGTCCAAAAGAAGGGCTGACACCTACATAAGAGCACCCTCTATCCAGGTACACAGACAAACAGCATCCATTCTGGAAGTAAATTGAGATCATCAAACCATAAATAATCTAAGTCATATGCTTCAATAAAGGGCCTTGTCTGAAAGTCTTCCGACTATGGAAGAAGCATAAACAACATATAATGCTACCAATCTACAATCACTGAGCATCACCCCGATCCCACTAGAAAGTAATTCATCTTCCTAAAGCAACTTTAAAAAAATAAATCTTGTATCAACATCTTGTTACAGTAACTCAATCGGTAGCTCCCGCCAAGAGCAAAAAGACTTCTGGACAGATAATTAAAAAAAAAAATCACACAAGCAAGACTTCAAATATGTTGACTTTTTTGGCCAATCTTTCCAGAATTGACTGTAACCAAAATAAAATTGGAAGGCTGGATAGAGTAGGCATACTGTGATTTGTTTCTCCCATACGGAATCTACCATTCCTGGTCAATCCTAAGAGACAGCAGGATACAAAAGTAATTTGAGAGGTTTGTGGTACCTTTTCCCACCATCAAACCCAGGATACAGCCTATGACAGAACCACCTGTATCTGAGAAAACACAGCACCCAATGCTGATAACCAAAAGCCTTCCCCAGCAAAATACCCTAACTATTAGGAGAAAAGAGATGCTGCCAAAATCAGGTGGGACAATTGGAAGGTATAGAAGATAAGTTAATTTGTCTGAGGAAAAACTTGATAATCAAGGGACGTCCCATGCTAAGTGGGCTCTGAAGTAATTACAGCAAAACCTGTGGCACTACAAAGTCAAAGGATTTACCCATGTCAAGTTGTATCAAACTCTAACATTCACTGCCACTGCAAGCAGAGCTGGGAAGAACTGTCTCTTTCTGGCTCCAAAAGCAAGCCCTGAGATTCTGTGAAGGCATTGTGATGCTCTCCAATACTTACAGAAAGAACAGTGGCTGAATTACTTAACCCTAGAGGCCAACCCAGAAGGCCATCCCTGACCTCAAGGAGCAGCTGAGCAAAGCAGAGAAGTACTCAGTGTCTGGAGGGATAAGTCACAGCACAGTAATCTGTCTCACCCGAGTGCCAGGAAGCCCACAGAGCCCTGTGAGCCTAAAGCAAGAGTCCCACTAGGAGAGGACATTGCCTGCTATGGACACACGCCCCCAGAACTTAGAGGGATGATCTGGAACACAAAACTGGCTTGGAGTTTCTTAGATAAAACTCCACAGCAGCAAGACACTTTCACTATACCTCTCCAGCCAGGCTCATTAAAGGAAGGGGTCAAAGAACAAAATTCCAAGGTTACCATAAGAAAACATGCTGGCTAAGCTTCTTGTTGTACGGCATGTTCAGAGTGTGAACAGGCTAACAGAAAATGTTAACTTCAACTTTGCCAGTTCTGACAAGGGCTCTGTTGGTTTGGCAGTGTCTCTTATAACCATGTATCTAGGAGTAAACCAGCCCTGAAATAAAGGATATACTTCCTTCAGAAAGGGGCAAAATCTATAATCCTTGTTTTTGGGATAATCCAGACATCCAAAAGTGTCTGAACAAGGTGAATGTTGCTTAACCATACTCAACACTGCTCATTTAAGAAACCTGCATTGGCTTAGTAAGAAAGAAGGGCAGTAGTGCCAGAGAAGCTGTATGTTAACATGTTCCTCATGGAAAAGTAGTCATGGGAAACTTTAGACTTGAATTTAATGAAGCATCAAAGCCAGTTTTTTATGTAGAATACCCATACTGTTACTATGTTTAGAATTTTTAAAAATAAAATGCTATCATCAAGTAAGTCCCTAGAGAAGTGTAAGCTTGCAGTACTTAACAGTCTGATCTTCACAGGAATAACGTTTAGGATTCTTAGAAGCACTTAGCTTTAACTTAATCTTAGACTACTTACACGTAAGGCAAAGAAGATGAGCTAAGTAAAGTAAAACAATACAGAAAAAAACCCCACAACATACAAGAATGCGTTAATAATAGATTAACACCTCAAATAAAAGTATTGGTTGTATCATAACCACAGTGCACCACATCACACTAATTATTTGATTCTATCACAGCACTTCAGCTTAGGCTGTCTAAGATTTATAACAACCAAAATTGCAGCGATCATTAGCAGTACTTTTTATGCTCTGCCACAAGAATAATCAAAGCTCCCATCTAATTTGAAGGCACATGGATGTGCTTTTTCCCCATTTTAAATTAACTGGATGGTTAGGATACCCCAGGTTCTTGCTCAGGACACTGTGCAGGCTTAACCTAAAGAAATGACTTTACAACAGCAGCTCACTAAACCCATCAGTAAGAGGAAGATACCACACTTGAGTGACTTTTGGTAACCAAGAGGACAGCTGTTCTTTACCATGAACAAGCATCCCTGCAGCTCATCAGGTCTGCCTGGAGGTGAGCGTGCAGCTGCCCTGCTCTCAGTGACAGCACTCCCGTGACAAGTCGGGGCTCTCTCAGTGACAGGCAATTCCTCGCTCACCCCCTGCACTTCCAGCTCAGGGCTCTGTGTCAGTGACAGGCAATTCCTCGCTCACCCCCTGCCATTCCAGCTCAGGGCTCTGTGTCAGTGACAGGCAATTCCTCGCTCACCCCCTGCACTTCCAGCTCAGGGCTCTGTGTCACTGACAGGCAATTCCTCGCTCACCCCCTGCCATTCCAGCTCAGAAGGTAAAGAGCAGCCACAGGCCTCGCGACATCACAAGTTATCAGTTGTTTCATGCCACAAAGCTTCACCAACCAGACATATTTAAACTATGCCAAATTATCTTCATTATTAATCAGTATCATACGAAGCACTTCCTTTTTATTCTTCTAAGCTTTTAAAGCTACTCGGGAAAAGGCAAATTCGTTTTTTGTCCCTAACACAGACTAAGAAAACATCCCCTTGTGCTTTCATAAAGAGAAGAAGCACATGACAAGTGACAACCCCACTCTACACCCAAGCCACGCCGAGAGCAAGGCAGGACCGAGACGTAGTAACGCGTTCCTGCACTTTAACAAAAAGCACGTGTGTTTCCCTTCCCCAGCCAGCCGGCATTTAGGAGGCACTCGTGCCCCACTGCCCTTAGGGTAAATCATCCCCTCCAACCACGTTGCCGCGGAAGCACATGCGAAGAGGCCGCAGCAGCCGCCGAGCGTGGGCCGGGCCGGGAGCAGCGCCAGCCCCGGCGGACAGAGCGGCGGGGACTCGGCCGCGGCCCTTCCCTCCCGCAGCGGCCTCTCCGCCCACGCCCGGAGCCGCCGGACGCCTCCGGCCGCTCTCCCTCCCTGTTGCCCTCCCGGCCCAGGCCCGGCGGGCCGGAGCCGGCGGGCGGCCCACGGGGAGCCTCACCGGGCTGTGGCGGGCGGCGCAGCGCTCGGGGCAGGCGGCAGGCGCGCCGCCCGCAGCTCTGCAGCAGCATGGACGCCATAGCGGCGCTCGGTGGGCGGGCGGGCGGCTCCGGTCCCGCTCCTGTCCCGCCGCCCGGGCCGCGGCTATCCCCACACGCCCAGCAGCGCCCGGGAGCCGCGTTCGCCCGGCACCGCCCCGCGGCGCCGAGCACGTCGGGAGCCGTAGTCCGACAGCGCACGGTGAGAGCGGCGGTGGCGCCGGGAATGGCGTCAGCGAGGGGCGGGGGCGCTTGGGGCTGCTCCTCACAGCGTCCCCTCACAGAGGGGAGCGGTGGGAGCTGCGATAGGCACCAGGGGCTGTCCCGGTGCCCGTCCCGGGGCTTCTTTCCCCGAGCGTGGTTCGCTTGTAGCCCACGGTTCCCGCCAGGCCGGGAAGGCCACAGGCCATGCCCGCTGTGAAGGGCGGGCGCCGGTGCCTCGCGGAGCCGCCCAAAGCGCCGCGGCCAAGCATGAGCCCGGCGCAAAGTACAGCGCTCCAGCCCCGCACGGTGCTTTCCTCTTTGGCAGCGGTTGGGTTGGATGATGCCCAGAGGTTCCTTCCAGCCCTGATGGTCCTGCGGTGTGTGCGGCCCAAGGCTGGCAGCAGACTTGTTCCCCTGCACACGTGTGTGTTGCGTGTGGATCTCGGGATGTGACAGAAAAAATGGCTTTCTGGTGGAGCTGTGATGGTTTTGATAGGAAATAGCACATAAATCGGTCAGTTGTCATATGTGCCGCACTTGTGCTGGTTAATAGTTGACTACAAGCAGCATGTTATT
Organism: Dicaeum eximium; assembly: GCA_013396995.1. NCBI lineage: Eukaryota > Metazoa > Chordata > Aves > Passeriformes > Dicaeidae > Dicaeum > Dicaeum eximium. The sequence goes on along the minus strand of VWZP01006688.1, from coordinate 577,537 downwards.
CTCCATATACGAGTCCTGACCAGCAGTAGAATCTCTTACCAAATATTTCACTTCTCAGTTAATGCAGTATTATGTGGTACTGTCTTTATTTTTAACTGTATTGGCAGATGCAATGAATAACAAGAACCAAACTGCAGATATTATAATTTAATCTGAGAACAGCGACATTTTACAAACTGTGTACATGAGGTTTGGGTGTTAATGCCTTCCTTGTTCCAGAAAAAATGGGGGAAAAGCTGCTGTGGACAAGATGGCTGCCAGCCCTGCCAACAAGATGGCTGCCCCAAGGACAGGACTCCAGGGGGACATGGACGCTGTGGGATCAGAGCTCTCCCGCCTCACAGGTAACTCACAACAACAACAGGCACTTGGTCACCTCTACACCTGCCTCAACCCCAAAGAAAGTACATGTTACTTAACCTTATTTACATAAGGGGTAGCAGAAGTGTTCAGATTTGACCAAAAACGTGACTGAAAACAGCGTCTCATAGCAATAAAAAGCAAATGAGTTTGCAGGTTGTCTCTTCATGCTTAGGACTAGGCAAATGCAGGAAATTAGTTGCTCATTTTAGAGAGTTCTTTTATGTATGTAAAGGAGGTGGTCAGGGTTTCTCCGAAGTATGATGAAATTTATATTACTTACATTTTAAATTCAAAAGTATTCGTGAAGATGGAATATGCAATTGTCTGAATATTAAAAAAAACACAACATTTTTCTCACTGTAGCTATAGAAATGGTACTGTTGTTTACATTTAGTGATAATTAACAAATTAATGGGTATTACTATTTATATATTTATTAGAGCTACTTTTAAAATGTTAGGCTCCCAAATGCACTGCAAGACAAGCCAGCTGTGATTGCTTTACAAGTATTTAAATATGTACTGCATTTAAATGGTTAAAATTATTTAAGATGTGCAACTTGACAATAGTGCTTTATGTTAATGGCATAAAAAAATCAAACATCTTCCCAATCTACACATCTCTCACTAGACTGCCTTTGTATCTTTCTCTTGTTATTCTTTTTTTCTTTCTGGTTGGCTGATAACAAAACCAAATGAAATGGGGCAACTAATGGCAGTTCCTCTAACAAAGCTGCTTAATTATGTAGAAACATTATATGCAGCCTATACAAGAAGAATAATATGCTCTGAAGTCATTAAACTATTGACAAGAGGTTTCAGACAGCAAACAGATGATTACAGAGGTCTCAATACATTTATGCAGACAAGTAACCAGCCTTTCAATAGTTTCATTAAATTCATTAGTATTCAGGGTAGCAGACAATGTAGATGCATGGGCCTTTTCAGAGCTGAATTCGTTATGTTTTTGTACAGTCTTTTGTTCCAGATTTGTTTATACCTGGAAGTTACAGGGTTTGCTACTGTATATGAAAAGGACTGATTATACACTCTGTGAAAATTTCCCAACTAGATACAGTTTAAAAATACTAATTGATTGTGTTAATTTACCGAGCATTGTGAAGTAACGCTTAAGAAAAGACTAAGAATTAAAAATATTCAAGTACTTGTACAAATTGCTACCACATGAAAAGGCTGAGTGACTGTAGGTGACACATGGGCCTTCCACAGGAGTCATTTTTTTAAAGAAAATCATATTTTACTCCAGCCAGAGCAATAGTCCATGAGCTCACAGAGAAAACACTTATCCCCAGAATAAAACATGACACCACATACCATAGGGTTTTGGGGTTCTGTTAAAAAAAAAAAAAAAAACAAAAAAAACTGCTACACAGCCATTTTAGACCTGGTTCTTAAAGCAACCATGTTGTCTGGAAAAGTTGTCAGCCATCTTGCTGAAAAATCTGTTTTCCAGCAGGAATAGGATGAGAGAGACTAATAGGAAAAAATACAGAGCCTTCTTTTTAGATGGATATAATAGGGATCTGAGAATCATTAAAAGAAATGTAATATTTGAACAAAAATGATGATTACTATTTCATGTTAAATATCATTTTTCCCCCTGCATATTAAATAGAAGCAAAAGTAAGGTATGAGTTGTCTAAACCAATTCAAAACAACCTCCAAATTAAAGGAAATTTTGCTGGTTGTTATAGGCTGTGTGAATACTGAAATATGTATTTTATTGCAGTATGAGCAGAGCCCAGTGTTATCACAAAGGCAGGACTGTTTCACTTGTCTGAAAGAGATATGGTGCATAAGACCTATAAAAGCACAGAACAAGCCTAGGGCTATGCATTTCTTGCATAGACATGACAAAGGAGCAGATGGATCTATAATTCTTATTGAGGAAGTTTAGAAATCCATCTAGAAATTGGGGAGCAAATGTTTATATGAACAAGGAGAAGAACTGTAAGTTTGTCACCCCCTCCACGAAGACATGGCCCAGGAAGCACTCCTAGATCCTGTTGATGTTTTTGAGGATTGATAGCAGCTCCCACCACTCCCAGCCTGAGGTGCCCAGTAGCTGTGGCTGTGTGACAGTTCCAAAGCTGTGACACTGCTGCCAGAGACACAGACATGGCCTCGGTTCCCCAGGACACGCTGATGGTAAACAGAGCTGGCAGGAAGGGCAGGGGAGATGGGATTCAGGGCGTGGAGGGGGAGGAGGTGCAGTGTTTGATGCTCTGGGCTCTAAGTGGGAGGAGGTGGGGGCGTAATAACATCTGGTGAGTTGGGAGGCACCTTTGCCATTTCACTGCTGCAACATCATGTTTGTGTACACAGTGTGACTCAATAAGCTACGTATCAGTACAGGTCTGTAGACAGTCCTTAAAAGTAGAATTATGCTTTTAGGCTATAAAATCTGTTTCCATGGCAACCCCCAGGTTGTCTCCTTGGATAGGTTTAACAATACGGGATTAACCTCGTCTTTATTCACCAGTGTTCATCATAAATGTAAAAAAAGGGGGAAGAAAAGACATTACTGTGTTGCAAGTTGCATTAAGTTTCTACTCCAGGGAGAAAGCCAACAGATTATTAATAGTTAAAAAAAAAATACTTCCATTCATTATCAGGAATTCTTAGGAGAGATTCATGGGATACTGAAGCCTGTTGCTCTGTCAATGCTGCATCCAAAGGTAAAAGTTCAAGTGGTGGCTGGATTACAGATTTGTTGTATGTACGTCCAGGTCACAAGTTCACTCCTGTCTGTAAATGTGCCAAAAACAAGCAGCACTGGCTACACATTAGCACAGAAACAGGTTGCCCTGGGTGCCTCTTCAAACACTGCCCTGAAAAGCCATGCAGAGAATGCCTTGATTGCAATAACATGCTGCAAACAGTCATTCCCCATCCAAGGATGATTAACTACCTGCTCAAATTCAAATCAAAAAGTGGTATTTTAAAAGATTGCTTAGGCTTGACCCAAATTAGCAACACAAAATGCTATACAAATAACATATTAGGTTGTCATTAGTTACATTTGGCATGCAGGTGGGCAAGAGCACAGCTGGGGGAACAGAAACGGGTAATTTTGAAAAGATTTCCAAATTGAGGGGAACGCATTTGCAGTTCAGAATGAAAACCACCGAGGTTCTCCCTTTTCCCAGCAGATGGAGCTTACGTGAAACAAACAGGAGAAGCTGCAGAACCTTGCACAAAGCGAGATTGGGGCACTGGAGGAACACATGGGCAAAAAGCCATAAGGTTCTGGCCAAGGCAGGATCAAGAAGAGGGAGGGCAGGCAGTATTCAGGCTATGTGCACAACAAAAAAAGGGTGAATGTAGCTATAAAAAGAAAATTGATTTAGTCTTTTAGAAATACAGAGGGAGGGAAAAAAGGAGTCTAGTTTACAAACACACCTGTTAGCTCCAGCTGATATGAGAAAGATTGAGATTTTGCTGCAAAATCATGAATACTGTATTTAAGTAACCTGTTGTACCTCCAAATGAATCAGTTTGATTTTCTGAATGACAGGCTTTAAAACTATGCATTCAGAGTTATTCTTGCCCTCCAGGATTTTTTAGGCTGTAGGGTTAGCAAGTTCCTGTCTGTAATTAGAAATGCAGAAAGCCAACAATCTTATGTCATTATCTGCCTCTCAGTTAGGTCTTTAAGAAAACACCAAATGGTATGTTACTGTCAATAAAAGCCCTAAATCTGCCACTGCTGCTTTTATGCACCCATCAAGAAGGAAGACAAGAAATGGATATGACTGGGGAGGCTCTCCTCTACCCCATCCCAGATTCTTAGACCTGTTCCTACACTTCTTGTATATCACAAAATTCTTGGTGAAGTCAAGCAGTGTTATAGGAGTACTGGAAAGACAGGAGGTCCCTGCAAAACAGATACCTTTCAGTTTGTGTCCATTAAAGAAACAGCAGAAGGTTAGCACACAATTTTAGGAGAACTTTTACCTTTGTATTCTATAAAAGAGAAAAATGTGCTACTTCCAAGGGCCATTTTAATGGCAGCAGTGTAACTTTCTTTAGCAATTTTGTGAGGCTGAGGCTGCTTATGGTAAGTACTGGTTTGGAGGGGAGGAAGTTACAGCCAGCAATGCACACAGCTGTGTATGACTTGGTGCAGGCAAAATGCAACATTTTCCCATTGTCCCCCAGGCATATTTGTGCTTTCTCTGCCTCAGGGGAGGTGAGCAGAGCTAAGCATTTCTGTTAAAAGAACAAATGAAAAATATTGAAGATGGATATGTTCATTTGCTGAAGCCTGATGGTTAAAATTCCTGTGTAGAATTTAGCCCCCTTGGGCCTCTGCTGTCATTACTTCTTTCTTGCTAGTTTTGCTGGTGATCTTATCAGTCCTGGCTCATATTTTCCCTTACAGTCAGCCTGAATAACCCTACCAGAATGTGTCTTTCCAACCTTTGAATTCACTCTCTCTTGTTTACCTTCAGCTTTAAACCTTCTACCTTTCATAATCCAGACCAAGCCTGTAGCACAGATCTCACACTTTTTCATCCTGTTCTCCTTGACCTGACTGACACTCCTATCTTCAGCACTGCCGTACAATGACCTCCCCATTCCAGCATGCCGGCCCACAGCCCCTCCTTTATTCAAGTCAAAGAGCTGCTTTTCTCAAGAGGCCTCCCCACAGAGATAATGAAAAGCAGATTAAGAGATTTAAAAAAGGAGTTGGTTCCTTTGGAATGGTCAGTGCACTTTCCCTTTCTACAACCATCCTCTATACTGTACATTTTCCAAATCAGTGTTTGTCTGGATCTCTGAGCCTTGACCTCAGCAGGACCTAAGCTCTTGGGCCCCAGTTCTACACATGCATATGCATGCCACGTCCCTTTGCTATCAGAGACATTCACACAGAGTGGTAAAGGATCAGTGCAGTTATGTACTTGTAAAATCAAATCCTGTTGCTTGCCAGATAGCATCATAAAAGTCTTGGACTGAGATAAAAATTAACATTTTAATTTTTATTTTTGTGAGACAGAAAGAATGGTAACCTCCAAGTCAAGTGAAGTGGCAGCTCTGTTGACAACACTTGATTTGTAGCAATATAAGAATCTTGAGGGGAAATACCTGTTAAAATATGAGTGAAGCTATAGAAAAACAACAAAGAACCATCAGCACAAGTACATCCCAGTGGTGCTTTGCCAGTATCCTGCCTTTTTCTTGTGCGGCTGGATTTCAGGCACCAGAAACAGAAGACGCTTTGTCTGGGCTTTCCCATGTAATCAGCAACCTCTCTCCTGCCTGTCTTAGGCCTCTATTCACTTTATTATTATTATAGTATCCCCTAGAGACAGACTTGGGAGGCATTCACCCCCAAACATCCTGTTACCTTCAAGCAATTAGGTATTTTCTCAGTAACACATTATATGCTTTAATCCTGGTTGCATGTGTGTATAAAGTGTGGCTGCAAGTCGTGTATGTAAGAAAATACCAAGTTGACGTAAAAGAGCTTTACCATTGGATTTGATCAGTCCCCCAAAGCGGGCGCTCTCTTCTGAAAGCAGTTTCAAGAGGGAATTTTGTGTACAAACGGAAGGCTTAGCTGGGGTCTGCAAATATCTAGCAGTTCATCAGCTGGATAGAGCAAGAGGAGCTCACTGGGACTAATCTGTGCAGGAGGTAGAAGTGAGCCATCCAGCCTGCTCATCAGTCAGTGTGGCAAGCCCCACACTCATTCTGATAGGACACATCAATAATTTTCTTTTCTGATCACCAATCCAACAGCTCAAAAAAGAAATATGCCCAACAGATGTCAACAAAAAGCTGGCTTAGCCAGCAGTGCTTCCCTGTTGTGCCAAGGGAACAACCTTCTCCCCTCTGCGAGGCCTCTCCTCCCAAGGAACAGACATCTAACTCTCCCTGAGTGGGAAGCCTCTTTCAGCATGCCAGCTGGGAATCAGGGCCCTGGGCACAATCCCAGCACCTGTGCCTGGTTTTCTTACAGAGCACAGCCAGCTGCTCTGCTAGGTCTGCAAAAGTCCTGTATACCCGATTTCTTTTCTGTGGATTGCTTTGGATAAGCAATGTGAATGCGTTGCTTATATTTGGATTTTTGCAAATTCATTGTTTTACATTTACCTTAACCTGATTTGTTTAAGGATCATATCAGGCCACTGATAAATGAAGTCATGCCATGTTTTTAGTAATTATTAAACCAGGGTTATTGAACCAGTAGTGCCCAGCACCCCCTGTAGTATTTTTGAGGGAATTTGAAGATAAGCAGGATGTAGCAGCAGGCCACTTTGGAAACTATGACATGGAGTTTGTGAGGAAGAAGTGTTTTTGATGGCTGGTGTTTGTCAGCAAACTTTTCTGGCATTGCACATGGTAGCAGAGAGTATATTTGACCCTGAGGGTTCACAGGCATTAGATAATTGTTTTGGCTCTGACTTAGTTCATGGCATGTTAGACTAGTCATTTCTGTCTGTGACACCAAACTATCAACTGCAAACTTCCTGTGTGGAAATAATTATGCATCTTTTCCAAGTTCACATTATGTTCTTTTGTAGCCAACAGTTCTTATGCAGAAAGGCAAGGTTAGAGTTAAGACCAATTTCACTGCTAATAGCTTGACTCTGAAAAGCCTTCATATTATTCAAAAATCCTAGTATAAGTGGAGCCAGAGTGGGGTTAGAATTCTGTACTGCAACAGGAAGGGGAACATATAGACATCTGAAAATAATGACATGGCAGGAAAGTGAATAAAAAATGGTTATTATTGCTGCTCATAATGCCATATTAATTAAACCAGTTTATCTGGGAGCAGAGTTTAAAAAAGTACAGAAGGAAATATATTTTCATATAAAGTCATTGCCACAGGATGTTCTAAAACCTCAAAATATAAATAAATAGGCTCAACAAGAAAATAGACACACTCAAGGGAGCTAGGCTTAATGAGGTCCCTGACACATGCTCGTCTAGCTGCAATGTCCTCTTTGGAAATTAGGAAATCCCTGAACTACTGATTTTCAGAAGCAGGAATGACACAAATGGGTAGGAGCTACTTTTCCTATAATCTGTTTCCAATTCTAAGCATCCATTACTACTTCCTTTCTTGGTTTCCCTTGAGGAAAGGACATGCCTAAGCCTGCTTTGAATGTTAAAAGCTTCCTCTGTTCTGCACAAATAGAGGTGAGAGTAAGAGACCATAAATGATTACCCATGGGCAGCCAACAAAAGCTGTGAGATGCAAGTCCTAACCTGGAACCAAGGAGGTGTTTGAGGTGGACCAAAGGGTCACTGTCGGGGTCTCGAGGCACTTGACTGGGTCATGCATGGCTCACCCCATGCTGGGGGCCTATGGCAGTTTGGTTAGTCCTAGACAAGCACTACACTGTTTCTGCTACCCTTAAACTCCACGTGTTCCTCTCACCAACAGAACAAACAGGTTAATAAAGGTGGGGATTTTTTGTATAGAAATATAATGAAAGCCAGGTCAGAAAGGGAAGAGATCTCAGTCTGCTTGGTAACTTACACAGAACGAAACTCTGCCAAGGAAAGGAACTTGCATCTTTTGCTTTCTTACCACAGTGTTTCCTCTTTGCACTTTACAAAGTCCAACTTCTGCCATAATCCACCTGGCAACAAGTTACAGTTGATCTCCCTCTAGTGGGTAATTAATTACCCATAAAAGCCACCACAAGACTGAGATGTGTTAAAAATCTGCCTTGCACTTGCTTTCCTTCATCTCCTTTCTTCAGCTGGCTTTCTTATTCTTTCATCTGTGATCTTTCTCACACATGCATTACATGTTTTGTTCATACCCTCCCTGAACTTCTATCTGCTCCTTGTCCATTCTAGTGCTCTGTGAGGAGTTGGGCTGTTTGAGGGGTTTCTGTTCGATGTGAGTGGAAATGAAATTAAAGAAGCACCAAAGAATTAATTTAAAATTAAATATTCTAGAGATTAGTGGTGTTCGCACAGAGGCATGTGTGCAATCCCCAGTATGCTGAAGGCTTAGAAATCTTGGAAAAAGAAAACCATAAGACCCTAAATTTGTAATTAATTTTTTTAATCAGGAGTCAGTCAAAGGAAATTTACATTTGGCTTTTCTTATCCTTAAAGTTGATTTATTTGAGTTGAAAATTTTCTGCATTCTGCTTAGTAGTTTGTTTCCCTTACATTTGTTGTTCCATTACCAAAACTATTAACAGCAAAATACGTAAGCCAGCTGTGTTCAATCTGAAGTTAGCTCTCTAACAGCAACAGTTAACTACCAAAGAGTATTCCCAGAGCAGAGCTGACGTTAATTGAGAAGGATAGTGCTCTGAAATATGTGGAGACAAGATGCTATAGAAATTGATTTAACCAGACCATGCCTTTTGTGTACGGAACTGTACTTCTCTCCTTGCAGAGCATATAGGCTGGATACTATGGCTGTTACTTCATTAAGATTAATGGAGATATATTAGGAATTATTCTCAAAGGTATCTCCTTTCTCTGACTGCTCTGGGGTTTCTTGTGTGTGTGTGTGTGTGTGTGGTAAAGCATATTTCAAACAAAAAGACGAACAAGTCAATATTGTCCAAATGAAAAATGACAGATCTGGTTGAAAGAAATTTTTAGGACAGGCTTTGATAATATATTCCTCCAGTGATAGTAGGCATCATAGTAATAATTTTATGTTACCTTTCTGTTTAAAACTTTGAATTATCGAAATAAACCAACATGAAAGACATTGTGTTCCAATCCAAGTATTTTCCAGCTTCCTGGAGGCACTGACCTTTATCTCAAATCACTGTGGTAAACGGTGTTCCACAAAAGTCGCTAATTAGAACCCCAAGAGTCTTTATTATGGCAAACTTAGTTATCACAAAGTGAATGAGTAAAATGAAGATAAACTGGAATTTTACTGAAGCAAAGTAAGATCACAGATTATTTATTGTGAGCAAATTCTGTGCCTATAAACACCTATGCAATCCATATATTTACATTATTTTTGAAACATCATAATACAAAAATAATTTTTCTATACAGCATATCAGGATTATCAAGTTATTTTACTAACATGGGTATAAAAAATATTGTAGCTTTTGCTCCCTTCATAACTGAGTTGTCAATATAACTAATTTCATTTCATTGTAATAAAGATGAAATGAATTCCAATCCTGCTCCTATATCAGTTACAATATAATTTTATTCAGCTGAGACATTTCATAAACCTGCTGAAGGTAAGAATTGCAGACAGTGCTGAGGCAAGATGTGGAGGCAAGGAAGAGGTACTGCAGAATAAATTTACAGGTTTTGTCTCCACAGCTTTCTTTGCATTAATGTACAGGACAAAAAGAATTCAAGACTATCAGCTTTCAAGACCAGCTTGTAGAGCTGACAGTAAGAGAATGTTCTTTTGCATCCAAATTGAGTACATTTGTTCTAGAATTTATTAAGACACTGTAAACAAAGAAACTAACAGTGCCACATCCTGTTCTTTATTTAGGTTTGATGAAGGCTTCATTTGGCATCATGGAAACTAGAATGACTACACTGGCTAAAGCAAAGGCCTGTGAGTCCCTTTATCCAATCTCTGGTCATAATCAGAAATGAGTGCTTAAGGAAGGAGTATGAGAAATGGGGTGAGCAGAGAGCGTTGCTGCCTGCGGCAGTGACTTGTGTTTCATCGCTGCTGATAAACACACACAGAACAGAGTCTGGTGGTCTGAGCACGGAGCTGGGAGCTTTGAATCTGCTGTTTCACTCCTGCCTCTGTCACCAAGGTTACTTGTACATCGCTGTGTCCCAGCTCATGTGTGCTGGTGGCAAACCTGCCTTCAAGCTTCTGCACTGCAGAGGCAAACACAACCCATGCTCACGTAGCCAGACTCACATTCAGGCTGGTTTTGATCAAGTCTGGTATTATGGAGAAGTTTGTTCCTCCCTAATGAGCTGCTTAACATCTGTGATTTTTTTTCCTGAAGAGCTGCATAATATCCTAGTGCACTTCTTATTGTGCCCCTTTATCTCTTCTCTGTTCCTTCTGGCTCCTCTGTTTTTCACATGGTTATCATCACTGGCCTTTGTGGTCCTTGTGCTTTGTCCTAGGCTTGTCATCCCTCAGTTCCTACAATCAGGAACAGCAGGCTTGGTGCAAGGTAAAAACTGTGCAAATATTTTCCCTGTGAAGCTGAAGTCCAAGTCAATCCTTCAGGTAGCACAGACAGGCTGACTCTTTAAAATGTCCCTGCTGAAGCTGCCAATAGAAAGGTGATGCTGTTAAATTTCCAGTAAAACCATAAAGATAACATTGAAGGCACCTCCTTAAAAATTCCTGTTAAAAATTTTGTTTAAAAGCTATGTTTCACATTGCTTCAGGGCTACCTGCAATTCCTAGCATGATGGATGATCCTGAATGGATCCTCAGAAATTGAATCCATCAGCTGCAGGCCCGCTTCTGGTGAGTTCACAGTTTCATCATTGCTCCTGAAGTCTGTCACCTCCTCCTTCACAACCATCATTCCCACCTCCATTGGTCTACCATCCCTTCAGAAACACCAAGTGGAGGAGGACTGCAAGCTCCACTCTCCTGGCACTACTCAGAACATCACAATGCAGGCAGGTAAATAACAAGTTGTCAGAATTCTCTTTTTCATTTTTAACCATGCAATGCAGAGCCTTTACTAGTCTGATACTGGGGATTTCTACAAGCTGACTCAGGCTGGCTGGACTGAAGGCCAGATTTGAGGAACTTCTCTCCAGATCCTTGCACCTCAGGTTGAGCAGAACCTTGGAGAGCTCCTCCTCCTCCTCCTCCTCCTCCTCCTCCGCTTCTGTGTTGGGCAGGAGTGCCCAGGAACTGGAGGAAGCCACATGCAAATCAAGGCTGAGTGGTAACCAAATGTCTGACCCTGGGGGAAGCTGGTGGGACTGCAGAGCTAGTCAAAGGGAAGGGAACAAACAGACTGGAACATACAAGCCGTGGAATACTGGCATGTCAGTGGAGGGCTGTGTATAGTAAGTAAATAGAGATATGCATGTTTTAGCAATTTCCCCAGGGTAAAGTGAGTAGGAGTCTGTTCAAAGAGTAGTATTTGCTTTATACTGTCCTGTGAGCACAGGTTCAATATATACATTAGGAAGTACATATAGGGTGTATGTTTGATCAAGGAATTTAGACAATAACCTGAGTAATTGGCAGCATACACCAAATCCCATCAGTCTGATCCCAATGCCAAGTTCCTTCTCAATATTACAATTTTGCAAGCAATTAAAATGGCTCCTTAGCTACATTATGTTATTACAAGCAACATCACTTGTCAAGTATTTTAAGTAGGAAAAATAGTGTTATTTGTTGTGCATTACTACCCAGGTAAAAATCACACCCCCATGTTAAGCGTGCACAACAATATACCATTAACCTGTTTAACATGATAGCCTGAAAGAGTGGTGTTTTTTGCTTTTACATTTCTATTGCAAGTCCTCTGTTATTACTTTGCACAATAAAATTTTTTCTGCTATAAAGAGGATTCAATGATTTTGCAGACCAGTCTCATCCCTAGAATGCTATAATTTGACAATTTCAAGGCTTTTCAACTCAGACCCTTGCATATATGTCATATATCGCAGTGCAGATTTCATCCAGTAGTCGAAAATGTACTCTCAATGCAGTATCATCTTATCAGTATTCTACCACCATAAGCTTTCTCACTGCAAGCAGGGGACTGTTCATTACAATGAAACTGAAAATGGAATAACTGAAGGATTGATTTATATGACCTTCACTCAGGAATGTTCTAATTCTGACATAATCTTTCTGACTGAAATCCGAAACACTGTATAATTTTGATTTATTACACTTAAAAGAAGGAGTCTGGATCTATAGATAACAGAATACCTGGCATGAAAAAGAATGGTGCAAAAGCTCAGGAAGACTGCGAGAAAATGCAGATTGATCATGTGACTTTACTCCAAACATTGTCTCAGCCAGCAAATTCATGAACAGAGCTGAAAGCAAGTGGAAAAACATTATGCGGATGTTTTCACAAATCCACTCTGTCACTCGGAAATCTCTCGTGATTATATACATTTTATAGCAAAGATAAGAGCATGTTAGTAAGTTCAGGCATGAAACAGTCTGTTTACTAAAGGCTGTAGGGAATGTTTATTAAACCAGCTAATTTATGGCAAAACAGGGCCAGAACTCGATATACTCCACAAAAAGCTGCTTTACCAGGCAGCTGTTCCCTCCCACACCGGCAGTGTAACCCACTCCCTGCTATTCTGTCCTCACATCTGCTGCCATGGGAGCCAGGAGAAGGCTTGTAAGGGTATGAGGGCAGGCTGGACCTGACTGCTCACAGGTGAAAGCTAGACTAGCCCTACAGTGTGCTGCTTAAAATTAACAGCTGATATCTTTAAAGCAAAGCAGCTGAATCTAAATCAAGTAGCATCTTCTTAAATTGAAAGGTGAATCAGGCTGGTTGTCACTTGGATATTTTTCGTGAGGTAAAGAGAGTAGTTAGAAGAAAGAGCAGATAGAAACTATTCACCACAAGCTGATTGGTAAATGTACATTAAAAGCCCACTGAACACAGTCTTAATGCCCTGCAGGAACTGAAATAAACAGGTCAATTTAAAGCAGACTAACAAATAGAAATCTGCCCTCCATCCGTGCCTTTTTTCTGTTCTTAATGTTTGGTGAAATGAATGCTTGCCTCCTTTCCTCCCACACACTCAGCTCACAGTTCCCACTTAGCCATTTCCCAGTCCTATTTTAGACAAATCTTTATCTTATCATGCTTCTCCTGCAAATCCTTCTCTAGAGCACTTAACAACCTCTTCTTTCATAAAATCCACCTTTTACAAGTGGTACCTAATCAGTCTTACTTTATCCTAGCCAGGAAATTGAGGGGTTTGTTTTAGAAAAAAATTATTCAGTGCATTTTGTGGCTGGTTTGAATTGTTTTATTCTAGAAGATGGTAGTCTCCTCTATGCAGGAACATTTGTCTGCTTCACTGTACTGCACAATGCATATTATTCTCACCTATGAATGGGCCTGTTCCTTATTACTTCCAACGATCAAACATTACACAATTCCTCCAGTATGGAGCTACAGTCTGAGCTACAGCTACTGCAGCCACTGTAAAAGCACTACAGCCTCAGAAAGATTATTTCTTCCTTCCTGAATACGTTTGAGTGGATATACCAGGAACTAAATTTGTGCTTAGGGATAGCAGGAAGTGCCTGATTCTTTTTATGTACTTGCCGAAAGGGAGGGGAAAAAAAGAAAAAAAAAGAGGGGGGAAAGGATGAGATAAAAAAAGAGAAGAGAAAATGGTGAAAAGAAAAAAAAAAGACTTGGGTGGAATAATATTTAGGACATTTATTCCCTGAACTGTATACACATGGACAATTTTCAAAGTAAGACAATAAAGTATTTATATCAAAAACTGTTCTATTGGAATGACATAAAGGCTTGTAAGTAGCAGACAAAAGAGAAAAAACCCCATGAATATTCTTTCTGTAATCAATTAGCATGTCAACATGTAGGAATACAATACAGATAATATTTGATTCTTTGGACTAGGAAACTTAACATAAAGCTTAACTTAAAGCCCAGTTCTGCAAACCAATGCTGCCTACTTGATTTTCAGCATGAGCTGTTTATTGAATTCTCAAATGAATGTGTTTATCATTAGGAAAATCAAAACAGCAGAGGAAGTAATATAGTCTTAGATTTCCCAATGGTGAATTAATTAGTGGAGTCAATTCTGCCCTCAGCCTGGTATCTCATCCACCAGACAACACTCACTTCCCACTGTAATGACAGATGATTGTAAAAGCTTAACAGTGTTTTGCCAGTGCTGGTAAAGCTGATAGGGATGGGAGTGAAGGGCAGCTTGGTATCTTCTTCAACCAATGGCAAACTTTTCAGTATGAGAGGTTAAGAACTGCTTTATTAGGATGATTATCATTACCCTCAACAACAACTATAAAAAGCTCCAAGTCAAATGGTTCTGACTCACTTGTTGAAGGGTAATACCATCTGTGGAGGAAGTTCTGGGTATGGGCTGTCACCAGTGGCTAATCCCCCTGGAACAGGTGCACAGCAGTTTGCCAGGCCCACATCACAGCAGGGCTGGGAGCCAGGACATCCAGCTCACAAAAGAGATGCCCACTGGAAAGGAGGTGGAACAAAAGAAGAAAGGGCCTGTCTTCATGTTTCTCCCAAGTGGCTTCCACTGGTAAAGTTTTGGTGACTAGAAAAATTTAGAAGCCATTCTCCCCTCAGTGTGCATCAGCAGTAACATCCTACTTGTCCCTCCTCACTAGCGAGTTCTCCTGGGCCACTGCAGCAACTCTAGAGTGAAATACTTTTGCAGACAGTATGTTTGCAATTGTAAATTCAACAGATTCTCTACAAACTGGTAACTGTTAATATAAAATATTTTAAAACAAAATGCTTGAGTACCAGATCAGTCCAACCTGACTAAGGTCAAAAAATATTTGTCAAGTCCATTCAGGACAGAAGGCAGAAATATTCCAAAATTGCCTTTTGAATGAATGAACAAGGAATACAGACTCAAAATCTCCACTCTGGCAGACGCTGAACTCGGTGTCATTTGATCTGCAGTAGCAGTTGGGTGTCTGAGTAGGTCTGCTGAAACAGAAGGAAACCTTTCCCCAAAAGATTGTTCAGCTAGTCCAAACTGGTCACTTTTGAATAAAAGAAAAACATTTTCTTGCATTATAAGGAATATAAATAAAATAACATGGTCTTTTCACTGAATAAGATATACCTATTAAAAATTACATATTGTAGAGTTAGAAAGGACCCTATAATCAGACCTGCACTAGACAGACGAAAAGGGATCCCTTCTTAAAGGGATTTTTTTTCAATCTGTAATACAACACACCTTTCAATATAATATTTCTGTCCAATTAAAATGATTCTAATTATGGAGAGTCTATCATAGTTTTATTATGATTACAGTTTATTGTAAACTTATTGTATTCATTACTAACCTGAGCTGTAAAAAATGTAAATACTAGTAATTATTGAACTTGAAAACAATGCAAAAGAAGAAAAAAAAAGATAGCAAAAAAGAGGGAAATTAGGCTGATTAAATGTCTGGTTCCCATTGATTGCCAATAGCTGCTAGTTTTAAATTAAGAGGTTATTTTATTGTGCCCTACAGCCAAGCTCAGGCATGCTCCATTCAATAACCAATAATTTATGTCTTTGAGTTAATAATAATTACAATAAAAATATTCCCCATTTTCTGGCACGTTGTGTTTATTTTAGGATATTAACACAGCAATCCAAATACAACACGTAAAACTCCCTCAGGGTTTTCTGTCTCACATCCCAGACCTTCTGTTTCTTTATAAGCTTTAACAGCCACAGTTAGAAGATATATAAATAGTCTGAAGCATAAGAGAATCTCTCTTCCCTGACAGAATCTTTATTTACAAGCTCTACAAACCTAGGCAGGTCAAACAGTCCCTTGCTGGCAGGTTAATAAGGCCCACCTGCCAAATAAACCCACCAGTGAACTCCACAGGGCCTACATAAATCCAAAGCACTTGGAACAAGATTTTTTCCCTAGGAATCATACTGAGATGGGATGCTTACAGTTCAAAAGGGGGTCATCTTTCAAACTCCAGACTGCTTGTCTGCCTGGCATACACACACGAGTGTGCCAGAGGTTTGCAAAAACCACAGCTCTTACCTTCAGAAGATATCATTATTTAACATTCATATTTCAATATTGCTTACAGGACACCTTCGTGCTGAGGCCTCCTCTGCTGGTTCCATATGAACATGTAAGGCTTGAAGTCTCTGCCCTTTGGACTTTTTAAAGGGCAAGTATAGTTGGGTCATAAATTAAATCTTTAAAATTATTCAAGACTTAACATACAATTAATTTGCCTACAATGCCATGAAAAGAAAATGAAAGAATGTGATAATTGGTTACTTAAACCAACCTAGAAAGTAGTTCTCAGAAGCCAAAGTAAGTTTTTTAATGAATATTGACAATTACCAAAGTGGAATTCCATTCTGAGACCTAAGTTGTTCGAACACAACACTTGGGTAAATGTTTCCCATTGAATCAATGACTTCTTTATGTTCTTTCCTGAATCAGCTAGGCCCAGCAACTATCCAAGTGTGGGCATATCCACAGACTTCTGAAGAGGCCCACTTGCTATGTTTATATTGCATTGTAAAAAGCATTTCCAAAGCATCCTTCAGATTTCTGTTTGCAGTTCCTACAGTTAGCAAAGTGGTAAATTCTGAGCACACGCCTCATAATTTATTGGGATGGCACAAGAGACATGAAGGCAGACAGTGGGCAGCAGAGCAGCAGAAGCTCTCTGGCTCAAAACACTAAAGCACAACTCATGATCCACTCATGCAGGGAGCTGGTTTACCTTTGCACACCTGTCTGAGAGCAGCAGGAATGCCTGAGCTGACTCACAGATATATGCCCCAGCCTTAGAGGCGGCAGAGGTGTTCAGGAAGGGCAATATGCAGCTGGAGGGGCAGCCTGTGTGCAGTGGGCAGGGATCACAGGTGCCACTCTAATGAGCCAGTGAACATCTGATGAAGTTCTTTAATTTACTTTAATATCAGGCCTATGGGCTGCTTGCCTGTAAAAATCCTTGGGAACAGGTTACAGGCAAATTAGGGAGCACTTTGTTCCTGGAGCAGGCCTACAGTGCACTAGACCAGAGTCCCTACAGGCACTGGGCATTACAGCTGTATTACAGCATACATGATTGGGGCTGCAGACTACTTATTGATAAGTACATCTATTTGCCAGAGTCATTCCAAATACAAGTCAAATGTAACAGTTTTACAAGTGTAGGTGAAGTAAGGAACACGTGTAGAACATACATTTAAGATGGTATGTTGTGGCAGAGCACTTGGTTGCACTTTGAAGGCCTTGAATGTGTTCCTCTGAAAGCCATTTAAGTGCCTATGACGTCCTGTGGAACCAGTGCAAAGAGCTTTGAAGAATCAGCTCAGACCCAGCAGATGCACATAACATCAGCCCTTCACTCATGCCCAGTTGCTGTAGCAATTGCAAAAGGAGGAGTGTTCAACTCCCAGTGGCTTGTGTCCATGGGAATGATGCTATTCTTAGCACAGTGTACTACAACCATGCCCAGCTTCAGCATGAGAACAGAGAGTGGGTGAATCTTCATGGAGGCAGTGTCCTACACCGTGGCCAAGCCCAGCACCTTTCTTCTCTGCTGGGTACATTCTTCATTTGAATCACAGTTTAATTCAGCTGCCCTAAATGCAGCTGAGACAGCCCGATGTTTTTCTGCTATTTGTAAACAGGGTGCAGATTTGGCACTGGAGCCAGGAGTGCCTCGGGGGGGTCAGTGCTGTGTGTAGGCTGAGCTGCTGACCCTGGAGCGCAGTGGGACTCCTGCAGCCCAGCAGCCCTCGCTCCCTGCCAGGGCTGCCTCACCAAGCAGGAGCTCAGCGCCGCACGGGCTGGCAGCGCGCACGCTCTCGCTCAGTGCAGTCATGAAGTGAGCAAACAGCTTACAGCAGCGAGCATGTCCAGCTCGGGTGTAAGAACATTGGAGAATGTGCAAGAAACACATCCCACTCCGTTCAGTTTTCACAGCAGCGACAGCACAGGTGATAATTTAGCAGATAGGCCTGCATTTGCAAACCTGCTCATCCTGGCCTCACATCCAGTTGTTTCAGCCCTCATTTGTCACGTACATTTGCACATACTCAACACCAATGTAAAACAAGTGCTAAGCATCTTATATAAAGTCTCCAAACAGCTCTTAAAATTAGTGGCAATTCCTGAAAATGCCTGTCAGTGAGCATTTTCCTCAAGGCATATATACAGAGTAAATAGGATATGATCACAACTACAATTTCTCAGTACAGGAAATTGCCAGTCACCAATATAATTAGAAACAGTTCATGTGATCAAATTAATCATTCAAAAAAGAGCAATTACTGTTAACAGAATAATGGCATGCCTGAAAAAGAATGAAATTACCCTTTAGGACCGAGATAGTTACCCTTACCACTCTGTATTGAGGCAGCAAAGATTAATACATATGCAAAATAAAACACTGCATTAGCATCTGCTGAAAACAGTAGTAGCATTATCTATCTGGCCTATTCAACCCTTAACAAACTTTATTTTTCAGCCCCAGCAGAGAGTGGAAATATCAATAGTCACTTCTCTGCCAAAATGAAAAAAAAAACAAAACACTCTTCAAGGCTTCCATCGCTATATAACTTACCATTGTGATTATCACTGACCAATACTTACACAACAATTAAACATATGTCAGCAATTTGAAATGCAGAAGAATTTAACATTCAAACCTACATTACAGCTCCTCGAAAGCTAAGACTTGGCTTGTTAAGGCTAAAGCTTAACTCTGTAAGATCTAGAAGCGCATGTCAAACATATTGCAAAAAACTGTATTTTTGCTCTGTTGTGCTAAACATTAATTCTGATTATAAATGTATTTTGAAATTTATACTTCTAAGTGAGATTAAGTTTATGTTTAGAAACACAGTAACACTATGCTATCAATAGATAGCGGAGTTAATAGGGTTTGAATCCTCAAGCTGTGTGTTTCTATATAGATTAGATTTATTTTATTCTGAATGTCAGCAATGTTTAAATTAAGTCATACTGATGGGGAAGATAATTAGAGACATATAACTTCCACAGATAAATTTATTGATTCACTGAAGTTACTTATACCAAGCTGAAGCACGTTAGCTGCTGAGAACTGG
Source organism: Dicaeum eximium (assembly GCA_013396995.1). Taxonomy (NCBI): domain Eukaryota; kingdom Metazoa; phylum Chordata; class Aves; order Passeriformes; family Dicaeidae; genus Dicaeum; species Dicaeum eximium. The sequence goes on along the minus strand of VWZP01006688.1, from coordinate 558,408 downwards.
TATACAGCTGGTTTTTATCATCCCAACACTGCAAAACAGCAGGGACATGCTCCTCAATTTTCCTTTCTCGTGGCCTCTGTCTTGCCCTGAAGATGTATCCCTCATGTGTTCAACTTTCCTCTTCCTTTTGCTCCCTCAATTACACTTCCTTCTGTTCAACACAAATGATGCAAACACAAAGAAGTATTTGCAACAAAAGTGACATTTACTCCATTATATTCCTATCTGAAAACATACCTGGTAAACAGGCTGGTGTAACTTCTAGTATGAAGAAGATTCACATTTAACTGTGTTTTTTTCATCAGGTAATCATATTTTACTCTGATTAGTACTTAAGCTATAAACTGTAGCTGCACTTAAGATGTCCCTCATTTGGACAGAGACTAATTCTATTTCAAATTCTCAAAGTAGATTATTTTCTTTTTCTCAAGGAATCAACTTTCTATTAAAAAAATACCATTACTCCATTTTTATATGGGGTTACACAAAGTCTGAAAAGCCTATACCTTCTCATTTTCAAGACAATTTAAAAGTGGTTCTAATACACATCAATTTTTTAAAGTAACCATTTTCAATGAATTTTCATTCAAATTAATTAGCAAATATATGTCTAGGTTCTCTAGAACACATTTACTACTATCATTTTGCGATGAATGTGCTACAATTGATATAAAATATTTTGAAACACTGATTTAAAATTTCACATTTCATTGTTTCTTAATTCTAGATCAGCAGCTTGCTGTGTCCATATTAAACAGCATGAAATACGAGGCATGGTCAAAGACAAATACATACATGCTGATAAAGATTTTTCTTAACAGTTGTGATGATATGGACTGACACATGGAAGATCAGTGTCCACATCCAGCTATACTTAGCATAGCTAAGTATCGGTTCAGACAGGTTGAAAACAACGATTACTCTCTGCTAATCCAAAGGAAAACATGGACTGCTGGCCAAAGTCAGTGCCAAGGTGATGGGCTGCCAGCTGCCAGCATGAAAGTGTCGTGGTGATAGCAGGGATAACACTGAGCAGGTATCTGCATCAGTGCTACAGCAAAACAGGACAATGGGCAGCATAACTTTACTGGTGTATTCATGGTTTGAACTGTTAATGTCTTCAGTGTTCACCCCTAATACATGGAAAAGTCTGTGAAACAAGAAAAAATTACATCTGTAGATTCTATATGGCCTAATACAGTACTTATCTCATTCAACACCTTAGTACAATAAACACTGCAAACATGCTGTGCTGCTCTGCTAATTTGGGAATATCTGATTAACACATGGACTACAATCATGTAACTTCAGTTTAGCACTACTTTGAGTTAACATTGCCACCTAGATAATCTGCATGCAGGAAAATGCATACTAGACATTGTTATATAAAATCCTAAAACAAAAATAAAAATGGGTACAAGAAAGTAATTTAGAAAGCAATCAATCCTTAACATCCATACAGGAGAGAAATGTAGACACAAGGCTCCTGCCACAGAGATCTACGAGGTTAAACGTGCTCATGAACTGCGCTGTCTTTGCTGTTTGCCTTTGCCAGGGGAATGGCAAAGCTGCAGCACGGGGACTGCTGGTCCCTGTCGCTTCTAATGGCAACAAGTACCCCAAAATGTGCCCCATCCCCTTGTCAACAGCACTGACCAAGCTCTCGAGGAAGGGAGCTGTGCAGGGCTGCACTGAGTAATGCCACACACACACTGCCTGTTCCTGACCTGTGTCTAACACTGCGCAACTGCGGCCACTGCAGCGCAAGGCCTCGGCTCGTCCGCCACTCACTGCCCCCGCGGCGGCAACAAAACAAAACTTCCTTCACCTTCAGAATTCCAGCACATGCCTAAAGCCAGGGGCACTGAATTCAGTTGTTGCTGAATAAGTCTTCTTGAAAAAGTGCTTGAATTGCAAATTATCTTTCGGCCTAGTAACTAGTTGATAATCTCCAAAATATTTAAATATTTCTAGGACAGCATGATATCACTACATTTATTTAAATGCCTTTGAGTTGAAAGAGGGATATTAATTGTGATGCTGTTTAACACAATATATCAATAAAAGTTGAAAATAAGAAGCAATAAAATTTTAGACACCAAATGAAACAGGAATCACTAACAAATGAATACTTTTATTTGCTCTAGTTGTGCATCTTTGATATTTCTTGGATAGGCCGCTGAAACCAAAACTGCTAAAAAATACTGGCTACTTTAAAATCACAAGGAAATATAATGAAAGAACAAAATCTCCAAGAGGGTCAGCCTGGGAAATAGTGACTACTAGAAACTGATTAGAGGACGTTTCGTTCAACTCCTTCAAAGTTATCACTCAAGTGTAATGCAGCGTGCCTGTGATTTGTCAGCACAAGGTTATTCTGCACTGCATATGCATTTACACCTTGGGAAGTTAAAACTTTTCTGAACTCAGTTTTCAGAAGTGTCATATAACTATATCCCCTTGCAAAGGACCAGCCTCTTTGCGTACTGCAGTGGAAAAATGAGGTATCTTTATTACTGCAATAAGAGCTCAAGGAAACGGCCAGTTGTTTTGAAAATTAAAAAACCTGCAAGCACAATTTTTATTTAAAGGGTCAAGATAGTGGACAAGTTTGCACCAGTGTCTATCTACAATATAAACTGGTAGTATTCCAGTTAAAGGTGTTAATTCCCAGCATAAACTTTCCTGGAAATCTGCATGGTGGGTTTATCAGGAGGTAATTACATGGTTGCAAATCTTGGTCTCACAGACAAGGCCAGTGATCTACAGAAAGTGTAAGGACTAAAGGGACCTTGTCACCTTGAACATGATAACAAAATCCTTCCACTTACACCTTAAAGAGCTGACACGGAAGGCAAACATAGGAACTGTGTTATCTGTAGGATATTATGCATTAGTGATAAGTACAAAATAAAAATGTTTCTCTTTTGTAAGTCATACATAAAGACGAACTTACATCATCGGGCCTGCACAAAAATTTATTCACGAGAGACTGTAGATAAAGAATTTGTATCATGCAAATTATTGATAATTAGTGTTTCTTATTGGGGAAAGTTGGAACTTATTGGAAGTTGGGGAGTTGGGGGGGGACAGAAAACGCCCCTGAATACCTGGCATGCTTTGTACTTTCAGTATGTTAGATTTATTGTTCAACTATGAAGAAAAGCAAGCTGTATATTCCCTTATGTAAACAATAAGATTCACATACTTGTACTTCTATTTATTTGTATCGATACTTGTGTCTCTGTTTTTAATTAGGAAGGATCTTTAGTTTTTCTGTTACTGCATTTAACTGAACTTTAGAAAGGAAGCTGGATAAAACTGTCACGACTCTTAATCCAAATTAGCTATTCTAAAACGTAATGGCACTTTATCTTTCTCTTTAGTGCTGTAAACACTGACATTCGGAAACTAAATCTTGTTTAACACCTTAAAGATAGTGTATTTTTTTTTTTCACAGAAAGGCTGTAAAACAAGTTAAGGTACCTTTATCACTGCAGACAGATCTCCTCCAGCCACCTTCAGCTTAGTTTTAATCAGCTAATAATCAACATTTTCATTACTAAGTACTTAGCACTAAATTTGCACTGTTCAACTGCTAACTGCCATGCAGCCACCATTAAACACTCACCTAAAAACATCAACAAACTTTAACATATGAAAGTAAAATAAGGATCGCGTAGAATAGTAAACAACGTGAGCCTTTCTGCAACAGATGGCCTAATTTCACCATTATCCATGAAGTATGATGCTGGTGTGTTCCCCTCCCTCAATTATCATCTGTTTACCTTTGGCAGGAGTTGCGACAGGCCCTTAGCTACCAGGTTAATACGGTATCCATAGCACCGAGGAACTNCCCCGGGGAGAAGGATGCGCTAGGGCACAGGTCGGTCGGTAGGCCGGGAGCGCGGCCGGCTCTCCCCCGCGGGAAGGGAGGAGGCACCCGGGGCACGTTCCCGCAGGCCCCGGGCGGGANAAAACACGGGGTCTCAGTGCTCCATAAACCCATGATTAAACCATTGAAAGCTTGAAAAACCTGGCCATTACCTGCTTTACATTATCTGGTGCAACGGTTCATGAGAATATTTGTTCCTATTGTAACATGACGGCTGTTTAACGATTTGACATTAAAAAAAAAAAGCAAAAAAAAAAAGCTGTGTTTTCAATTGGTAAATTGCAAGCACATGTACTTATTTTGATGCAAGCTTAAAAAAAACCAAAAAAGGAACCCAGGCCATACAGAAGAGACAGCCCGGATAATTCACAGCCAGGCACACTTCGGCTCTTACAACCATTCGACAGCCTCCAAATTGTGTGCAGTTGTACAGAAAGTCAAAACATTTGGCTTAAATCAGGATTTTCAGAAAGCGCACGTGTACGGTGGCTGAGCCCAGCGGTGAGGAGAGCACTTTTCAGCCGGCCAGGAGGAGATAAATAATAATATAAAGATAGTTAAAATTAAACGTTTTTCGCCGACCTCTGTATATTCTCTTTCGGGGGGATGGGAGGCCGGGGGAGGTTGAGTTTAACGCGTTCTTGCGCACCTGGGGGCGGCTCACGGCCATCATCCCCTACCCCAGGGAAGAGAAATAATAACAACAAAAAGATGTTTTTAAAAAAGCGTCTCCCACCGAGGTGGGCGGGTACTGGACGCGCTCTCGCCCACCTGGGGGCGGCGAGCCAGGCTCCCCCGAGCGGGCCCGGCCCCACCTCGCCCCGCGGCCTCCCCTCATTGCCGGGCAGCGCCGCTCCCAGCGCCGCTCCCGGCTGCGCTCCCAGCCCCGCTCCCGGCGGGCGCCGCTCCCGGCGGCCGCGCGTGCGGGCGGCTCCGCGCGGGGGGATTTGAAACGGCCGCTCCGGGGGCCGCGCGGCGGCGGCGGCCAATCAGCGGCGCCGATTTTTCGCGCTGGTTCTGGCCGGAGGAGGGGGCGGGGCCGCCGCGCAGGACCCGCCGGAGCCGTCGCCGCCGCTGTTGCCGCTGTGTCGCCTCGGCTCCCGCCGCTCCCCGGCACAGAGATACCGCCGC
>VWZP01006688.1:344894-553286 GCA_013396995.1 Dicaeum eximium | reverse complement strand
CCCCCGCGGGAAGGGAGGAGGCGCCCGGGGCACGTTCCCGCAGGCCCCGGGCGGGAGGCGGGAGCGGCGGGAGCGGCGGCGGCGAGGCTCGCCCGCCCGCGGGGATGCTGCCGCCCGGCCCCGCGCCTCGCCGCGGACACCGGGAGCCCTCCTCCCCGGCCGGGACCGCGAGCTCTGCCCGGCAGAAATGCAGCGGAGGCGGCGTGGGGGACGGAGGGTTCCGTGGCGGGGCATCCGCGCCCCCCTCCCGCCCAGGCGCTTCCCCCGGGGACTCCCCCTCCGCCGAGGCTCCGCTCCCCTCAAACTTACCGTCTCCATCTGCCCGGGCAGCCCGCAGCTCCCGTTTCCCCCTTACCCGGAGTAGGGCTTTTTTGTTCGCTCCCCCCTCCTCCCCCCGCTACCTGGCCCTCGCCGGGGGGCCGCGCGTCCCCCCGCCTGCCCTTCGTGCCCCCCCGAGGCTGCCGCAGGATTTGTGCCGCCGGCTGGGCCTGACTCCTGGGTGGCGGAGGAGCGGAAAGGAGCGATGCCGAGCCGGAGTCCCGGCTGTTGCAGCTTCATCCTTTCCCCCCGACCGCCTTCTCCTCGGCGCTGCGGGAGGTCGGGGGCAGCATAAAGGGGTAAAGGAGAGGTGCCCACCCGTCCCACCTCCCTCCCCGCGGAATGGGGGATCAATCAGTGCAAATCGGAAGGAAAACCGGAGCGGGGGGACACGACCGATGGGAAGGGGGGAAAAAACCCTGCCCAGGCTTTAAACCGCCCCCTTAAGAGGGGTAGTGAGGCTGCAAATGTACCCCCGGTGGCGGTGAGGGTGTGGGGAGGTGGGGGCTGCTCCTGCCCCTTCCCGCCGGGTAGCACTGAGATTGTACGGCAGCAGGAGTGAATGTAACTCTGGAAATGTATGGAGGGGGAAGCCATGTTTGATTTATTCCTCCACTAAACACTGGTGTGATGATCCTTCTACTTACACCCTCCTGCAGTCCATCCTGGACCGGTATGGGAGGAGAGCCTTGTTAGGAAAATGGAAAGAAAACATTCCTGCGAAGGCGTGCGGGCTCGTTGGCTCAATATTCATTAAGTATAAGAGGACAGGGCTCTTGTAACTTGAATTGATATTTGTGTGGTAAAAGAGCCTGGGGAACTTGTATTCCCAAGGCCATAGTTACAGCTCATCTGCTGTGGCTTTACCGCTCTGGGGGTGGAGAAGGGAATTTGCCATACTTCGGGAACGTATTTATACTTGCTTTTTGGTTTTGGCTTTTTTTGGAATATGTCGGCTGAAAGGAGGAGTAAACACTAGTAGAAGTACAGAGACGGTAAACACCATATTTAAACAGATTTCAGAGAAAATGGGCTTCTTGCTAACAGACATAAGGCAGGCGAGAGGCTGGTATCAGTCATTGTCCATGTATCTTGTGTGCATGAATATTTTCTTATTGGCATTTACATTAAAATTGGTTTGTAATGATTGTTAAATTTAGGAGCTAGTGCACCCCACACTGAGTAAGCTGAATAGGTCTGCTTTAAAAAAAATAAAAAGGAAGAGATGTTTGGCTTTTAGCCTTTACATACATCCAAGGCAGGTAAACACTGGGATGACAGTGAAGTTTGTAATAGATTTTGCAAGGAGTCCTTGCTAGCGACTTGAGTGGACATATATATGTATGTATATATATATATTTATATATGTATATATATATGTGTGTGTGTGTGTGTAAGGTTACTAAAATTCCTTACACATGGAAAGCGTGGCTTCAGCTGCAGGAATAAATTGGTTCTTGACTAAGATGTTTGTATGTTAGTAGAATATTTGTAAACTTATTGCTGAAGCTATTATTTGCTTGTTTGCTGTGGGAATTTCGCTTGGGAAATGCAGCATATCAATGTTAATAAACTCCTCAGTTTCACAGTGTGGTGAATTTGACTGTGGATTATTTGACTGTTGGATGAAATAATTGAATTAAACCACTGTTTTGCAGGGCTACTCAGGTCTCAATAATAAAGTATATGCAATTTTTGGTTGCTTCAGTAACTGTCTATATCCCATATATTAAATCATACAGGGATTTTTGTCTAGTATGCAATCATCAGAAAAATCTGACAGGTTTTTTTTCAGTATGTGAATATAAATGCTCTAAATATTACTGGAGATTATGACTGGCTCTTGTGAAGGTTATAGGACTATCCACCCTCATACATGCTTGGAAAAATCCTGGTATTAAAAGCACAGTAAAACGTACTACTTTATCAACTATTATTTGAAAATGTCACAATAAACTGGTTGTTATACTTTAAGGGTCTAGATTTAAAGTAGTTCAGAAGATGGAAAATAAAAATAAAATACAGATCTTTTTAGTTCAGTATGAATCCAAGAAATGGCTTCTAAGAATTAAAAAAAATGTATTTTACTGTCTGTAGGTCTACATGCCTTTTCTGAAGCCAGTGGTGGTTTTGCAGGTGAGATTATTGCATGTAAATTACTGCCTGCATGCAACAGACTGGATATTACAGCAAAACCAACCCTACCTGGGTTTTGGCTGGAAGCAAAATCGACTGTTGATGCGTGGCCTTCTAGTATTTGGGTGGTGAATATACACATATATGTGAGTTTGTGTCCAAAACACTGCACTAATAAAATAGCAAAGGAATGGCAAGAAGAGATTCTTTTTCAGTGTCCTGTTTGTGGCCCTTTCACCTCTCACTTTTGCACTGAGCCTGCTTTTTTGTTCCACCAGTGTCAGTACGTTTCCCAAGCCAGGTCTTGTTTCTCCAGGCTGATAAATGTGAGTGTTTCCTTGTGGTCAATCAAAGCCTGCTGACTGCACTGGGGCTCCATGTGCACAAATGTTCACCTGCTCTGCTCAGATTCCTGTATCAAGGATCTGCTCTGTGATGAGTAGAAGACACAAACAGAATTCTTGCAGCAGTTTGATCACTGCTGGTCATTCCTGCTTATATAACTACATTGCTGCTATATAACCACACGACATTTCTTAGGTTTTAAGCATAGGAGATGGTTTAATGTGTGAAAATTGCACGTATTTCCTGTATAGAGCAAGGTAAAGGACCAGGCCTTTTCTGGGAAAAAAAATTAAACCTCTCCTCAAGAGCAGTGTGCTGCACAGTGAGAAGCATCCATTAAGTGGTATTGCTGAAAACAACAGATTTCGTAACAGTAATCAGGCATGAGTAAAGAACTGCTTGGGTGGGACTAATAATAATGCCGTAGATGATGGCTACATATTTTAGTGCTGTGTTTGTGGCTACACTATTTGAGCTCTTTCATTACTTCCTGCAAAGAGAATTGAAATGCCCTTATGGTTGAGTAGATGTGATAGATCTGGTATAATTATCAAATCCAGCCTTGGGAGAAAGGAAGAATGGAGATCATAGAATCAGAGAATGGTTTGGGTGGGTAAGGACCTTAAAGATCGTGTAGTTCCACCCCCCTGCCATGGGCAGAGACACCTTTCACTCGGCCTGGTTGCTGAGAGCCCCATCTCAAGTGGATCAGTAAGTCCCATGTTTCTAGGGAACATCACTTCCCAGTTAGGCTGTAGCTTTGAGAAATGTCTTCACCAGGGATGTACTGGAATCTTGGTGGTGTAAGTGAGAAGTGGAGATAGCACATGGCACCAGGATAAGGGCTCAGGTGGTGAAGTGAAGAGAGAAAATGATTTCTCATCAGAGCTTGACATGTCAGTCCAAATTTCCTTTGGTGCATAATTGCAGAGAACTTGGGAGAAACAGGGCTGGTAAGGACAGCCTTGCTGGTGTGCCAGTAGTCACCCTGCTGGTTGTAAATTCATGTAGGTGTTTGAATGGGTCAGTCAGCTATTTTATACAGTTAATGGTTACTTGGAAGGTTTTGATTCTGAGAATATTTTTGAAGGAAAAGAGAGAAACTACCTAAATTTTCTCCCTTCATGGCACCTTCAAATTAGCTTCTCTATGACCTGCAGTCATTGGATGTAGCTGTATAAATGTATTTGCCTTTTTCCTGTCATTTTCCTGTCACTGACAGAAATTACTAAAATGATACATTAGGTGTTATTTTTAATGCTTTTATCAAGTTTGGCAACATCTCTTAATAGTTAATTTATATTTTCTAGCATAAGCGGGAAGAGAAGTTTTTGGAATATGTAGAAAGAAAATGTAGACCATATTCCTTTCTGCTGCCCTTTTGGTTGAATAGCAAGCTACAAAAGTACTCAAAGTTCATGCTGAACAGGAATATATACTTATAAATATTAATACCTTGTGATGATAAGTAGTGAATGATGGACTATGCATTAACCTTCGTGCCAAGCAACTCTAAACTTTAGGACCAGATAATCTATTGACTCTCTGGTACATTAATTAAGCAATTTCTGTCCAAAGCATAGATTAAAACATAAACTGCATTTTTTAAAATGCATGTTATGTGCTATAAACAAATACCTGTGAATGCTGGTTGAACCAAAAGCAAGATCTGTACTACTCTTGCTAATGTTAAGAAATAACACCGTTGCATGGAAGTTGTTCTTGTGGTACCATGGTGTGCTGAGCTACATGTGGAAAGTAGGTGTTTGAAAATGTATTTGAATGTTTCACAGCAATCAAATTGCACTTAGTGAGTATGGAAAAGTGAAGTACTAACTGAATGTACTTCAGAGTTTTCCTATGTTGGGCAAAATGACTTTGCCCTGGGGCACCACTGATGCAGGTTATCGTATATGACTTATTGTGAAACTAGTAAAGTATATAAAGACTTAAAGCATGTTTTAAATTGCAAGGATTGCTCAACAGGTGATGGCTCTGTTTCTAGTTTTGTTCTGATCCTTTTAACTTGTCCTATTTTTATCTTGGTGCAAGATAGCAATTTGATCTTCTTTTGAACTTTGGTATTCAGCTCCCCAGCACAAATCGGAGCTGTTTTATATTCCTATTTGGGGTAAGGATATATAGGTGGCAAATGACTGGAAAACTGCAGCATGATGTGCCAATGAACTTGATTTTCAAAGAGGCTTTACCGTTTTTCCTCTCCTGTCTGTGAAGGATACTGTTGGAAAAAAGCAAGGATATCTTGTTCTGTTGGCTGACAGAGATCACCATTTAACTGTCTTTGTGAAATCTCTTCAGATTGTGCCTTATACAAAATAGTAAAATATTAGCATCTCACATCCATGCTAAAATACACATTAAAACACGTTTTATACAGAATCACAGAATATTCTGAGTTGGAAGGGACCTCCAAGAACCATTGAATCCAGCGCTGACTTGAGTGGCCTCTACAGGGACTGAACCCACGATGTTGGGGTATTAGCACCATGCTCCAACCAACTGAGCCAAACTCAGGGTATACAAATCATCTTCGAAGGTATTTGGCCTTGAGGGCTAAGATCAGAATTCCATGTTTACTTTGCCAAAGTCAAAGAACATAACGGGAGTGAGTTCTGTTCTGTTCTCTGAGTTCTGCCATGGTAAACAAGAGATACACAAAGGAACAGAAGATGAGATATTCTGTGACAAAAATATCTTTAAGAGAAAAGGCTGAGGTTAGGGAAGATCTCGTTAGAAATGTGATTTAAATGTAATTTGAAATATTCTGAAAAGCTGCTGATTAAAGAATAAAAGCATCATCAAAACGAATATGTAGTCATGCAGCCTTCTGTCATGGTGTTTGGGACCCATTTCACATATTTATTCATTCTAATAAGCAGAAGTGTAAATGTTCCTGCTGTGGCATGGGTGAGTCTCTGGAGCTGAGGTTCCCAAGATCACGTATCAGATAAATCAATTGTGAAACTTGCCAGCCTTGGTGGGATTCCATCAGAGCAAAGATCCTGACTGCACTGGCACTCAGAAACATCTAAACTGGGGACTTATCTCTGCAGTAAAGAATGCCTAGATTCTAGTCTGTTAATAAAGCCAGAGGGATTTAAGCCAAAATGTGAACTTTGTAGAACAGTGTAGGGTGAAAGATGCGAATATGGATCATTTCCCTATGGAGTGGTTGCCAACAACTTTAAATCAAATACTTCAGAATGAAATTAATGTTGTGATTTTTCTGTGAGTGCAAAATGCAGAAGCTGGTTTATAGTAGCACTCCTGAACAAACTAGAAACAAATGCTGGGATTAACTGTGGAATGTGACTGAAATTCAGCAGTGCAAAAAACAAGTTCCAGTCATAAAATGTGTAGCTGAAAGTGCATGTGCACTATCTGTTCATCAGGTGAAAGCCTGGCTCAAAATGGTAGTGATAGCTGAGCCTTCAGAAACTCTGCAAGTAAGGAGAGAAGCTACAATTGCTTAACACTGCTTATTTCTACAGTCAGAACTAGATTTTCCCATGAGAAGTATGTACAGCAGAATTTGTCCAAAGAACTAAATTTGATAAGACAGTGATGTAATGCACAAAGCTAGTACTGTGCTGAAAGGAAAGCAAAAAATTGCAGGAGATACCCACTGCAAACCTCTCTACACAGAAGTTTTGGAAAGTGGACAGGAAGGAATTGGTTTCTTAGACAGGAAAGTGTTTTATCTTTCTGTCTTCAAGTGGAATAGGTAAGGTACCACTATATCTACAGAAACTTTAAACTCAAATTCCAGACCTTTTACCTCTAACAGTGACACTAATCACTTTCTGAGAGATTTTTGATCATGATGTAGCAAAAGAAATAAAAAAGGAATTAAGAACCATGAGAATGATGGTAATGCATTTTGGCAGGAGCATGGTAAAGCTCCAGCACAGGGAAATACTTCAAGTAATGTCCGAACCAGAAAGGCCACTTCATAGCAAGTACTTGGATTTGTTTGAAGAGTGTCTAATATTTGAAGTCTCAGGCCTTGTTTGAGTGTTCCTGGCATTCATCTGCCAGTTCCCTCTGTGTGTGTGTTTTGCCTCAAGGTAATACATTGATGGAATTATTAATGTAGTTGCATGTAAATGGTTATGGTCTGGGTGAAGTAGATCAGAATTACCACAGTATAGCCAGGATCACATTATAGTCAGTTATGTTCACATGTGGATATGTGCAGTTTTTAGTGAATGGTGCTTATCTGTAAGTTAAATTCTGTAGTGCTATAGAGTCAGGATTAATTACCTGTGGACTTTACCCTCCAGATCTTTACCTAATGCTGTGAGATGTGAGGCTGAATGTTCTGGGTGAAAGCAATCAGCTATTTGTACACATTACCTGTCCACATTAGAGAGGTGCATTATGAGTGCAATGTGTTGCTGCTTCTGTAAACAACAGAAGATGTGTCCAAATACTGCTCTAGGATTATTATGTCCTCTCTGTGTATGTACAGCTGGGCCTTCGAAGTGTTGGCAAAGCCTCACATTTCACCAGTGTCACTGTCATTTCCTAGAACGATTCCAGTGCACCAAGTGTGCTTCTGGCATTTAATGCACCCATTGGAAGAGGAGGTTTCAGTGCTGTGATAGACAAAGATAGCAGACTTGTCAGGGTCTAGGCAAAATGATTGTAGCCTCTGGATTAGAGTTAGTTGCCGTCTGGTCAGTTCTGGGAAGCACTGATTTCTGCAGAGGTGTAGCAGATAACATTTTGTTAACATTGCAGTTTGATTAATTACCTGTAGCATTTTGTGGTGTTATCCCAGGTTTGATTTTCCCTTCCTTGAATTCCCTCAGAATTTGCACAATCAGAAACTTTCATGATTCTCTTGGTGAAGCTTCAGGCAATTGCAATGCTGTCTCAACTACTTATGGGAACAAGGGCAGAATCACTGGCCACAGTGAAGAGGAAATAGATTATAATGTGTTTATCTGCTGCAGTGAATATTATGTAAGCCAGAGGATCCAGATCCTGAAAGTGTGGTGTAAGGAGTAGAGGTGGGATGCTGATAAAAAAAGGCAGTGGGATTAAAAAAGGTATGGGAAATTAAAGTAGTGTTAGACCAGGTGAAAAAGCAGTATAAATGGTGAAAAAGCAGTATAAATAAGGAACTCTGCACTGAAGTGCTTCGCTATTTGAGATTGTGATTGTGTTTGGTTCTTTGTTCCCAAGCTACATATATGCCAGGTGCACAGCTCTGACCCACCTGAAAGCTGTATGGGGAGAGACATCATTCCATCGGTGAGCAAAGACCTAAAATGAGGAAGTGTTGAATTGTTGAGTCCTATTTTGCTAGAGAGGGACCATTCCCTTTGGAGCTCTCCAGGACACAGAAAAGTGTCTGCCTTTTTATATTTATTAAATATTGGTGGTATATTTACTAGTTCCTACCATTTTAGGCACCAGTGTTCCTCCCTGCTTATATGCAGAGGAGAAGCCATTCTTTTCTGTTTGAGCTGCGGTCCCACCACAGTGATAGGTGTAGTCTCTCTTCCGACAGAGTTACAACATCTTAGGAGAATTTGATTTTACTTAAATGTACCTCATTGCTTCACCCACCTCCAGCAGCATGAGTGGAACTGATAACATTAAATTTCTGCAGCAGTGGAAAAACATATTTCTGTGATTTTTAAGAAAAGGAACTCATGGGGAGGAATCCTCTTACGGAATCTTCTAGCCTTGTCCACAGAAAAGGGTTGGTTGCAAAAGCTTTTCCCAAGCAAGTCCATCCATTTTGTAAGCTTGCTTTCTGCAATAGCAAGTGGCATTTAAAGGGAAGAAACTGCTTTCCATTCTACAGTTCTTAAATGTGTAAGTTGTCTTGATAAGGCAGTAAATACTTGTTTTGGTTCATGAAAATAGGCTGTGACAACTTCAGGCCAAACTTCCAATGCAATTTTTAGTTGTGTTTTCTTCTAAAATAAAATTCTCTTTAGATTCTCTACTGATTTTTCATTGTTTTAATGCAGTGAAGAACAGTTACAGTGTACTAAATGATCATAAATATTTATCTACTCCTATTTGATATTTTAGGGGTTTTATGCAAGATAATATGAGTAAGCATACTCAAGTTTTCAAATGTATTAGCAAAAAAGTTTTGTAACCTTCTTAATCTCATTAAATATTTTTTTCTCATTCTGATCTGAAAATAGGAATAACCTTTTGTCTTAAAATTGATGAGACAATGGAGAACACTTATCAGAAAGCGATCTTAACACAAAAAAGCAGCAGCCATCTATCAGCTTTTTAGTTCCAGCTGAAAGACTGATTTGTAGGTAATAAAATAGCTTTTGTGGATAAAGTTGTCTTACTGTGAATTTGTATTGAGGTGTGTCATCCTCCCCTTCTTTCCCCACCTTGTGCCTGCCCCGGGTAATTCACCAGAGTAAGAAAACCCTTAGACAAAACAAAAGTGATATTTAATAGAGATGCTTGTTGGTGGTTACTACTCAGTTCCCTCCCTTTGGCAGAATTGAAAGGAATGGAGTACTCCATTATTTCTGACACACCAGAAAAGCATCTCTAAAATTACAGATGTGGAAGAAATGGCTAATAAATATCACATAAATGATAGTGGCCTGGACAGTGAAGAAAGAATCTGACATGCACAGTAACTGTATTTGACTCATGACTCCTGTCAGATGATGAACTTTCAAGTAATTAATGCGTGATTTAAAATGTCTGCAAGATAGTTTGCCTTATATAGAACCTGTTTTTTTAGTATGAAAATGTGTACAAAGCCACTGCAAGGATTGTCTAGTTGTCATTGGCTTATTGAAAATTCTAGAGACCTTCATCTGATAAGAAATCTTTTGCATACTGAAAGCTACCTGTTCACAAGCCAAAATACCATGTTTATTCAGCAGACTCCTGGTTATAATGTTTTTTTTCCCCTTTGTTAGTGAAAATGGTACTTGTTGGGTCACCAGACATTCAGTATGGGACGATACTGGTTTAAGCTCATTAGCTGCTACGAGTGTGTGATGCTTTTGTCCCCTTCCTTTCCCTGCCCTCCCCCCACTTTCCTTTTCAATAGATACAGAGTCATCTAGAAAAAGATAGGGATTGCTTTGCTTCTGTGTGATGCTGTGGTCCAGCATGAATGCACTTGATTTTAGCTACCAAATCTAATGGTATGCTCAGCTGCTGCAGGACCTTACTCTTACAACTTGAATCAACCAGATCTTGCCTGTGATCTATCTTGTTTAATTCTTTCATGTCTTGTCTTCTAGATCTCCTTGCATTAATTCCAAACTCACAGCAGCACTGCTTGGTTGGTGGTTGTTTTCTCCTTGCCCTTCTTTTCTGCTCTGTGTCCTCCTCTCACAAAGGGCCTGGTCCTTTTTCTTCTTCTTACAATGTTACCGTGAAGTTTTGTATAGTAAAGGTGGTGCAAAATGTACCTGGCTTCAATTTTGATCTTCTTTCCTGAAATTCTTTGTTATTCCCATGTATAGGTTTTCTAACTTCTTTCTTTTATCCACAATGTAGCTTATTTTTTACAAGGAAGACTGAGATGTGTATAACTAATTTCCATCCCACTGGTTGTCCTAGAGATGGTGACTAACCTGCAAATTGCTGTCTGCATGTCTCATCTCCCCATGGAACTGTATTTTCTGTTAGGTACTCACATGTGTTGTTTTAGCCCATTATTCTTCCTCTTACTTTAAGCTTCTACTCATTTGGTTCCATTAAATATTTGTACAAACATGGTCTATTTTCCATCTTGTATAATCTGTATTTCCTGGTTCTGATATATTACAGTTTCAAATTACTGTCTTTGTCTTCGTTTTCCCACTTATGATTGTCATGGGTACATTAACTTCCTTTTGCCAGTATTACTCCTGGATTTGTTGTAACCTCCAGTGCTTTGAGGAGCCTTTTTTCAGTGCTTTCAGCTGTTTTAGTGACCTGTATTAGTGAGAATCACTATCTGAACCTTCACTCACTGAAGTTCTTGAAATCTGTGTATCTTCAGATGGATTGGGCAAATCAAGGTAACTGCTAAAAAGTTCAGGGTCTTTCACTGCCATGGATTTATTGTTTTTTTTTTTCCCTGGGTTATTTTTTTTGTTGGGGTTTTGTTTTTGTTTTGTTTTGTTTTTGTGATATGGAGTGGGTATTGTTAGGTTTATTAGCTAGAAAGAGAGTAACTTGATTTTTTTAAGCCATAGCTTTGAACTTGGTTATCTACAGGTCATTGTTCAGACAAGGCCTTGAGAAGTTTGATCTGGCTTAAGCAAGGGGTTGGAATAAAAGATCTGAGGAAATCCCTTCCAGCCTAAGTTATTCTGTGACTATGGTGATTTTTATGTTTCAACATTCTAAATACACCCTTTTTAATTCATCCAGTGTCCTTAGATCGAGTGCACCAGTAACACAGCCTGACTGCATTATTTACTGCTTTTT
Organism: Dicaeum eximium; assembly: GCA_013396995.1. NCBI lineage: Eukaryota > Metazoa > Chordata > Aves > Passeriformes > Dicaeidae > Dicaeum > Dicaeum eximium. The sequence goes on along the minus strand of VWZP01006688.1, from coordinate 542,039 downwards.
TTGGAGGTGTGCCTCAAGCTTCTTGATGGCTTTGTAGCTTCAAGACGTATGTGATGAGAGTAAGAGTTATTATGAAGCAGCACAGAACAAATTGTGGATTAGACAACGCAGATGTCTAATCCACAATTAGAAATCCATACCCTGAGCAGGAGTTAACGGAGCCATCCCAAAATCCGCTCCTGGGGCGGGATGAGCCGCGCCGAGCCCGGCAGCCACTGGAGGGCGCTGCGGCCGCACGGAGCCGCTCTGTGGCCAGGGAAATTCGGAACTTCCATGCCCAAATCCAATCCCTGGTTTACTCCGTTAGCAATCCCTGGGAAGGAAGTACAGATTTAGCAACTGTCCGGTGTTTTCGTTGTTTTGTTCTTGGTTTTTGGTGGGGTTTTTTTTAAGGAGTTTTGCGCTCTGTAACTGTGTGATGTGCTTCCCAGCAGGTTTGCCTTTTGCCCGGAGATTTATGGAATTTGTCACTAGTTGTTTCTTAAGAGAAATGTGATTTCTGTTAAATCTGCTGAATCACAGCTTGAAACATTGTCATGTTATGAATTGGGTTGAGAGTTTGTCTCATGTCCTTGTTTTTAGAGAAGATTCTGTGAAGGGACATGAGTTTTCTTTCGGTTTATTCATTTACTCTGTTCTGGTTAAATTTTGAGTTTCTTTTTATCTCTGACTCCTCTTAAGAAGAGTTAATATAGTTGGCTGCTTTCTACTCATTTTATCAGAGATTTTATTGGTAATTTAGACTTCATCTGGCTAAAGAAAGATTAGAACTTTCTCTTGCAGATTCACTTGGAGTTCAGGTACACTTGTTGTTCTTGTCTTGTTTAATGCCAGATTTTCAGACTGCTGTTTGTGCCCAGAGAGAGAAGCATTTTCATCTCTCAAATGACTCTGTATAGCTTGTGTGGAAAGATATCCTTTTATCTTGTAGATATTTTTGAGCAGCATGTTAGGGAGATGGAAGCATTTGCTAAGGTGTGATGGAGTTAAGATTTTTAATTTATTTTTTTCTCCATCTTTGTAAATGAAAAGGTTTCATGTTAGTCAGCTGCTTTGAATTCAGGCTTGATGTCCTTAAGAAGCTTTGCCAGGCTACAGCAGTGCTCAGTGCTTATGAACATGGTTACATTGCTACTCCTGATGTAGAGCTATCAAAAATGCAAGTTGGAGGAATATGCCAGTTGTGAGCATTGTAACCATGTGCATTAATAAACAAGGTGAGATTCAGAAGTGATTTCTTCCGTAGCAACTGACAATTCAATAGTTATTCATCATGGTTTTTACTGCCCTTTTTTGGAAGCACATGAGACTAGATTTGATGAAATTTTGATTCGATGTGACAGTCCTTGGACTTAATCATATATGAAACTGGCTACCTTGAGCATGGATATGATGATTATTGTGCTAGCTTTCATAATATTTATGATGTATTTTTCTATATCATGTATATACTGGACCTAGTAATATGAAGAATCTATGCATGTGAATTTTAAAAACTGAAACCATCATCTTGCCTGGTTTGGGAGCACAAAGGAGTCATTCTGCCTGATTGATTTGTGTGCTACAGTGGTATAATGTTGAAATGGGCAGGGTTAGCTTTTAGAATCCTTGGAAGACCTGTTTAGGGCAGAAAATAGTGCAGTTTTAGCTTGCTGCATGTTTGCAAATTTCTGTATGAAAAGTGGGTGTTAGAAGATACTGTTGCCATGAAAAATCTGAAATTCCAGCAGTTGCTTTGATAATTTAAATATTGCCCAGTATGATCGCTGGCCTGAAGGATTAGCTATTTCCAAATGGGCTGGTGTTCCTGGCCCAAGGGGCTCACTCTTTATTCATTCTTACTGCCAGAATGCTTTGGGAAATGTCTGGAGACTGTCTGAGCTGTAGTGTTTCTGCAGGGGTGTGTTTTGATGGAAGATTGGAGGTCTGTGTACAGAGTGAGGAAGGGCAGCTGGTGATGCTGCTGTCCGTGGTGTAGGTGCTACGGTAACACAGCCTGTGGGGTTTCTGTGCTGGCACAACCTCTTGGAGAAAAACTCATCTGCTTTATGTTGTTACTAATGATATTATCTGAGGTCTAACCTCTTACTTGTTTTATATAGTGCAGTACCCTTGTTTAATTATTGTAGGCAAAACTCATGCTGTAGACGGTTAACAAATAGTTAAAATGAAAGCTGTGATTTTGCTTTCCACTTTCGATTTAATAAAATTGATGACTCATAGATCTGTTTTTCTTGGACTTTTTTTGTAATGCATATTAACAGATATCGAGGCATTTTGCCTCTGAAGATTGTAAACAAGCTTTTTTTAGTAAAACTCTAATGGAGTACATTGAGTTTTATATTAGTGCTGACGTCTAGCTGAATACTTAATAGATTTTGACATTTCTTATTAAAAATATTTTTTGTCTTTTTGTCTTAATATAGCAGTGTAAGACTGGAAACATCTGGGCTGAATGGACTTTAGCATCAAAAGAAGTTCTCAACTGTTAACTCAAAAAATTAACTACATCAAAATGAAGCAGGTACCAGAGATCCTTGGAAATACCAATGGGAAACCTCAGAATTGTGAAGTGAATCGTGAATGTTCTGTCTACTTGGGCAAAGCACAACTTTCTGCCACTCTACAGGAAGGTGTCATGCAAAAATATAATGGCCATGAGACTCTTCCATTTATTCCAGCTGATAAATTGAAAGATCTGACCTCTCGGGTGTTTAACGGCGAGTCCGGGGCCCAAGATGCCAAGCTGCGCTTTGAACCTCAGGAAATAAAGGGAGTTGGAACACCCCCCAACACTACTCCTATCAAGAATGGCTCTCCAGAAATAAAGCTGAAAATCACTAAAACCTACATGAATGGGAAGCCTCTTTTCGAATCCTCCATTTGTGGAGACAATGGTGCAGATGTGTCTCAGTTGGAGGAAAATGAACAAAAGCCAGCAAACAAGGAGAGGAGAAGCAGAAAAAGAAGCATAAAATATGACTCCTTACTTGAGCAGGGTCTTGTTGAAACAGCATTAGTATCAAAGACTTCAAGCACCACTGAAAAGAAGGTAGTACTTTTTTTGTGTTTTCTGTGTTTTGTGAGGTTTGTTAATCATGTAGGAATTTCAGTGTTTGTAGTCTCATCTTCAGGCATTTACTAGGTGCTTCCCACAAATGGGGGGAGTCATTTTCTGTGCCTTTCTTTGTCTCAACAAAGGACGGATGCACTCTAGTTCTGGTACATTTTCTTCCCCAGGATAGGAATACTCCATAAATTTTGTTTCCATAAGTAAAGTAAGTCTCCAGAGCAAATCAGGGCATGTGGAAGGAAGTATGTGACGTATGAAACAGAAACTTCCTCTAGACATGTAGCCAAGACCTAGTCAGGATGTGCACCTGAGCAAGGGAGCTGAGGAGGCCTCTACATTTAGAGGTGGTCTTTAACTCCTGGAGAATGAGGTATTCTTGCTTCTTAATAAGCAGATGTTTCTGAAAAAAACCCCTACATTTTTCTCTGTTTCTGGTTCTGAACTAGAAGAAAAATGTACTCAGCAGTCAGTTGGCTGATCAGCTGGCCTATTTGCCATCAGATTATGGCAATTGGAATGTTGCCTGTTTGTCATCTGAGAAGAGCTGGGTTTGCTTGCTATAACCCAGACTTGTTTTAATTGAAAATATCCAGGTCTTGTATTTGGTGTCAATAATTTTGTGGTCAAGCTCTTAGGTTTTTTACTTCTTTTAAACATTGGCAGAAATGTTTAAAGTTTTTTTTAATTTGCTTTACCAAGTTGTAAATAAGAATGCTGCTGGGAGCCCTTTTCCCCCTTTATTTAGCTTTTCTTGCTAGACTCCATTTAAAGGAATGTGGTTTGCAATAACTTTATCTCAGAGGAAAAACCCTACATAGCAGGGATACTTCTTTGTATATTAAGTTTCTCAGTGAATAATTCAGAATGGTGTTGTATAACAATGGTGAATGTTAATGAATGCTTTGGATTGTTAAAAGGTCCTGGTTTTGCACACCTTAAACACAGAACATAGGTTACAGTTTTCTGTCAGCTGCAGTTAATCATGGAATTATGGGTTGAAAAATATCTCTAAGACCATCCAGTCCTACCATTAACACAGCCCTGTTGATTGTTACTTTCTTCCAAGGTCGAACGTACACGGGAGGAAAAACAGCTGCTGTATTGCTGATTTTATTTACAGTTCTTTTCAATAAAACTAAATAATAAATGAGTTCACAGAACTGTGTAAATGTGTTTTGAGGTATTAGAAATATTTATCATTTGTTTATGGTTTGAATGTATAATTTATCCTAAAATTATCAATACTCATGTTTTCAGGAATGTTGTTCAAGGGTTTGTTTTCCTTAATTTAGTTAAGGGGAATGTTTTAACGCTAACTGGTTCAGACTTTTCTGAATCATTACTCAGAGCTAAAAGGTATGGGCAGAGTCAATATTTGGAGTAATTCTTTGTCCAGCTCATTGGTAATGGGGATAAATTGGACTCAAAGGTGGCATAGTTAATAGCATTGACAATTGGAGCATATTTGTGTGGATTTGTGTAGTTAGTTTGGGGGTTTTTTTTAAGTAAGAGAATATGATATTTAGTATATCCACCTGTGCAGTTTGTTCTGAAGCCTTTTACATTGGTTGTCCCTTGAGAGTGGCCTTTAATTTTTCCTGGTGTGCAGTTTATTTAAAATTAAAAGAAAGGTTTGTCTGGCTTCTGTGAGTTGTCTTTTGTGCAGAAATGGTCAGGAGAAAACCACATCAACTTTGTTTCCCAGGGTGGTTGGGACTCGGTGGCTGCTGAGTGATAGGGTTGTTTGCTCCTGTGCCAAAGCCCTGAGCTACCAAACTACTGATCAACCACCTGCTTGATCTCAGGCCTTGCAATATTGCAACCCTGTTCTTTTCAGAGTTTGAAACAGAGGGTCACACTTCTGGCTTCTGTTTTTTCCTAGCATAGTGCACTTTAAAGCACAAAGGTCAAAAGGAGAAGCATTTAAAGGTTGCAAGATGTTATTTTATGATGTAACTCCTTGATTGTAAAAAACCTGAGGCTTTTCTTTCTTTCATAGGGAGGGTTTGCAACTGTGCAGGTTTAAAATAAGGAAAAACAAATATGAGGAACATGTGAAGGAGATTTCTCAAATGCTTGTCCACATGTACTTGTCAGGCTTGTGACATACGTGTGTTTTCTGTGATGATAACTGTAATATCTTAGTATCAGTGTTTGGTTTCAGGCTCTAGCTGTTACTTCATGGACAGCATCCAAAGCCTAAATGTTAGTGCATCATACTGTGGTTTTATATAGCTGATTGTGACTGCAAAGTGGAAATTATGTAAATCTCCTTAGAGTAAAAGCTGATTAATTTTGCGTTCAGATACCTGTTTATTGTAGGTTACAAGTTAATGCAGAACCTGTTTTTCTGGTTTTATTTTTTGGCTGGTCTCTCTCTCAATTTCTTGTTGTTCAGCCTTGTACTCTTTTGATTTAGCAAAAATCACCATGTTTCAAACACTGCCTTTTGTGTAGGGTAATTATATCTGTGTCTGATGGACACAGCAGATTACTGCGGCACTGAGGTGAGAGGCAGATCAAGTAACAAATGTTCCAGTGCTCTGCTGTTGGGTGTTCTTGGTGTTTGGGCATTTTTTGTTAACAGAAATGAAGGCTAGTTAAAACTTTGTCTGTGAGTTAGTTTTCAGCTGGGAATAAATGTGATCTGCCAGCTCTGACCTGAGTTAGATTTCTGTTGATAAGCAGCAGCTTTTCCAGGCCTCTGAGAAACAGCTGTAATGCTTTCATTTTCCCAGGGTAAAGGAGGTGAAGTGGGACAACCTGTGGCTCTTTCTTCCTCCCCTCCCTCTTTTCACCCCTCTTCCCTCCACCCCAGTATCTCTCCACCTGAGGAGTTTACTTTAAAATCCAGGCCTCTCATGGTAAGGCTTGGTTTCACAGCTTTAATGCCAAGGCACTGCACCCCTGAATGTTCTGTGTTATGGTGGTGGGTATCACATGTTCGAGGTTTGAATCAGTGCCAGACTCGTGGGCTCCAGTGCTGCTCGTGTGCCAGGGTGCCCTGGGACTGGGATTTGTCCTGACTGCTTTTTGAGTCACTGTTTCCACTGCCAGTGAGGAATGAGATTTTCTTACTCACTGCTTCTGTTAGAAGTGGAGCAGTCCTGTTTGGAGAGAACGGCAGAGGTTTATTTCATATATTAATATGAAGTAATCCAAGTGTGATCCCTAGAGCAACCCAGAGTTTCTGTACAGGAAAGAGAGAGTACATATGTGTGCAGCTCTCATGCTGTGGGTCCCAGGGTAGGGCTGTGCTCTCTGACCGTGGGAGCAGCCCAGGATTTGATCGCGGCACATCTGAGCTCGTTCTGCAGAAGCTGGGATGGGCTTACAAGTGGCAATTTGCCCTTTTGGCTGGGCTTCCTGGCCTGGCTTCCCAGCACGGGTGCAGTAGCTCACAAAAGCAGCAGCACTGTGTCCAGAACAAACCTGGAAGTCCACACTCTGCTCTACTCGCTAGTTTAAGGTTTCCAGCTGTGTAATAGATGTACATGATCCAAAAACTATACCTTCCACATAGCTTCCTATCCACTTTCCTTGTAGTTCTCTTGTAGTATTATACCAGAAACTTGGCAGGTTTTTACTCTCTCTCTGCAGGATATGGCCTATAATGACCTTGCAGTAGCTACATGGGGGGCAATTGCAAATTGCTGGAGAAATTCCACTAGGCCTTGTCATATGTTTATGTTGCATTTCATCTTCACAGAGAAAAGCTTTCTGGCTAGCTCCATTATATCCAATGTCTACATACTGGCAAAGATTTAAAAACCCAGTAAGGGTAGAACTGAAACGGTCTGAGGATGATCTTCTGATTGTGTCTGTGGTAACTAAATACAGGAAGCTGGGGACCACTGAAGGTGATGATATTTCTCTGCTGTTTGCATCTGATCAGCAGAGGCCAGCACAAAGCAACAAGTTCCCTTTGTAATATTGGAGAATGGAGTTCATAGAGTGTTTTATTATCCCATTGCAGATGGTACAGCCAGATCCCAAGATTGCTCATTTTGTCTTAATTTCAAAAATAAAAAGAAAACAAGTAAAATAAGTATGTGTTTTCAGGGGAAGGACTTGATTGTTTCTTATCATCAGTTATTAGGAATTCCTGGTAAAGTACAGGTACTGTGTGTGTCACAAAATGTACAGCTAAGCTACCACAGGATCTGTAGTTTTAGGATAAAATGAATTCAGTTATGTTTTCCTTTTTAATAGACTGTCTTGAGGTATCAGATCTGTCTTCAGGCTACTGATAACACAGGCTGTCTGGCTGATGTCACCAGAATCCCAAAGGAGAAGGAGTAATCCTAAAAATCTCTTCTGGGTGATCCCTTCAGGAATAAGAGAAATAACTTTTTACCCTTTTTGGAAGAGTTTCTGAAATACTGTTTTGCATTAGCCCTTAGTAAAGGATTAAGTTTAGCTTGAGAACTTGTTAGTGCTAAGCAGGTCATGATGTGCAGCAGTAATTGTTACTTCAGTACTTTAAATTGTTTTTTCTTAATGCCTCATTGGAAAAGTATCTTAAAGAACCACTTATTCTTTAAGAAGCACTAAAAAGCATACAGCATTATACTGGACTGAGGGGAGATTAGAAGCTGTGAGTAGAGTGGCTACAAAATTATTTTCAGAAAACCTGAGTATTTGTTCAGGCTTTCCTTACCACACTTCCTGTTCTTTTACGTAGAAGTGGCTGAATTAAGTACACTTTTTACGTAAAAGTGTTGTCTCAATAAGCATATCTAAATACATTTTTTGTCCTCTCTCTTCTAAACACATTGGTGGGACAATCCAAATGAAGTATGAAATAATATCTTGACGTGTTGACAGAAATACTATCTAAGAACAGCACTACCAAGTTGGATCAAGGAGCCATTTAATTCAACACCTCAGCTCAGGGTAGGGTTCAGTGGAGGAGGCATAATTGAGAGTACAGATATAATAATAATAATGGTATCATAACATCATAATAATCATAGAGTGATGCTCTTTTTGAATATTTCAGCCTCCAGCAGTTTGTGACTCAGAGGTTTCTGGAGCTGGTGACTTTGTATTTAATGGCTGTAGATGGCTAAATTCATGGAAGGAGATCTCAGGTTCTTTTTGAGCCAGCGTGAGCTTTTTGCATCCAGTACATTAAGTAACAGGGCAGTAGAGCAGCTCTTTTACCTTTTCATTTTGCTACCTACTCGTTTTGCTAGATTCTCTCATAATAATAGGAATAGGGATCATGGACTTCTGTTACTGATCGTTGTATAGATTTCTCACACACCTGCTCTATTTTTAATTTCAGCTTGTCCAGTACTAGTGTGTTGTTCCACATATTATAGAAACAATTCCAGAATGCTACTTCATGTTATCCTGTTTCTGAACTGTGCTGCCCTTTGAGTTCTGCTGCCTTGTGGTTTTTTTTAGAATAAGGAACCAGAACAGTAGAGGACATTGAAAATATAAATGTCTTGTGAGTACATACAGTGGCATGTTAATGATTTTCTATATTGTTCTCAATTTCATTATTTTTCATTATGAATAATACTTAACATATGACTGATTTCTGACTGCTTCTAAACACTGAGCCAGGTTTCTGTAGAAAAGAGCTGACCAGATGTAGCTAAGTCAAATTCAAAGAATGTCAGCATCTCTTGCATTTTTTCATATTTATCATTGGTTTGTGCATTCCAGACCTTTTTCTATTTTATTTTGGTCTTTTGGGCATTATGGATTGTGGACATGACAGATGAAGTAAAGTGGTGAGTAAGCCATCTTTGGAAGAACTGACTTCCCTTTACATGTCAGCAGCAGATGGTGTTGAGAGATTAATGGCAGTTTCTGGTTTTATAAGCTGACCAGATTTATTCTCAGTTGTTGCACAGGTAATGTCGTGATTTAAAATTCAGCTTTTCCTTTTCCTTCTCCAGTATTGACCACTATAGGTTGGTTTGGCAAGGAATTTACTGCTTTTTTCATTGTTTTTTTTTTTTTTGTCCAAAATATGGCAAAGCCTTTCTGTTGGTCTCTCAGTGTTCTGATTAACCAAAATAATGCATGGCTAAGTCTCACAAGTAGCAAGGAGTTAGACCTGCAGTTCAGGGTTGTGTTACTTGGATGGATTTAGGGGCAGATATTTGGGAAACATTAGTGATCTGTACCAGATGTAATTTCTGGCCCTTACGGCCCCCTTCTGTCAAGAAAGAAAGATACTTTGTAGTAACCCTTAGGCGAAGTAGCAAAAGCAAAATATTTTGATCTGTCTTGGAGCAGTGGGTTCAGCCTCCTTTACAAGTTTCCTTTGTAGAAGAGGAGGACCTGCTAGGTATGTGTAACAGCAGAACTTGTGAAACTTCTCCTGCCTGCCTTTAGGTATGGGAATTCATTTGAAAGGTCTGATCTCTAAAGCAAAGTAGTACTTGGACTATATCAAAATATTAGTTAACAAACAGAGCCCTTTTATGCCAAATGAGTATTTGTTCTGTTTAAGCTTAGTCAGCTGCCTTCAGAAGTGTTCTTGTTACTTAAAAAAAAAAAAAAAGTAGAGGTAAGTCTCTGCCTTCACCAGAAAATAGTGTCTTGTAAATCTAGTGACCTTTTGGCAGTGCTGTCTGGACTTGGGTTTTTCAGTTTTCTAACAACATTAGGATTCAGAACGTGTGCCCATGCTGTCCTGGATGTTTGTGAGCTGCTGAGAGGAGGATACTTGTTTGGAAGATGTCTTGGGAAAACTCTAGGGGTATAGAAGGGTGCTAAAGATAAGGTCCTGTTACAGATTCTGATCTTGAAGAATGTGAAACCATGGTACATGCAGATAACAAGCTACATATGGATGTGGCATTCTGAAAATCTGTAGGTATGCTGAGATGATTTAGCTTCCATTCTGTTACCCTGTGTGAAGTTCATATGGAAATTGTTCAGAAATAATAATTTCTCATGCCAGAGTTCCTCATGGCTCTACAGTTGTTTTCACAGACTTCTGTAGCATCTTGTATCCACATTGTCTTATATACCCAGATACCACATCAAAAGTTTAAACCTTTGAGGGTGGGTGGAGGTTGGATGCACGGGATACAGGCAGAAATCTTTTTCTAATACTCAGTATAAAAGGTGGGCGTATTCGTTCTGCTCAAACATCTAGTTCAAATTTCTGAAACATGGAGCCTTTCATTAATAAGCCAGTAACTTAAAATTTAGGAGGTCATCTAAATGAAAATGCAGAAATTCAGTGAAACAGCTGAAAGAAACTAATCTCCGTATTTTTAGGAAAGACCAAGGATTGGGAAGTGCTCCAGATCTCACATTTTACTGAATCTGTGAGTGATTGAATCTGTTTCATCTGTTTCTCTTCAGCTCTTTACTCTGAAAGAAGAGTTGTGTTCTAGTTACTAAAATATCATGTTAAGTTTATGTCTGAAATACTTGCTTATGTAGTGTTTGGGTAAAGGAAGACTGCTGATTTGAGTAGACAGATTTGCTTTTAAATGAAATTTTCTCATCTGCTAGAGACTTGCTAATGAGGGAACCCAAGCCAGGAAAAAAAAAAGAATTGAAGTGGAACCAGGAGTTTACAGCTTGATTTGAAAGACAAATTTGAACTTCTGTCTTGTTTTAAAATCCGCAACCTACATTCTGAATCCTGTCTAAACTTAAATGAATTTTATTGTCTTTTGTTTGCTTTTCCGCCTGGAGAGAAGGGTCCTGCATGGTGATACTCAACCTGCTGTCCACTAACTGCTTTAGATGAGTTTGTGGGAAGAAACAAAGGAAAAAAACCCATTGTGATAAAATAATATGTGGTTTCAAAGAGCCTCAGCCGGCACAGAAGAGTTTTCACATCTGCAGTGATTTTCTTCAGCATTTTTTGACATTATTTTATAGCTTTGCCATCTAAGCATGTTGAGGGGAAAAAAAATAATCTGGGTTGTGGCAGGGAAATAAAAATACACTGTATTCTGCAAACATAATTTTTCTCACTGTCAGATTTGACCCCTTTTTAGTGATAGAAGAAATTAACTAAGTGGTTAGTAATAAAGTGAAAGATAACTTGATGAAATACATTTAATGTAATTGCTCTCAAAATTGAATTTAGAAGTTTTTAGTTTAATCTCTAGTTTGGTAAAAAACAGTTACAAATCTGGAAAACTTAAGCCAATTCAGAATAGAGTTTGTTTGCTTTTCTTTTTTGATGTGGACATTTCATGTCCGCTCTCCCCTCAGTAGTCTTTACCTCACTGTATATTTTATAAGGTTGTTGCAGATTTAATTGTGCAGATATGGATGCAATGGCCTGTTGGGAGCTGCAGTCTTCTGAATGCTCTATTGAAGTGTCCTCTTCTGTTTTACTGAGGATGGATCATAAAACTTTGCCAGTTCACTGCTTCTTTCTTTGTTTCCTCGTCCATCTCCATTTTGTAGAAATAATTCCACATTTTTCCTTAATCTTGTGAGGTTCTGGTTTACTCTTTACTCTTCTGTCTGAAACATTCTCTCTGTAGGCAGTGGTTTGCCAAGTATGTAATTGCACAGCATTCTTCCATTACATAGTGAACAGAATATAACAAGTGAAAAAAGCTTTAGTTTTATTCTTAATGTATTCAGTAGCTTGTCATTTACTATCTAAATATACTCCCCCACATCCCTATTTGAATAAACATAGGGCCTCTTAGGCCCTTTGGGGGTAAACAGATTCACTATAATGTGTGAATTATAATCTTTAAAAAAAATTGAAAACCACTTAGGCAGGTAGGGTTGTGAGGATACTATATTTTTATAGGCAGAATCACATAGAATGAGCTCTGGCCATTTCTTAACAGACTTAGGTTACCACATTATTTATTTGAAGCAATAGGACATAGAGAGGAGTTTGCTACTACAACTACAGCTGGGGTTTGAAGTGATTTGAGTTAATGAGATTTTTGTCATCAGTCACAGAGTGAGAAGCATTTCTCTGTGTGGAATGACAGGGCATCACTCTTGGGGACAGTACCTGCATCCCTCGGTGCCTTTGGCTGAAGACTGAATGTTTATTTGTCTTTTGGCATATGAAATTCCTGAATTTTTCACTAAACAAGAGCTTTTCTAAGAACATAATTGTTATGTAGGTTTTTTGAGGAAGGAAGGCACAGGATTGTTGTCCTGTTACTTTGGTTTTTCATTTTTTTAGGTTATAATGTCCTTAGTTATTGGGGAATTCAAGCAGTAAAATATTACAAAGATAATATTTTCTGTTCTGTTCTGTTGCTCCCTTTTTCTCCAGACACACCAACCACCTCTCCTGAATCTCTGAAAGGAATTAAGTTTTTTCTGTTACCATTTCCTTAGTTCTCTGTCTGTGCTGATAGACAGGCAAGACAAAACAAAATGTTTTCACTTTTATTTTCATTACACAGGTCCATGAGAGACAATAGGAGTTCTAGCTGACAAAGCACAGCACAAGTAGATAGCAGGAAGAGAAAAATAATGTGGGTTTGGTCAGCAACCAATCTTAGCTTTTCCCATAGTAAATCTTATATTTTTCCATAGGAAAGAAATAGGTTTGACTAAGTTTGTGTGTTCTAACTTCAATTCAAAATACATTTTAATTGCATATATTCTGTTTAGGGGCCTTGATTATTTGGTTTAGTTTCTTTGTAATGTGAGGGGCTTTGTTTTTAGCCTGCCCTGCAACTGGACCTCCAGCAGTCTGTGTTTGTAGCAGGGCTTTCTGTTACAGTGAAAGTGGAAGTTCTTCGGTGCGGAGTGAAACTGAATTGAAAATGGAAATATCAGATATCTGCAGCTTAAGCTATTCAATATGTACTTATATTACACAAAAAAGAGCATTTACTGTTTTCACCTGTCTTAATGGTTCGTATTTTTTTGTCCAGTATTAAATTCTTGTGATGTGAAGAGTTGAGAACTCTTCACCAGTTCTCAGCATTGTTCTTTGTATAATCCCTTTGTGACAATTAGCAGAGGAAGGTTCTTTTAGGATTTCTATAGATTTTCAAGTTTATATAATGAAGTCACAGTTCTTTGATGCTCAAGGTAATTTGCAATAATTTTGAAGGTTTATAATTCCTTGCATATGAGTGCACATGAGCATATACACACAAAATAGCTGAAATACACACAAAACACCACTGAGTACTTTTAAAAGGGATGAAGTAATCTCTAATCTCAATCTGACACTACCTATTAAGACTTCTGGGTGTCTTTAAAACAATTACATTTCTCCCTTGTTTACTAAACACTCATCATGGTGTTTTCTGAGCAGAGTCTACAAAAAAACGTAAGGCACCCAATGCAGTAAAGATGCTGTCCTTAAATGAGTTTGGTTTTTGTTACTTCAAGATACTTTTAAGCTTTGAAATGACCTATTATTCGTGGTGTGTTCTTGTCTCATCATATTCAGATTAGGAAAAAATGGAAGTTGATTGGATTCTTTTGAGCAAGTGTAGCCAAAGTTAATTAAATTGTAGTGTTTTCTATGGCCAAGCTACTTCTTTGGGTTGGTAGAATGCTGACATCAGTGTTGTGAATTCTTGTCAATCTGCCTGTCACTCATTGCCTGTGAAAGTGCTGAGGGAATGGCAAACAAATCTGTCATATGTTAAGGAAAGAGGAAAGGCATGTTAAATTTGGGGTTTTTTTTCAGTCCTTCTCAGCCTATTGCAGCTTCTGCCCCAGATGAGTTTTTGAGGATGCTGCTTCTCCTCAAGTCATAATTTCTCAAAGGAAAAACTCAGTTGCTGTAAAGGAATTACTCGATTTTCACGCTCCACATCCTCCTGGACAAAATAAACTTGAAATCTATCTAGCTGCCTTTCCAAGCAATTGTTTCATTACTCCAGAAAGTCAGGAATTTCTGTGTCTGCCATACTGAGTAGTGCAAAGCCTGTGGAATGGCTTGTGCATTCAGAGTTAGGATTAGTCTCTGTGGGAGTCATCACCTCCTCACCTCAGCACTCCCCATCAGTGTAAATCCTCTGCAGTCTCATGTTTGAAAGGGGAACAAAATCCTCAAATTCCTTAAAGTAGAAAGGTGATTGATCCCAAGCTGTTTCCTTCTGATGTTTAGCATAACTGGTTGAAAGTTTGGGGCTAAGGTGATGGCTAGGGTGACTGAGGTGGGAGTTCCTCAGGCTGCAGAGCTTGTCTGTAAATAAGGAAGGAGAGATGAAGGAAATTCTGCAATAAAATTGTTTTAATTCTGGCAAAACTGCAGTTAAAGGTAATGAGATGGGGCATATGCAGGGTAGTCCAGAGTTACTTAGCAGTGACAGAACCAGAGAGTGTTCTGTGCTCCTCTGCAGCACAGGAAGCCTGTTTGACATTAATGGGTAGGAGATCTAATTACAAGTGAAAACAATTTCAAGAAATAAAAAGTCATGAAAAAGACACAAAGGAGCCAAAATTTGAGGGGAAAATATTTTAAAATAGTTTCATTTTGTGTGATCTTCCCTTTCTTTACAGTTGGGTTCTAAACCAGGAGTTTCCCATCTTAATTTGTTTGCTTAAGTATCATGACAGGAAGAATTGGTCAGGCCTTGCAGGAGGAGTGTTCCCTGCATTCTTCTTCCCTGCATTCCCACAGGACTGTGCTCCTGCTCCTGCCTCTCCATCTTCCATGGGTGCACTCAGATGCCCTGTGCTGTCCTACCACATACTGCTATGGGTTCAGACTTTCCTAAACAACCATTCCTGTTTCCTTTGGGAGGAAAAAGAAACTGCAAGCCAAATTACTTTTCTTCCATACCACTTTATAACTTGACAGTGATCTCCTATTTTTTTAAAAATGCAGAGAAGTGTCTCATAAAGAAGCTTCAGTCCTCAGTGTATGAGAAGAGAGATACCATGAGGGGATTGGGTGGCAAATTTGTTTAGAAATTACTTCTTTCTCCCCTCACATTAATAATTAAAATAACCCTACCTGGATAATGAAGTAAAATCTGTACATGTGACTACATTTGGTTTGCAAAAATGTTTCTGAGAGGAAGTATTGAATAAATTTTTGGTGTCCTACAGCTGCATGTCCAAAGTGCGTGCCAGGAATTGTACTTCATTGTTTTCTGTTGAGATACCTATTGAATACATCAGAGCAATTCCCTGAATGAAAAATCAAACTAAACCAGAATGGTGTGGGAAAATAAGGTGAAAGTGTGCAAGTGGTGATATTTTTTATAGACTTTTTAAAAATCTCTTATGAGACTTCGGTGGATATAGAACGCTGTGCTGTATTTTGCCATTCTTTTAAAGTATGAATGTTTTATCAATAGAAAAAAAGTAAGTACACCAAGCCTGCCATAGACAAACCTTGCAGGTTTTGTCAGAGCCTGTCATTTTCAAGTTTTTTATCATGATCCAGTATAGTAAAAGAATTCTGGGAATTTCTAAAATTTTGTGAAGTGCTTGTAGACACATTGGAATGTGATATTCACCCCTGTACTGCCACCCCTTTTATATTAGGCTGTAGTTAGAAGCGCTGCTAAAGCCTTTTCATTATTCCAGCCAGCTCCCTCTCAGACTAGAGTCATAAATCTTTGTAGCTTAGTTGCACTTTCTGAAGAATACAGGGAGTCATAAATTAAAAATTAGTTTCAGACTCATGAGTAACTTTCGCATTTCTGAAAAGTTGACTCATTGAAAAAAAATTTTATCCTACCTCTTCAGTTGGAATGCTGAAGTTGGTTTGTGTGTGTTAGGATTAAAGTTTTTCCAGACCTGCCCCTGACATATGGGCTTCTTAATTTTTAGCTTTTAAGCATAGCTTTTCACATCATGTTTAACTGCTAGAAAGAGCATTTGATTTTTAATATCTGCTTGGAATCTTTTAAGTCTGTTGAGAGTTCAAGACTTGAGGCAAGCTCACAGGAGGGGTTTTCTGACAGTCTTAGAGAATCCTCAGAGAGCCAAAAACTTTGAGACATGGAAATGTAGCTCTAGCTGGAGTCACATGAACCAAGTCTGAATTCATCAGAAAAGCTGAATCACTGGATGAGTAATTGTCCCTAGCAGAGGACATGGCTTCATGAGAGAAATGGATTTCTGAGTACCTTGAGTTTTAGGGGTTTTGACTGGGTGTACCTCTCCATGTTTGAGTTGTAAATAAATGTCTATGCAGTTGCAGCATATCAAAGATTTTAGTTGTTTGTGTTTGGAAAAGAATGTGTAATTATTTATGGGAGTATTTTCTGGATTTGAAAATCTGTACAAGGTAAAGTGACCTACTCTGATTCAGTGTAATGCTCCAAGCGCTTTCTAAATTCTAGATTTCTGCTTTCTTAACTGTCTTCTTTATTTCCTCTTGCCGCTTTTAATTAATTTTAACTGCCTTCTGAATGATGAGCTGGTATTATGCAAGATGAATGATAAACATTGCATATAAATTTAGTACTAGAAAATTAAAAAGGAGATTCAAAATACGTGATATGTCTGTAATGAGACACCTTCTGTGCTTTTTTACAGAGTTAGTGCTTTCCTAGATAAAGGTGCACTCCATCTATATCAAATAGAACAGATGAAGCCAAAAAGACAAAAGCAGCTGTGTGAAATGGTTTTAAGTTGGTGAATAGATGTCTGTGTTGCTGAACTTTGTTATGATGTAGTAAAAATGTGTCTCTCA
The DNA here is from genome assembly GCA_013396995.1 of Dicaeum eximium. Taxonomy (NCBI): domain Eukaryota; kingdom Metazoa; phylum Chordata; class Aves; order Passeriformes; family Dicaeidae; genus Dicaeum; species Dicaeum eximium. The sequence continues at coordinate 525,375 of VWZP01006688.1, read as the reverse complement.
TAGGAGAACATGAAACATCCTTGTAGCTAAATCTATCCCTGGAAGTGGAAATAGTTCTGTAATTGTTTTCCAGCAGCTAAAATAGCTTTAGAGCATCAATGGAGTACTCACAAACTTTTACTGCTAGAACTGAAATAGAAAAAATCTCACAAAAGTATGTGGGGAATGGTTCATGTTACAAGTTCTCAGTACGTGAAAAAACAGCTGAAAGATGGAGGGCTTGGGGTTTTAAAACTGGTTATTTATGTATCTTGTATTCAGACATAAAGACAGTATTTCAGTCTGTTCTAGTCTGGGGGTTTTGTTTGGTTTTGGTTTTCTGAGTTTTGTTGGTTTTTTTTAATCGTACATTTGTGTGTATAGCACTTAACTTGATTAATAAAATTCAATACAGAGGGAGGTTGACTCTTCTACATCTACATCCAGTGCTCAGGTAATGTATTTGAAATCAAATTAAGCCTTCCTGATGGTCTCTCAGCAGTTATTTGAAAAGATAAAGGCAAACCACAGCTTACTTGCCAATATTTCTAATTAAAAATAAAACCGTAACTGGAATGTGGATTTTTTTCACTGTTAGAAAACAAAAGCTATGACTTAAAGCTTAAAGTTTTCATTACACATGAAATGCCATTTTGTTTACTAGCAAACATGACAGCACTTTATTCTTATGAACTACTCTTATTTTCCTCCCTCTGTTACCACTGGTTTATATCTGAAAAAAGATGATGATCAGTTTGGCTTTTCTTTTTTTCTTTTTATCTTTTAAGGCTCTTGCTAAGAGAGATCAAACTCAAAGTACCATCAAAGAGGAAAAAGTCCATCTGTTGAAGTATAATATAGGAGATCTAGTGTGGTCAAAAGTGTCTGGTTTCCCATGGTGGCCATGTATGGTTTCTGCTGATCCTGTTCTCCATGCCTACACTAAACTAAAAGGTATGTCATTCAGATTTCTTCAGGTATACAAAGTGATATTGCCTTGGAAAAATTCTGTTCTTCATCTGTGCAGTTGATCAGCAACTTGTTGTCAACAGGAATGTTAAAATCATGTAAATGCTATTCTTGAGCATATAGCAGTGTGTCTTTTAACTCAAGTGTTGTCTGAAAGATACCAACATTGTGATCTGTCAAACTGTGTGCAGTTTTGTTAAAAAAGAAAAGAAACCAAACCTAATGGTGTTTTTCATTGTTTCTGTGGAGATGCTTGGTGAATTGATACAGGCTAAAAATTTTATTAAAGTGATGGGAATTAAACATTCCTGATGATTGTGATTTACTACAAGCAATCCATAATTCAGGCAGCTGAATTTTCTCGTATTCATAGAGTCAATACTGATATCTACAGACAGTATTGGTTGGTTTTAAATGCAGGAACTACCAAGTGTTAATGAAGTTTTTAGGTATGAATCTGTGCAATTTTTTAATCTCATTTACACCTTTTTTCTCTCTTCTGATACTTGAAACTTTTCATGCTTATTAGCAATAAGTATTTAGACAATGCTTTAAGAAAGAGTTGGAAGGGTTGAAAGCAGTGAAGCATCGGAGTGGATTGCCCAGAGAAATGGTCTGATCTCATTCATAGGAGGTTTTTAGGACCAAATGGAATGAATATCTCTAGGATTATAGCTAGATTCAAAATTGATAGTAAACTAAATGGCTTCCTGAGAACATTTTCAAGCATTCATAATACAGTTGTTGGATTGGTTATTATGGACTCCTCAGACAAATTTTCCTTGTAGCAGTCGTTAAGAGTTTAAATCAGATAGTCCCTGTCATTTTTAGTCTTTGGATTATTAAGTCTATTATGACATAAAGAGATGGATTTTGAGAGTAGTAGAGCTGTGTATTTGTTCCTAACAATTATTCTGTTCCTTGAAAGGAACGAAGTTTTTTGTTCATTACCAAGAATCTTTCTGGTATGTCTTTATCAGAAACTGTAGAAACAGACCCAGGAAAACCCAGTACCAAATGTCTGAATGCAGCCTGTAGAAGCACAGACAGAAGGGCCCACATACTTTGTAATGTTAATTTCCCTCTCTTTGAAGTAATGGGAATAATGTTGATTTCTCATATTTGCTCTGAGTTGGTTTGGGCCTGCCTTTTCCTTGAGGAGTTTAGTCAGGGTCTGGGCAGCCATCCTGACTACTAAAAGCACTCTGATGTGTGTATTTCCATTAGTAGGTATTTCCAGTCTTACCTTCCACCTACTCTTTATTATTTAGGCACTATAAAAAGTCTCTTCTTGCAAAAAGAAAAGCTCTTTTATCAGGGAGTTGTAGAAATACTGAGTTACGTCTCTGTATTTCTCATTTCTAGGCTTAGGATCAAGTGTTTATAAGCAGTCTGAATTTCTGGATGTTGATACTTGATTTGATCATTCCAGTTGATTAGGCTTGATAAAAATTAATAACTTTCAATTTGTGGGAAGTACATTTTTGTGTAAGAAAGTCTGTACTGAGTCTGGCTAAAGCTCCATCTCATTGAATATCCTGTCTCTGGCTGTGGTCAGCCACAGATGCTCAGATAGAGAGAAGCACTAGAAAAGTGGTGAGTTCCCAGAACACTCTTCTAAACTGCCAACAATTAGTTGTTTCAGGATTCTGTGGTCAAAAATTAAGTTTCCCTATGTAACAACCATCAATGAATGCCCTTATTTATCCAGGAGCATTGGTACAAATTCAACTCCCAGAGGATACCTGAAGATTCACCACTAGGTTCAGTGACTTCAGTGGCAGGCACAATTACTTAGTCTCTTTAATTAGGCAATTACAGCTGTCCAGAATTACAGTGCAAACGGAGAACAGTGTCTGTCTGCAGATCTTTACAGGTGCTTGGAAATCTAGGCTGTGGCACCTCTGTATGCAGCCAGGGCATCCTGGTAAAACAGGCAGATTAAGTCATAAGAGCTCTGTAGTCACTACTTACACATTTTCTTGATGAGCACAAAGTAATTGCTGTGCAAGAGAGTTGTTCCTGACTAGGCAACGCTGGAACATATGTTAGACTGCTGGTTGGATGCTTGATGTTTACAATCCCAAGACTTTCCCTATGCCCTTCCTCTAGATTCTCATACCTGATCTCAGATGAGTCATTATTGTTCTTGTAGTTCTCAGATGTTTTTATATGTGGTGTTTGTAATTGTTATAAAACATTACATGTAAATATTAAAATTTTTGCCCAACCCATTAATTAGGTTGATTTCACATTACCCTTCCAGATGCCACATTTTACAACAAGATTAATCCCCTGTTAAAATAACCATTGGCTGAATCACCATGAAAAGAAAGTGCTTTCTAACTCTACAAACCTCAAAAATAGTGTATGAAAGAAGCAACTAGATGTATTTGGTGACTAAGCCTGAAGACATGCAGTGCATGAATAACCTAATGGAATCTAGACCTAGTTTGAAGTCACCTGTAACAGAGAATTTTGGCTGTTATTTGTACCTGCTGGGTGTCAATCCTTACCTGAGTTTGTCTGCTGTCCAGCCTGTGTTGGATGAACTGGTGTGGTGACACAGATACTGTAGGGAGCATATCTGATCTACCAGGATTGAATTTACAAACACTGAAGTGCAGGCTAAAACCTTTTCTATTTTTAAACAAGACCATAATTTGAACACTTAGCAAACCTACAAGTTCTAATGAACAAGCTGTTAGAGGACATCTTAACTGTGAGCTCTTACCTCTGCCTTTCAGAAATTCATTGTTAACTATGAACCCTTTGATGAATTTTGAAAGTGGTTTCTTCCCCCTTCTCTGTAGAATAGCTGAGACCTTTGGAAGGGAAAGGTTGTATGCCTGTATCGTACCACAGTGAGACAATATTCCTCTTGTTTTTCTAGAGGGGAAAAAAGGGAATATTTTTAGTTTTAGAAGAAAAAATGTTTCTTATTTAGATGTCAAAATAGTACTCTTATCCCTCCACTCTCCCTTCTGCCATCCAAATCCTTTACTGATTTCTTTGATTCCTGAAAAATCTGATGATTATGAAGTTTTGATTGCAAGGGTTAAAACCAGATGAAGTATGTGTCTCTGTTTAAGAATATGAAAAGATAAAGTTTAGGAGACTTAAAAAGAAGGCTGAGTGCACAAGCTCTCCAAGCTGTGGAGCTTTCTCAGTGTTCATTGAGAAATGAATGCTAAATTTATTTTCAGAAACACCTAGACCTACATGTAAAGTTCACATACATGGAAAACTGACAGGTGATTGTAACCTCAAGTTAATTTAGCCAAGTATGTTCTTGCTGGGAATTAAACTATTGAGCTTTTGGATCAGACTTCATACATTATATCTCAGAGGTTTGGAGGCTGGTTTAAGCGGGATTTTGAAAGGTTATCCAGTTTTATTGTGCTTTTGTTATGGCAACTGTAGCAGCTTACAGACTTCCAAGTCTGAAAGTGCAGAGGCTTACCAGAGTCTTTATCTTAAAGACATGCATCTTCTTTAATTTTCAGGACAGAAAAAGAGTTTTCGTCAATATCACGTTCAGTTTTTTGGAGATGCCCCAGAGCGAGCCTGGATATTTGAGAAGAGCCTGGTGCCCTTCAAAGAAAAAGACCAGTTTGAACAATTATGCCAAGACAGTGCAAGACAAGCCCTCACTAAAGCAGAGAAAATAAAGGTAAGAGGTTATCAAATCAGGCAAGATTTGGAGCTTTTAATTTTAGCATTACAGGTATGTACAGATATAAAGGATATAAATAGGTATTATAAAAAGCTTAAAGACAGCTTGTTTTACAGGAGATTGCAGTCTTCTATTTCATTTACATTTCATTTAGATGCAAAGGATGGGGTGTTTGTTACTCAGTAAAAATTAGTACTCTTCTGCTTTGCCATGGATTCATACTACTGTGGTATCAGTAATACCAAATACAGCTCAGTTTGAGCTCTGAATTACAGATCTGCATGACAGTTAGTCCCTTTGGATTGTTTCATGTTAATGTCAGCATTTTGAAATCACAGGTGGGCTCACAGGGTTGTGTCCTGTTGCAGATGCTAAAGCCCGTGTCGGGGAAGCTGCGGCCACAGTGGGACATGGGAGTGAAGCAAGCCAGCGAAGCCGTGGGCATGACAGTGGAGGAGCGCAAGGCCAAGTACACCTTCATCTATGTCAGGGACAGACCTCACCTCAACCCTCGAGTGGCAAAGGAGGTTGGCATTGCTGTGGAGCCCTTGGAGGAGATGGATGAGTCATCCTACTCAAATGAAGAAACCACTCCAAATCTGAAATCGATGAAGGAATCTGGCATTCCTAGCAAGAGGAGGAGAAGGACATCAAAACTGTCTGCTGCTGATGATGTGCAAGAGAGCAGTCAGTTGGAGGATAAGAATACTACTCCTCAAAAGTCATCTGAACAGGCAGAATCCAAAAGAGGGATAGGCTCCCCTCTCAATAGAAAGAAAACGCCAACATCTACTCCACGAAGCAGAAAGGGCGATGCAGTATCTCAGTTTTTGGTCTTTTGTCAGAAGTACAGAGATGAGGTTAGTCCCTTTTAGCTGTTATTACTGTTGATTGTCTCTTCTTATTTCTGTACTCGACTTCAGTAAACAAAAATTAGGTATTACTGCACAATCCGTAATATTCTGGGTTTGACAAGGTATGGCTGCACCAAATGTTACTCTGGGCTGAAATAGAAAAAGAAGAGAATGTAAGTGAGCAATATAAACAAGATGGTGATAGCTGCCTTTGCAAAAGCATTACCAAAAGCTGCCAAAGCAAAAGTTGTGTTAGTATCTTCCCACATAAACTAATAGTCCTTTGTATTGGTCATATTTTGTCTTTAACGTATGTACAGTGTAATACGTATGCATACATATATGCTCAGGCAAATATAACAAAAATTATGCTGCTTATGGCAATCTGTTTGTAGATAGCTTTTACATTCTTTCTGAGGACATGGCTCAGTTAATTCTGTGTGTTCCCTCATCTTTGAGCCCCTCAAAACTTCATTTACTTACCTGGAATCTTTTGCTGAGCTTCAAAAGAAGCTGCTTACCAAAGCTTGTAAAAAAATCACTGTCACTGTGTGCAATCTGCTGGGACAGAAACTAGGTCCTCTTGAGGCACTTATACTCCCATACAAGGTAGAATAAATAAATACCTTATTATCAACATTTTTTAGGAAGACTGTTAAAAGTGTAAAAGCACTACTGCTGGTGTAGCTCATTACTTTAAAATCAGGACTTTCATTTTTCTTCCTCACAGCCTTTTGCTCCATTTACAGTACTATTCCATGATCAGAAGCTAATTTGATATCTTACGTTTTCTTGTACTAGTACATATTGTTCACAGAAGGATCAGGAAGTTTGTGGTGACAAAGTCATACTCTTTAGGTACTGAATGGTTGATTTCATTATAGCATATTTGTATTAGAAAAGAATTAATAGATGTAAACTTTATAAAGAAATATTGGATAGCAGATTCTGTTGTATGGAAGTCAATTAGTTGTGGTTCAACTTGGGATCTTATTAGATCATTGAAACTTAAGCCAGTGCTCAGAATGAAAATGAGCACAGTGTTACATAAACCTTTTAGTGGCTTTGGTCAAATTGAGAAAAGCATTGGCATTGCAGTTTGCTGGCTCTGGAAAGGAAATGATTTTGTAGCCAGACCATTAAATACAGGTTTTGACATATTAATTATGAAAAGCTGTATAGGTAAATCATCTGTCCAATGTTGGAGACCCATGAGTTCTATTCATAGTTCTTCTCTAAGTGACACGGCAAGAGGGAATTACCTTGGCCTTCAATGCATGTAGCAAGAAGTCTTTTGCAATATTGAGGGACATAAAATTGCTTCTCTGGAATAAATGAGGTTATGATGGCTGGCTTTATGGACTCTTAGCCAAACATACCTTGCAGAGAAGAGACGTGCTGGGTCTCTGATATTTCTATTTTCTGGGACAGTTACCAGGCTTTGTTCCCTACTGTGGTTATACTGTTATTCTCAAATTAATAGATGGAAAATATGAATACTATTAGAATATATGAAATTGAGGAATTACTTTCTCTTTAGTGTCATTTCAGGAAATTGAAATACTTTCTTAAATTCGATGAAAAACTTTCTTAAATTAGCCACTGATGATAATGGCTAATGTTGCACAAAGTTTAAGTAGAAGGAAGTAAGTTTAAAAATACTACATATTTTTAGAGAGAGGGCATCCTACCATTTCTGCCTACAATTCCTTTTAATGAGATCTGTCATGAAAACCCAAATCTGCCTGAATGTGTGATCCATTCTAACAGGTACAGAAACACTTCTGTGGGTAGAACAGAACTAGGTTGTGAAAGCTGCAGATACCTCTAACTGATCATCAGAAGAATCTGTCTTCCCTTTGTCTTGGTTGGAATTTGACTGGCAAAGTGAGGAAACACCAATTTAGATATTTATGCTTTCTGCCTTTCGTGTTGCTTTTAAAATGGCAGGTTCATTCCATTGGTGGAAGGTGGAGATTGTATCCAATCCAGTGTTTGGAGTGTCCCCTTCCATCAGGCATATCTGGTTCAACTTGCATGACTTTGACCAAGAGTTTGTTTTGGTGCATTCTTGATGTTCTCATGCCTCAGAAAGAGTGATAATGTTGGCTAAAAACCAAACCTGGTTCTGAGCTACTTGTATTGGTGGCATTGGAGAGTTTAGTCTTTGGCTTTCTTAGTATTTGCTTGTAGAAACTTAGAAAAAAGGAACATTGCAGACCCAGAGGAGGGTCTCTGTCCTCAGTCTTGGGGAGGGATGGAAGTGAAAGGGATGGCTGAAGACTCCTCTTGTGGGGCCTCTGATAATACCAGGCTCTCTTAAAAGTAGAGCCATTTTTGCCGTGTCTTGCTTGGAGCCTGGCTTTCTGTGGTAGTGAGATTCATTTATCAGTTTGATTTTATTATTATTTAACTGCTGGAGAATGTTTTCAATGATTTAAGAGGCACACTTCCCACATCCCTGAGGGAGGTGCTGGAAGCTTGGAGCGCTTCTGCGGTTGTAGTGACGCATTAAGTATTTTGTGCTGTTACCAAAGGAGTAAAGATGTATTTTGTACTACTGTATTATCTGCTTCCCCTGTGAAAAATATAAGCCTAGTAAGCATTGGAAGGAAGTGTCTGGCTAGAGATAAAGGTATAATTCAAGTGAGAGGCAGACAGCTACACTGTTAACATTAATTGAATTGGGCTTTGAGTCTGTTGTGAGGAAAATTAAAGAATAATTTCACTAACAGGGAGACTTTGGAGAAGACTACTGAGCATTTTCCTTGGAGGCCTTATTTGCAAGGGTCCCTTCACCATCAAGAATTCTGAGTGTCTTTTCCTTGTCATTTCGTAGTACTGCTAGTCAGCTGAAAGTTATTGTTATTCTTATTTTGTTGAGACTGGAGGTAATACTAATTTGTATTTCATTTGTCCAAATAAATCTAATTATTTCTCAGAGAATTAAATGGCTCTGTGCCCTCACTGAGCACAATGACTTGTACATTTGTGACAACAGTCAAAATTGATGCTAATTTCATGTGCTGAAGAAGTGAGATTTGTGGAAGGGGGTATCTTGTGAGTTTATGTTCCTCCCTTTCAGTAATGTGAATCCAGTTGTTGGATTTTAATCAGACTTTGAGTAGAAGCTTTCAAAGGTAGTTGTACTCCTCGAGCCTTGTGTAGATGGATTATGCCAGATAGAAACAAGACAATTCTTAGTACTCCTCTAGGAGAAAAATTAAAGCATGGATTTCCATACTAGACACTGACAAATGCAAGGAAGGTACCGCAACTATTTTAACACCTGGAAAAGCAACAGTCACACTTGCATCCTGTTTGATAACAGGAAATGTAGTTTTAAGACCCTAAATTCTAAGAAATTAGGTTTAATCATTTCACCTTATCAGAAAAATGGTATTTCTGTTCTGTTGAATGGTGTTACTCTTTGAACAATTGGCTTTCTTGACCTAGTTTTTAATTTGCTCTGTATTTTTGGGGGTATCAGTTGCATCAGTCAGATAGGACCTCAGGGAATGCTGGGTAATGAGATGAAAAGGGTTGTTTTTAACGTACTATTTAATTTCTGTACAAGCATAGAGTTCTTTGACTTGTATTATTAATCAAACCTGATTTTCCTTAAGTAGAAAAAGGGGTATACTGAAGGAGTTTGGGAGGATTTTTTTCTTTCTTTTTAACACTGGATATTTCTTTTGTGTTGCATAAACTTCTAGAAACTCTATTAAACTCCACGTTGATGGATATTATGTGTCCTGCATATAACATTAAAAAAGATGCACAGCTTGTTTGTTCCTAGTGTTCATATGCGTAATACAAAAATGATGAATCAATATAGGAAAATGTTGCATCAGATGCTAACTTTTGTAAATATCTCTGCTGAGTTAGGTGTACTGAGTTCTGTGATTAATGAGTTTTGCTGTTAATGGATGGATTTCTTTCTAGGCAGCTGTATATTCCAGTATTGCTTGCCTGTCATTTGTGGATATATATTTAAACTTCATTGAGAAACAATACACATTTTTTTGAATGACCACAAGACAAGATTTATAATTACTCCTTTTTTTGAATGGTAAAAGGCAAATAGGTATTTCCAAAATTAGTCTTAATACTTCTGAATAAGCTAGTAGATTTTTTTTTAAAAGACACGGAAAGAGAAGTGGTTATTCAAAATAAAACTGCATACAGTAGGTTTTATTCTAGTTCTGTCTACAGCAGAAATATTCGATAACTTGTTTGCATCCATTTTTCCAAAGTGATGGAAGTGTGTACACCATTCTTTCCAATGGTCACCTTTTTTTTTAATTCAACCCTATTTCTGCATGTGTAGGTGGTTGCTGAACATCCAGATGCTTCAAGTGAGGAGATTGAAGAGCTGCTCGAATCGCAGTGGAACATGCTTAGTGAAAAACAGAAAGCTCGCTATAACACAAAGTTTGCCATAGTGACCTCTCCCAAATCTGAAGAAGACTCTGGTAAACGTAAAACTGTGCTAGTGTACTCTAACTAAATTTGATATACATAGTGGCGTTAAACTAAGCACATATTTGAGACCCTGTAGGGAAAACAGCTTTCACTGTTTTCCAGTTTTAATTCTTGGTGTTTGTGCCAATAGCAAAGGAATGCCAATGGTTACAATAAACGCAACCCATGAAGTCTACATTTCTTGCTCATTGTTCTGAAAAGTTGTTATATGTAAACCTTCTGCTGTTTAGACATTGCTGATTTCTCATTCTTCTTCTGCCCATAAGCAGCTGCCATTGCATCCACTGCTTGTTACAAGTGGATGGTGGGAAGGGAAGATGAAGTGTTACTGCTAGTAAAATTTGAGATGTTGTTTTTAAAGAACAGTTAGAAACGGTTTAAACAATTTATTCAGTGCTACAGCTTTTCTTCATATATGCCTAAAGTGTATTACTTCACATCATCATCAACTCAGGAAGAACTATTCCAAACTTTATTCTGTACCCTTCAGCCATTTGGCATTTTATTATGCTACTCAAAGTTTTTAGGACTTTGTGCAAGTTTGCAAATACTTTATTTTTTTCTCCTTGTATTTTTTGTTGCTTTTTTTTCTGGTGTTTGTTTTTAATGAACAGTCTCGATTGTTTTCCAAAATATTTGCGGGGGTTTGAGTCACTTATTTGAGAAAGGAGGAGGAAGAAGATAGTTTGCCATTTGCATGAACTTTATCAAATTTAACTAGCTATCATTTTTCAAATTTAAATAGCTTTACAGCACTGTAAGAAGACTTACTATGGAAGTATTAGAAGCCAACAGGTGCTGCTTTGGGCAATGACAAGAATGAGAGGGAGTGTTTGAAAGTTTGTGAGACTTGGAAAAACTTGTATAAAAATGGCCGTCAGTTTTGTTAACTATCTGTGTGTGTGTGTGAAATAACATAATTCTGTGGAATCTGGAAAAGTTTTTAACTTTAAATTTTAAGTGTTAAATATTTGGATATCAGTTTAAAAAAAAAACACATTCTGTATCTCTCAAGGTTCATCATTGAAGAATATTGGAGAGGCCAAACGTAAAGTGTTTCAAGACTCACCTAAAAGGAGATCAAGATCCAGAAGTAATTGAAATTTGTGTTCTGTGCAAATAGCTCATCATTATAAGTAGCTGTTGAGTGTATTTTTATGTAATCGCCCACGTATCATAATCTCTTTATTTTATCTCAGATGTTGTCTTCCTTGACATTAGAACTTTAATGGATCCCAAATTAAATATCTCAACACTGTAGTGCTGAATTTTGTTCACCTTCCTCAGTGTCATATTGCAAGAAATGTAATTGAAATTGTACCTGTACCAGGTGTTTCTAGTACATATATTGTGTACATTTATAGTTACTTACAGATGAAAATATGTCAGTTCACTTGTTCCCCATATCAAATCCTCTTACCTTAAACTTGGAAGAATGTTGTGGGATTTCTTTTGCTGGCTTTTTGTAAGTAGCAGGTTCTCCTGGAGCCATTTCAGTCTGCTTTGTGGATTCAGTTGGATCATAGAATATGTCCTAGATTGTTTAGAACATTAATTTGAAAATGATCCATATTTTCAAGTTGCCATATTTTTAATATTTACAGATATTTGTTCCCACTGGAATAAAATGCCTGTAGCTGTAGGGCAATTTTCAGTTAACATATTTGTGCCCCTGGAGCTTGCAATTTTCATACTAATGATACTCTGTAGCTTCATAAACTAGAGAGTACTGGAGAGCCTAATTATGTTATTTCATCTTGATGAAACAGACCACTTCCCAAGCCTTCATCTATCTTTTTGAGGTGCAGACAATAGTGGAACCTGTGGCAGGGATATGTAGATTACTCACTGACCTTTTGTATTTAGCAGCTGCTTGAACTTTACAATGAACAACCATGTAAATACATTAATAACTTTGTGGTCTAAAATGGCCAGTGTGGTTCTGTTCATAGGATTCTGGTTCATCAAGGCAAGGGATCTTATGGTCTCATGTAAAATACAATCAGCTTGTTAGAGCCTAGAATTGCCATGCCAGAAAGACAATCCATACAGTTGGTGATATCTTGCTTTTTCAGAGGCCCCCTAATAGATGTCACCAGTTAAAAAGGAGGAGACTTAGAAAGTAATTTTAGTGGTAAGACACTGTTACAAAGTGGCAGGAGAGTTAAAAGCTGTATAGCTCCATCACATGCAGTCATGATGATATGAAATAAATGTTGTGCAGTAACATTCAGATCTTAAACTAGTGCTTGTATAGGGTTAGACTCATCTTTGTAAAATAACTTGACTATGAAGCAGTTGATTTAGACTTGTTCTAGACTTAGTCTTCAGCATCAGCAAGCAGACCCTAAGCGGTCACAAACTCTGTTAATGTTTAACTGTGTTTTTAAAATAATGACTGAAAGAAAAGTACCTTAAATAACTAGATCAGTTCAAATAATTTCAAAGTGGGTTTTAGATTATTTTTCACGTGAGTTTCCCCCATCCCCCATCCCAAGGTAATTTACATGGAAATAAAAGAAACCAAAAAAAGAGGACAAAGGAGCCTACAGAAGATTTTGAAGTTCAGGAAGCACCTAGGAAAAGACTCAGGATGGATAAACAGAATAATCGGAAGGTAATTATGTCATTGGTTTGTGGGGGTTGATTTATAGCAGCACCAGCCACATTGCTGTAGTTAAGTTTGTCAGCATTTCCATTTTCCGGATTGAAAAAGAAAATGTCCATATAGCATACCAAACTGTTGTCAATATTCCGAGATACATGTGAGCTAACCACTGTGGGATATTTTCCCTTTGGTTTTGAGGATGGAGGTATGACAAGTTGCACTTGCTACTTAATCTGTTGCCCAAAGGAATGTGCAGAGGGAGGCGTGGCCTCTCTGTGTTGTTGTGCTCTGTAGGTCTTTTTCTTTCCCCCTGATCTGGAGTTAGTTTTACCAGAATGTAAAAGAAATACCTTCAGTCAATAGTTACTTCAGACAAAAGTCAGAAGAGAGGAAAGCAAGTAAAGCAAAACAGAGAAACTCCTTTTCATGAACAGGAAGGCTATAGGACATTTTAGAGTGGCATGCTGACCCTTTTCTGGGGTTAGGAGACTGCAGTAAATTTATATTTATGCAGTAAATTATATTTATCACACAAATCACAGGCTCCTTTTCTGGTTAGCTTACTTGTGAGAATGAGAACTTTCCTTACATAGGTCACTGTGTATGTGGACATAGCACAAATCTGATGGAGACTCAGGCACAGGTTTATTTAGTCATGCAGGTAGAGCATTGAATTTCATGGGTTTTACTTGTGTGGAAAGCTTAGCTCACACATGTTCAGGTGTGTTATTGCAGTGTCATACTCTAGTGTATCACAGACCTAAGCTCAGAACTTCAGCAATCAAATGAAACAATCTAATAGAAGGAAAGGTAGTAAATTTATTTTTTAGATGAGTTGTGGAGGCCTTATTTGTAAGTGTCAGTTTGTTTGGTGGGCTGGTTATTTTGCTACTTCTGTTGATATTGTAGATACTAAGATGACTTGTTGTCTTAGAGTTTAATATTAAAAAAAACCACAGAATTTCAGGTAGGGTTAATGAGCTGATTAGCAAGGGACAGAGATAATTCTTAGTGTTGTTACCTCTGCAGAAAGAAGGGCCAAAACTGGTTTTTGCACTTCTTGCTGGAATGGGTTAGTCATTGCATATTCATGTGACTTCCTAGGAGCAGTTTTTCAAAACTTTTTGAACTTGTCTAATTTATTTGAATACACTATAATACACTAGATGCATAGAATAATGAAGTTTACTTATTATAATTAATTCCTCCTATGAAGTCCTTGATTTGACTGTTCTAAAGGTACTTTTCTGTCCCACCAGCATTTGTACACTACAATTAGCCTACATTCTCAGAAGTAGGATGAAAAGTGGTTGCAGTATAGTTCATGCATAGGAGGTTCTGGTATTTTTGGTGCTGTGACACACATTGAATATACCAGCAGGAAAATAAATAAATAAATAAATGAGATTAATGATTCCCATAATATTTATAGCACTAATGGCATTGACTTTATAATGTGCATTTTAAAAACGTTCTCTCTCTGGTCAGTTTATCAGAGCTGCTTAAAAGGGGTTTGATGTGTGTAAATATTAGGTAGTTTGGAAACTCTAAATGCATATAGCAGGGTTGTGCTCCACAGAAAGGTCAGATATGGTTTGCAGTTTGTTTTAGGAATTCTCTCTTAGTCTTTTTCCTGCCTTCACAATCCCAAGGCACTTCCAGCTGTAAGTGCTGCTGCTTAGTAGAACAATCAGTGAATGACAGTGAAAATACCTATGTAATGATACAAATAAGCAAACACTAACCATACACCTTCTTTCTGCTATTCCCAGTTTACCTGCATGCTTTAGTTACAATCATTTTGGATAGGAGGAGTTTTAATTTAATGACATTTTACTTTTTGCACAAGAGTTGTGGGTTATGTTCTCCCTTTGTCCTTAATTTTTATTTACAAAATCAGAATGTACCCATATGGAAGTTTTAAAAAACTAATTTGTTCATTGTTGCTTTGATATGATGTATATAAAATGCACATTAACAAAATGGAGGTTCTGTAAAGTGTGCTTTAAATTTAAGAATGAACTATGCTGTACATTTTCACAGAATCACAGAATCCTTAGGATTGGAAGGGGCCCCTGGAAATCATCCAGTCCAATCCCCCTGCCAAGACAGGGTCATCTAGAGCAGGTTACACAGGAATGTGTCCAGGTGGGTTTGGAATGTCTCCAGTGTTGGAGACTCCACGACCTCTGTGGGCAAGTGTTGCAACGCTCTGCCACCCCAAAGTAAAGAAATCTTCCTGGTGTTGGGGTGGAACTTTGTGTGTTTTAGTTTATGGCCATTACTCCTTGCCTTGGCACTGGGCACCAGGGAAAAGAGTCTGGCACCATCCTCTTGACACACACTTTTCTTTCATCGTTGCCCAGAAGTGTCACAGTAATCTTAGAAATCCAATACTGGGAGGCTCTGGTGGCATTGGTGGTAGGGCAGCTTAGTCTGCTTAGAGCTCGGTGAAAGCACAGCGTGGCACATCTGGAGCCATTCGTGTTTATTTGTACAAAGGAAATCTGTTCCCTGGCCTTTCAGGTGTTCACCTGCACATCTTTCTTTGGTAAAACATTGTCAGATGAAGACTGTGAAAAAGCATGTAAAGCTTTCTGTTCTTAGAATTGTGCTTATTAATCAGGTGAGCATGTGTCAGGGTTAAGTATTCTAGGCTACAGTTTTAGTAATTGGAATGAACTTGTAACATAAGAAATGGAAAAAATAGTGGCATGTGTAAGGAGCAACGTTTTAATTTTGACAAAGATTTGACAAAAACTTCCCCAGTTTTTTGGCCTAAACTTTTAATCATGAATTCTCAATCTGGAGCAAATTTAGGTGCTGTTTATTCTCCCTTGAAAATAGTGGCTTTATTTTGGAAATGCTGAAACAATCTTAACCATAGTAATTTAAAAAATGGCACTGCTATAAGTTGTGGAGTTGGAAGCAAGCCTCTTTGAGACTTAGATTTCTGCACAGGATTTACTCTCAACTTTCTATACTAATTCTGCAATTTACCTTTAATAATGAAAGGTTTTAATTTGACCAGTTTGTACAAAGAATAGTAAGGATAATTTACAAGTTTTGTGTTTAGCACTCCCCCTTTTGATATGCTGAATTTGGGATGGATAAGTGGGATGCTGAAGTACTGTGTTCTTTAATATTTCTCATTTGTTTATGGGTTTGTACCCTGTGCTGTAAATGAGTTTTAAAATTCACTTAAGTGGGGCTAGTTTAACTACAGTACCATTCAGATGTTTGTAAAGACACTTTCTTTTTAATAACATAAATCCAGAACTAATTGCCAGTTGTATCCAACCACTCATAAATTAGGAGTTTTTTTATTTTTTCATATTTTTTTTTGTGACAGAGGGAGACAAGCAATGACAAAACAGCCAAAACAAACTCTTCTAAGGTCACAGAAACCTCCTCTTCACAAAAGAACCAGTCAGGTAATGTGGTCAGAATAAGTTTTAATGTAACTTTTTCAATTCAATAATTTTAAAATGCCCAGGTTGTCTGAGGCAGCCAGCTAAGTTCTGCTGACTCAGTGAGCAGTTGCAGGCACTGTGCCACAGCTGGGGGGGAGCCCTGTTCCTTCACTGCCCTCCTGCAGCTCGCTGCTGGACTGGAATTGTGCAGTGCTGATTGAGAGCAGCAGTTCACAAGTTCCCCGTGGGATGGCACCAGATTAAAGCCGGTGCCCCGAGATCTTGGCCGGCAGGGAACAAACCCTGCTGCTTCTGTTTGCCCCCTGCACTGGGCCAGTAAAACAAGTGCAGTGACCATCAGTGTCATCAGGTACTTTGGGGTTCTAGTCCTTCGAAATGGTGCTCGATGGGAGGCAGTGTGGAGCACGAGAGGGAATTCTGTAGAACCTTGGATCAGAACGCCAAAGTCAGACTTGTTAATGATGCTCAAGTTTAAGGTAACGGCTGTCAGAGCAGGTGTTACAGTGATTTGCCAAAGACAAGCCAGCTTCATCAAGTCCTGCACGGTGTAGAAGTGGTGATGTGCCATAGCTAATGTGTGGTACTTGGCTCCTGTATATAAATTTTCTCTTAACAAAGTGTTGTTAGTGGTACTCAGATTGTGATGAGCTCATGTAGGCCTTCTCATACAGCTGTTACCTCTGCTTTAAAGAGGTCTTAAATCACAAGATAGCTTGATTTTAATAGAAATGAGACTATAAAAAAATTGGGAAAACATTTCTTAGCACGTATTTGATTAATGGAAACCTTTATTTCTAAAATCAAGCCAAAATACATGGCTTCAGAAGCTTCATGTTCGCTCAGTCCTATGTAGGTGCCCAGAAGACGTATCTGAATAATTCCTTCCTGTATCTGAAGGAATATTTTAAATGGCTTCAGGGAGAAAACATTTTAAAGTTCCAAACTTCACTTTGTAAACCAAAATTATTTTACAGCAACGAAAAATCTGTCTGATGCATGTAAACCTCTGAAGAAGCGAAATCGGGCTTCAGCAGCAGAATCTTCAACTCTTGCTTTTAGCAAGAGTTCATCTCCTTCAGCTTCCTTAACTGAGAATGAGGTAAAAAAAAAGTGGTGTTTGCACACAGCCATTTAATTACAGAAATTATCAGGTGTGAATCTTGTTAAAAAAAAAAAAAAAAAGGCAAAAATCCAAGGCGAATTCTCTAACGTTGGTGCTCTTGACAAGTTCCAGTTTTGGCCTCTGTGAAACCTGTTAACGTGTGCATTGCAAATCATTTATTGTAACACGAGCGTCTCATTTGGGGACGTCGAGATATTATTGTGGTTTTTAATGTATTTACCAACAACGTTTTAGAATTGTAACCTTCTATTAGAGGCAAAGTAAAATGCCAGTGTGTTCTGTATTTTCTTCTACAGACTTTTATGTAAGTGTACTACATTAGTTACATTATGTAACTCAATATTGTCATGTTGCCATAGCTTTTATATCGAAGCAAATTTCCTAATCCTCTGTTTGATCTAGAACTGGACAGTCTTCTGAGCAGAGCCCCTTTTAACTCAATTAGTTTTCAGGCTGTTTTAGTGCTATTTCTCTGTGATGCAAATAGCTCCAATCCCAGTAGAGTTAAACAGGCAGTGAAGGATGTATCTTTTTGATACTTGCTAATCATAGTCTTAGCTCTGCATATTTGGAACTGTAATTCTTCTCAGTTGACATACAATAGATGAAATGTATGTACCAGAAGTGTATTCATACAATCCATTAAGCCATTCCCCAAGTCATCTACACTGTTAAAACCAATCAGCCAAAGAGTGGCAGCATGAGGGTGAAGTATGCATGCTGATTTGCAGGTGGGTTTGGATCTGTAGTTGGTAGGATTTAGTAAAATATCCATAGACAAACAGCTTCACCCAGTTTGTGTTACAAAAACTGTAGAGAAAATACTTGCCTGCTGACAAGGGAATAGGGCTTCCAGCTCTCCTAGAGACTTTCATCTCCACTAACAAATGCATGAGGTGCTGTAATGAATGCAGTTAAAATATCTAGGCAATGTTCAGTAAACAGTTTACCTTTGGGTAGGGAAAAAAAGATTGCATGTTAATGGCTGTATATCTTAACTGTAACTGAAAAAACATTTAAACTAAAAAATCCTCAATAAATACTCCCTCCTGTACCCCAACAAAACAAGCAAAGGAGATCCCACAGAAAATAATGTCCATAGCAGCAGCCAAGTAAAGTAACTTCTTTTTCTCAATGGAGAGATTCCATCTTTTGGCTTACCAGCTTCTGCTGGATTGGCTTTGCTGGTGGGACTTGATGTGTAATGGTCTATTTGGGACTCTCTGTTCAACCAGACTAGTTGAAGGAAAAATCTGGGGGGTTTTGGATCAAAATCTGCATCTCTAAATATCATGCGCTCAGGAGAAAGATTCTTCTCTTTCTCGAGATTATGATTATAAAATGAATTATCCAGAAGTCTTTCTTAACAGAAGACTCTTTTTTTTTTGGTAGGATTTTGGGTTGTAACATAATGGTTCACGTGTAAGAAAGGATATGGTTGTATCTTACATATGGCTGAGATGGAAGTTCTCAAACTTAGCACTAATTTACTCAGCTACTACTAAACAGTAAAAAATGTGAGAAAAATTAACTTCGTACACTGCTCACAGAACACAGCTGCACAAACTAGAAAGTGAATTAATTGTTTTCAAAGGGTTAAAATACCAAAAACAAAAGTCCCAAACAGCATAACAGAAAACACACCTTGTTAAATAATTTTGGGGGACTTGGTGCAGGGGGAAGTAGATTATTGGACTAAATCCTTGGATTGGTTAAAGCTACATTGACCTGAACTTGGACCAACTAAGGATTGGGCCCAGTTTGTTTCCTATATTAGATATATTTTTGCCTTTCAATAAAACAAAAATGTCAGGCATGTGTTTCAGCAATTAATATTTACCTGCTCTACAAAACAAGAGAAGACAAATTCTGGGTTGTGTGGATGGCTCTTAAAAACTGTTTCCCCTTTTGTATTTTTATTTAGCACTTGTCTAAACACCTAAATATGTGTGTGTCCTGAGAGTATTCATCTGGAGAGAAACTTGTCCAATACTAAGGGAAAGTTTTGTAAAAATAAACACAGTCAGGTAATGATGAAAGCCTTGCACAGCTAATTGAGTAGGATGTAATTCTTCTCAACTTTAAATAGATTTAATCATTAACTTTCACATTTCTGTGTTCACTGTAATACTTCTAAGTGTTGGTTTAGGTGCTCTCTTAACAAGTATAGGAAAAATTCTGTGTATTCTACAAGCACATACATCTCCACAAGGTGTGTATATGAGGATTATGGTCCTTTTTTCCCCTTCTCCTTTCTTTTTCTCCCATGCTCTTTGTGAACAGCTTGTTCCGGAATGGAACCTGGACGTGACTGTTATTTGTCAAGAACTGTTGTTAGCTACACACCCCTTAAATGTCTGTCCTTTACAACCAAGTTCTAGGAAAAATGTGCTCAGTTCTTTCTTGTTTGAAAGATGCATCTTATTTGACATTTTAAAAAATATTTTGAATGCTTTTTGTTGTTATTGGGGGATATTTTTAAAATGCGGTTTATTTGAAATACTGTAAAATCAGGCTAGGCCAAATTTGCAGTTGATAAATTACTTTGGGAGGGAGATAAGAGTGGGAGTGTGGACTTGTTCAAACAGATTTATCAATATGACATATTAGAGATTAAAGGTTCACTCCCTTCAAAAAATTGGGCTTTGAAGTTACTTCAAGATGGGTGGACAGAAGGAGTGAAGTGTTTATACAGGAATAAATGAATTTCATACCTGCATTTAATTTTGAAACAAAATCATTTTACTTCTAGGCACTTGACTCAAGTCACTTATGTGAAATATGATTTTGTTGAAGTATAATTCTTAATGAGCAACTGGTAGGGCCAGATGTGAAAAATATATTCAACACTTTGGAGTCTGCAAAAGCTTTGAGTAGTTTTTTACTGGCTATGTAAGACTTGGTGTAAGCATCCAAAAGCACATATTTGTGAGAAGAGATGCAGATGGTGTATTTTAATTTCTTTTTTTTTACCTTGGCCCTCCACCCTCCAGTAATGTAGTAGGTGCCAGTAAGAGTGTAATCAGTATTTTTTTAATAAATAAAGAAGATTTTACATTATCATTACTGCTGGATTATTGGCACACTTGGTGTGTTTGCATGAAACATATCTGCTTTAGCTTTTCAATCAATTTTTGTGGTTATTGTCTGGCTTCATTGAACTGGATTAATTTGTTGACAGCAGATAAGTGTCAAAGTACCGTGCAGACCATAGGTACTGCTTACGAACTTTGTCAAAGAAACTGTAATCTTTTCCTAAGGGAGGACAAAATAAAGCACATGTGATACTCTCTGAGTTAGCCAGCCTGTCGTTCATCACAGCCTCAGCTCTGAGCTGACCAGCAGATGGCAGCTCAAAGAAGCCTGGGAAACACTTGAAGAGGTGATTTTATTTTAATTTCATCACATCTTCCTTAGAGGAATTCTTTCTTCCTTCTGAAACACCCAGTGTCCAAACAAGCTCAGTTTCTGGTGATAGCTACAAATTCTTGTGTTTCCAAGGCCTAACAATGCAAATTACAATAACACAAGCCTTAATGCTCTTTTTCTGCATATTAAACAGTGGATTTTTTTTCCCGTTATTGATTTGAGACAGATTTCATTTATCTGCATTCTTAATGGGCATTAGCATGTATACACAAAGGAGAAAACAGTACAGCTCTTAAAAGGTAAGGTGTTTGCTTGAGGAGGCAGTCAGGAGACATGCACAGCTTGCAACTCAAAAAGTACATCAGCTCCATTTATCAATCCTGGAGTCTCGTTGTCCTAGAATATGCAACTAAAAACTCTTACTGAAGGTGAAAATAACTGACTTTTTGATCCTAGAAACAGGAAGGAAGAAGGGAATTCATGTTATTTTAAACAAACTACTGCTCTAAAGAAAAAGCAGTTGCAGTTGACCTTGCAGGTTGTTAAACAAAATCACTGTGCTTCTGGCATTTCATTCAAGCTTCCTGCAAATATAATTCTGTCTTCTAAACATTGGATTAACATTAACTTAAGAGTAAGTTAATATATAGTGCCACCTTACATCCTGTCACTTAGCAGACAGTTGTTTCCTGTGTTTGTTTCTGTATGCCTATGAATTTTTTCCCCATTTGAAAGCAGCAGTAAGCAGTCAGGGGTACATTTTTATGGAACACTGCAAATAGTTGGACTTGTTCCTTGCTAAACCTCTGCTAAAGCCTCTAACATTTTACATGACCTGCATCACCCACCAGACAATACAGTTTTGTTACAATGGTTCTATTTTCATGTGGAAAAAAGTTCTAAGCTTCACTTTTGTTCTTTGACAGCACATTCTGTGTAGAAAACTAAGTTTCTTATGTACTTATTCTCCTCTTGTGTGTTACTTAGGCTTCAGAATGCAGAGAATCTGTTAACTGAATGTTTACATGATGTAGGTTTTTATTCCTCATCCCCTACCAAAGTATCATGAGTATCTGTAGGCAATTTTATACTGTTTTAAAATGTTCTCATAGTTTTAATTAACTTTCCAGGCAAATTCAGAAATGCATAATATCCTTATCTGAAACGTCTAACTCCTGCTAATAATAAAAATGAAACTTGTCCCAGGCTGTCTTTTTTTTGCTATTATAGTACTGTGTACACTGTGGCACCGCATACTTAAAGAATTTATCTAGTCTAGCAGTATGGGCCAAAATATCACTCTTCATTCAGTTCAGGAATTCTTATATGAAATAAAGGAAATGTTAACTGTAACTCAATTGGCTCTGTCAGTTTTTCTGTCTCTGTGTGGGTGCACGATAGATTGTCTTTTGAATACAGCCTGACCTGTTTGTATGTGGCTTAATGACTTACTCTTACATAAGTTGTTCCTAGAGTTTAAAAAAAAAAAAACAACTCAACCCTCTAGCTGCTCAGATTTGTTAATAAGAAAAAAATATGCAGTTGGGTTTTATCTGTTGGAAAGATGGAAGAGTTTATTTATCAGAACATGCACACTCCAAGCTTTATAGAGAGAGCTCTTGGCCAGCCCAGCCCACTTCCTCCTGGGTGACTGGTGTAGAAATCAACTGCAAAGTCTTGTCAGGAAGTCTGAAATTGTAGCAGTGTCCGAAGCGTTAAGGAAAGTGAAACTTAGTGGGCAGCAGCATTCAGAACTCATGAAGACATGCCTTTTTAATTGCCTGTGAGAAGATGCTGTGTATCTTTTGTATGTGATAGGTTCATACCATATGATCATAATATATATAAATAATGGCAGGTGACCTGAGAGAGGATGTTGCCTAAGACATCCCTGTAAAAGGTGCAGGTCACTATTTGTGGGTCCTTTCTTTTATGGATCCTGCTGCTCCTGCAGTGGAGGAGACTTGCCTGCCAAACAAGCAGGAGGAAATAATTTCCTGCCATGCTTTGTTTTCATTTCATATACCCCTAGCTTTAAGATAAGTTTACACAGTGGGGTGTGTTTCCTTTTCATGTCCTACAGCCTGCATTATAAAGCAAGTGATGCTCAAATAAACCAGTGGGAAGTGGGAGGGGTTCCCTTCTTTGGCTCCTGAAAAATTTGCCCTTTAGTTGTTTTGGTTACTGCTTAAACAGAACGTGACAGAAGAACATCGTTGTCTTGAATGACTAAGTCCAAAGCTTGTATTCTTAAGGCTGTTACACAAGCATATTGAGTAATACAAGAAGTGCTTTTATTAGATGGAATGAATTGATAAAGTGAGTTTTCTCACTTCAGAAGAAATTTTTTTTGAACAAAAATTGCACTTTGGTAGCTGGAAAAGTCTAAAGAGGTGTGTGACTGATGGAGCAGCAAATGTTGGAGCCTGTTCCAGTGTGGGCACCATAGATGCTCAAATGTTAACAGCTTCTTCAATCTAAATTTCCAAATTTGTTTTGAGCCTTCAAGCATGGCAGGAAAACCTTGTCTGAATTGGATCTAGGAGAGGGGAAGTCCCAGGGAAGCTGATGAGCACAGAAGTGTTTGGTGTTCAGTCTGCAGTTGCCAACACACAGTGAGTAGTATTTGGGACTTGATTCTCCTCCATGAGGCAGAAATTTTTGTCTTAACAAATGGTGATGCTGGTCCTTTAGGACAGCCTTTAGCCAGGAAGGACTTCAGGGGAAGAAAAAAAGATGCACCATGACCCCCTCCCCACCTCCTTGGATAACACTGAGCCAGCAAGGATGCTTTCTGAGATCAGCTGTTTAAAATGAAGACCTAATCCTAAATCTAAAACAAAAGGCATGTTTAATAGCCAGGTCACCAGCTGATCAAGCAGAATGTTTGCATTTTTTTGTTCTTACTGTCGTAACTTCTTAAATTCCCAGCCTCTGGATTGCATGAGTACAGACACTTTTTTTTTAGACCTAGAATTTCTGAACCTTTTTTCCTTTGAAATTACAGAGCTGTGATTTTTCTGGCTCTGGTATTTGCTCTGATTTTGGAGCTGTCTGAAAAGAAGGAGACAATTTTAAGTGGAGAAAAAATATTTCTTCTTCAAGTGGGTGGAGCAAATATCTACATCAGTATTTGACTTCCTCTGCTTCTTTGAACCAGAGCATGATTTGAATTTTTAAATTCCAGTCTATCTTTTCACAGCTTATGTCATGTATCAATATGATTGGATGCCAACTGAGAATATGTCACTGCCTTGTTTTTTTTTAAATAAGTGATATTTCAGCCTGCCAGATGTGGAAGGAACAATACCATTTGCAAAGTTCACCCACGTAGTTCTGGAAATATGCAAGCTGAGTGTACATACCAGCTGGCATTTAACTCCTTTTGTAAAATGCCAGAGGGAATGAAGAATTGCCTTGCATTTCTGCTGAGGTGTGTGGCTGAGACTGGAATCAGGTACCTGGTTGTAAAAAATGCTTTAAAAATTGTAGTAGACCTGGATTCAGTATTTAGATGTACTGTAAGAAATGTTTCCCTGTGTTAGTGCCTACCCTTTCACCTTTAATTGGTGGTGCAATGAACTCTGCAGATGACTTGGACTCAGTGTTGCAGCTGCAGGACTCATGTTACAGCTGGAGGAAGTCTTGCAGGAGGAAAACACTGAGAAGTGATTTTGTACACAAAACCTGTGTATAGAGTCTTCTGTCAAATTGACTTTCTGCCTGCCCCCCTTTAATCATTTTAGAGTGCTTCAGGCAAAAGATAAGAATATAAACATCTAAACTCAGAAAATTCACATAAGCTGACTCAATCCCTTTCAATGCTCTAGTGTGTTTTCTTATTGTAACTATTGTATAGAGTTGCACACATTTCCTCCTCTAAGCCTGCTTGGCAACCTCTGTGCAAACCAAACACTTATTTACTCAATATAATCATGCCAAGGAAACTCCATTATTCCACCAACAGTCCTTGCATCTGTGTGCACATAACAGGTAAAAGCAGTCCAGGAAGCAGGAAGAAAAGTAAATCTCATCCTTACATTTAGCACTTAAACAGTTACCCAGTGTTCAGCAATGCTTGCTGATGTAATCTGGCTTTGTACATCAAATATTGCAGTATGCAAAGCATGTTCATTCAGTTATGAATTAATGCTGAAGATGGCTTTTACAAGCATTGTTATATAGTCTTTCTAAAAATAGGTTGATGTTTGTCTGAAAGAATCCCTTAAGCACTTCCTTTGGTTATTGTGAACAGGGAATTTTAGCATATAATTCAAAAGAAAATTAAAAGTACTTTGGTGGATTTGAAGTCTTTATGTGCTGATCCCTGTACCATTGTGGGTCTGAGTAACTGTTCCAAAAATACAGTAGTAGTATAAAATGTATGCTCAAAATATCTTTAGATAAGTAAGCCCAATTGTTTAATGACCCATTGCTACAATTTCTGTCTTTTCAGGGGTAAAAATACAATACTAAACACAAAGAATTCACAGACATGCCAAAATTTTGTCCCTGTTTGACTCAGTAGTTCAGTATTTTTTCAACAACAAAGCTATGGGGAACTTGGAAAAATGCAGTAATGTGTCCCTACATGTTCCCTTTAGCATCTTACATGTATAAGTAGTGAATAATGAGTGAGACACGTGGGAAAGGAGGGATTGCCTTGGGAGCCTGATGGGAAATTGGTCATTTCTGTGAGTGGTAATGGTATTCAGAACCTCACTAAGCCCTGAAGTAAGTCCTGGCCTGCCCCACATGAAGAGCATGAATTGGTTTTTAGGCTGTTTTCCTCTCTGTTTCTCACTTGTGTATGCAGGTGCAGAGTTTCCAGTAGAAAGAGCTGCATTGATTTCTGAAATGCCACTCTTGCTCAGTGTTCAGGCAGTGAAGTGTGAAAGCCTCTACAGGCGAGTCCTCACAAAATAATGCTGCTGGCTGTTCAGTAATGGAAGGAGATGGGAAGGAAAGCCTGACTGATGTGCAGTATGTGAAGGCTGATGGTGCTTGCACTGGTCCTTACTTCAACAGAGGAAGGGTGTCTTCATGTCACAGCAGCAGTAATTGCCAAAGAGGAGATGATTGCAGAGTTTAGGTACAATTTCAGTGCAGAAACTTGGCACTTGCTAAAAATCTGAAGTGAATAGCCTTGGCTTTTTTCCCCCTAAATTTGTGCTCTTTAAAACAGTCCTTTGCCTTTATGAGAAATAAGAAATTACTCCAAATGTAAAGCAGAATAAAATAGCTACAAATTGCCAATTAACACGTTTTGCCACTAATCTAAAGGTTGATTACTTTGAACCTGAATTTCAGAAGAGGTAATTATATACAATTTTCTTTGCTAGGAGGATTATATTACAAAAACAAGGACAAGACAAGCTCTGGTATGATTACAATGGAAAGATGTATATTTGTAACTTAACAAGTAAAGTAACAAGCCCCCCAAACCTGTCCAGATTTGTATTGAAGGCTGTGTTTTGGGCTCTGGTATGTGAACTGTTAAAAACTTCCACAGAAGTGTTATGTTTCATTGCAGAGGTGGTTGTGTCACGTCAGCATGAACTGATTTCTAGCAATCTTCTTGTAAATCATCTTTGCTTAGTGACTGTTTCAATCTACATGTATTTTAATTGCAAAACTCAGTGTTCCC
Organism: Dicaeum eximium; assembly: GCA_013396995.1. NCBI lineage: Eukaryota > Metazoa > Chordata > Aves > Passeriformes > Dicaeidae > Dicaeum > Dicaeum eximium. The sequence continues at coordinate 499,231 of VWZP01006688.1, read as the reverse complement.
CGGATGAACCAGAACCTGTTAGGGCTGATAGAGCTTGCTGGGGGTACCAACACAGTTTTGCCAACCACCTCATGCTGTACCTCCCTTAGTTCTAAGTGGTCTCTGAGGAACATCAGATGAAGGGTTGTCTCAGCCTCTTCTCTGCAGGCCTCAAGGAACAGATGCTCTTTTACTTCCCTGGTATTTCCATTGGCTATTCTGGGATAACTTCAAGAGCTGAGGTGTTGAATTCCAGTTCTTTTCATAGAGGGAGACAGTGTTTCACCTTCTGCAAGATACAAATAAGGGTCCAATGAACTTATCCTAAAGAAAGGTGTCCCTTTCTTACGACAGGAAATCTGCTAGGGCCCTAAACTATGAAATCTGCTAGTGATTGGCTTTTGGAGAGGATGGTTAAACCTGTGGTCATGGTGGCAAGGATGAAGAGGTGCATTCTGCAGCCTGCACCAGGCCACAGCAGCGTATCCCTGAGCTGCCTGTGGATGTAGTGACTCAGGAGTTGAGACAGCCATGAGCAGGTATCTGGTCTTGTCTGTGTTATACAAAACTGGTGCCTAGTGCAGCATTTGGTTTGTAAAGTGTGTGAGACTCCTGACAGCTGTAAAGGAGAGATTTTGAAAGATATTCTCAGCCTGGTAGCCATTCAGTTGATGAACGGAGGGTATTTTGTTCATGCTCCATGTGTTGGTATTTGTGCTTGAAACCGGGCAATAATCTGTAGGTGGATGTAAATTGCCAAGTTTTCTCTTGAAATGGGCTGATAGAATTTGGCTTTTGTGGTTGCATTTGTGATGTCAGGTTTGATTCTTGCCAGCACTGCTCCTTTTTTTGGCTCAGTAACCATTTAATTTAAATAAAGGGCTGATGCATTAATTCTGAGGCGTTAAAATCTCCGTTCTGTAGAAAAATTGATGTCAGCCTGAGGTTCACAAATGGCTGGGATTTTGTCACCCATATCTATGGGGATTCTGAAAACCTGCCTTCCTTGCTATATAGAGGTCTGCATCCTCTGGTCAGTTGAACAGTGTATAAACCAATGAAAATCTTGGGAAACATTGCTTTGACTCATTCTCTTAACTGAATATATTTATCACTGGGTATGTTCTGTTTCTCTGCTCTGTTTTCAGAAGCAGTGAGCTGGGGGAAGAGGAGCACCTTCCTCAGGGGCAGGGCTCTGTGGCTTTTGCAGCTGGGAAGACTGTGTTAATCGAGGGGTGCTGCACAAATGGGTTTTCTCTGGGTTTAGGTGTTTTATGGTGTGGGGAAAAGGTGGGAAGCCTCGTGTCAGGTTACAGCAAGACTGCTTGTTTTGCTTTGCTTTGTTTTCTTCTGTTTTGTTTATAAGTGGAAAAGAAATGCGGACCTAAGACCTTCCAGCTTATTTTTCCTTTTTTCTTTTCTAACCATGACTAATTCTGGCTAGTTCAAACAAGAACATAATGAGGTACTAAAAACGTTAGAGCAGCTTACACTAATTAATGTTTCTGTGGGAATAGTTTAAACAGAAATGAGCATGTGTGTAAGTTTACTTAAGCCATAAGGGAAACTGGGTTTGTATTTTTGGCATGCTCCCATGCTGCCTTCCTTTATCTGCCCCTTCCCAGCAAGGACTTTGCAGTTCACTATTTCACAGCTCCTTCCAGGGGACAGAGATTTCCTGGTGCCTGAACAAAGCAATGATTTTACCTGCAGCTTCTTTTCACCACTTATGAAATGGTCAGGCAAAATCTCCAAATCACTCTAGTTGGAGAAATTTTCGTAGGTGAAGTGGAGGTATGAATTTGCACAGAGGAAATGAATTTATACCCTTGCAGGTAATGTGGGGGCACAAACCACCAACCAACCAGCCGACAACTGTCAGTCTGATCCAATTTATAAAATATTTTTAGACATGATCTAAAAAGGAAAGCAAATGTTAAATGGAGGAATGCAAGTTAGCTGGCAGCAGCAGTGAGAATTAATCACTTAAAGCCAGTGTTTCTAAAGGGATTTTATAAAGACTAAATTTAGGCCTGATTTCGTCTTACATTTTTCTTTCTGATTTCAAAATAATACTCTCAAATAAATTTGCACATTACATGGATTGGGTGATAAGGAGGTTGCACGTAGCTGTCTTCAGCATGTAACTGGGCTATTTTTAGAAAAAGGTGATTTACTGTAGATAAATATGAGATTCTGTGTCTGAAAAGAGAGAGTAAATTCTTCATATAAAGTGGGGGTTCTGTGTCCTGACAAATGGCTATTGGCAAAAATTATCTCTTAAATAGCACAGCAATTCAGAATGACTTTCAATGCTGTATTGAAGAGACTTGGGGAGATCCTTGCACAGCAGAACAGAAGTGGAGAAAAGTGGCATCATGTTGTCTTGCTTTGAATACGGTACTTCAAGACTTGTAATGGGTTATTGCATCCAGTTCTCATGCCTGATTTTTCAACAACCTTTTTAAAGCACAGAAAAGGTTTAGAGAAACCCCACTAAAATGCTCTAGATGCTGGAAAGAGTCCCCTAGGGAGAAAATTAGAGGGCGGAACAAAAAGGATTGAACCAGACTTAATTGCAGCATGCTTCCACAGCAGGAAAAAGTCTGCTTGCTTCCAAGGGACTTCTAATATAGCTGGAATGCCTGGAGAAGGCATTATCAACTGTGAGTTGCAGTTAGACAGCCCAGAAGGGACAGGAGGCAGTACTTTTGATGGTATGTGTGAATAACCATTAGAATGAGCTCAAAGAGAAATGAGGGCTTCCTTTTGCAATTCCAAATTGTGATCCCTCTCCTGGAGAATGTACTTAGTGAGGCACAGCTCACTGAGTATCATCTGGGGGCAACAGCATGAAATTTTGCATCTTCTGGTGTAATGTGAGATGAGACGAATGACTTGTCCATTAACCTCCTAAGTTCTATTTAACTGAAAACTACCCTGTATTTTCTTTTAAATATGTTACTTAGGATGGGTTTTTTTAAAGAAAATTACAACTATTTTTAGAAACATCCCACATTTATTACATCTAGATCTGTTGTATGAGATTTATCCATAACAGGGCTATCTTCTGTAGTATTTTGAGTTTATTGTTGACTGTAATGTTCCTTAAACATATTGAGAGCTGCTTGTTCTTTTCTTCCTCTCTTCTATATGCTGTTCATACTTCCTTGGAGAATATTTGGGTCAGAGACTTTTATATGCAGCTTGGAGTTTACCAAGTTTCTTTTTAAAAATTGACTGTTGCTCTCTCATAAATCACATGCTCAGACTTTAATAGAGGGATTTGAAGATATTCCTGTGTTATGGCTAGGCACTTCTTGCTAACTGTATTATAGAACTGAGTATAAATAAAATGCCGTATTACAAAGTTTTGGTGTTCTGTTTTGGCTGCTGTTAAGTTGCTGATGAGGGGGATTCTTGTATAATCCTCTTGATGAGACTTCCAGAAATGCGTGTTTTGGTTTTAATCAAGGTGTTTCTTTGAAGGTGGGGGAAACAAAACCAGAAGAGCGTGCCTAAATCTGCTAGTGTGAATTGCAGTGTGTTTGCTTCCATCAGTTCTGATGCTGTACAAAGCTGACCATCTGTGCCTGCTTTCTCTAACACCTGTGTTTAATCTTCAGATCTCTGATGGCCAAGGAGATGAGCGCTCAGAGTCCCCCTATGAAAGTGCTGATGAGACTCAGACTGAAGTGTCTATATCATCCAAAAAATCTGAGCGAGGAGCAGGAACAAAAAAAGAATATGTGTGTCAGGTGAGAGATGTTAGCTGGGCTGTGTTTCCCGAGCTTTCCTAGAAAAAGTCTTTTTAAATATGAGAATGACAATATTAGGCCAGAAACAGGTTTATCATGTGTGTCTGAGATGTCTGTTAGTGATGAGGTTGCCATGGCAGTAAATGGGATTCTTAATACCTAATTATTTTTTTCTTGACCTCCAGTAAATGACTTAGCCTTTCTGCTTGAGTTTCCAGGCCTGTAAGATAAGCATAATTTGTAGCTCAGAAGAAGCACATGAGTGTTGCCAGGTGACTGGTCAGATGATGCAGAAGAGCTGCTGGTTTCTGTGCTAGCACAGAGAGGAAGCCCAGCCCGTGGGGTTTGTGCTCTGCGTGCAGCAGAGATGGCAGCACTGCCCTGCTGCCGTGTGTGGGAAGCGACTGAAAGCAGAAGCCTTTCCTCAAACTGTTCTAGAAGGGCTCTTAGCCTATGAAATGATAACACAATCCAAGTGGACAGATCAAATTTGTTTCTGTGAGACTAGGCAAGCAGTTATATTTGCATTTTTTGTACATAGTGGGGATGAGGTTGTATCTGCCTATAAATGTTGAGTAATCCTTAAATTCTGCCAGCACCGTTGTTCAGTTCATTTTTAGTTATGCATGTGTCTCTGCTAACCACTCAGACATAGAGGTATCATTGTGCCAACTGGACTGATTTTCTTTTGCCAAGGAAAAGGAAAGGAAGGATGCTTTTTAACCCTACTCAGATGCATCAGTGCGCTCAGGGAATATTTCTTATAGCTTTTTTTTCTATTCCTTTTTTTTCTGTTAGGTTGTATTTGCTCCTGAACCATGGTCTGAGAGGGATATTTCTAGTGCTTTAATGATTCTGTTGCCTGTTGCAACTTGAAGCCAGGGCATTTGATGACGCTTGTAAAATTATCTTCCACTTGTTAAATTTGATTTCAACAATGGGAAAGGATATTTTGAGGAGCAGTATATGAAAAGGAATAAAGAAAACAGTTTTTTTCCACATATGAACTTTTCTTTAACATTCAATGCCTTTGTGTTGTAAAAGCTGTGTGAAAAAACAGGTGATCTCCTGCTGTGTGAAGGACTTTGCTATCGAGCTTTTCATGTAAGCTGCCTTGGGCTCTCTGGAAGACCAGCAGGAAAATTCATTTGTAGTGAATGTACATCAGGCAAGTTTGTCCCTTTCTATTAATTAAAAAACCCCCAAAACTTACAGTTTTCTCATATATTGTTCTCGGACACCCTCCAGGACAGAGTATGTATCCTCAGAGAACCCTTACTTACCCATTGGGACATGACAGGGTGGGAGTTCATAGAGTACCACTGAGTGTGCCTTGTTTTACAAAGTTCACCCTGTTTTCAGTGAGAACTCTCTTGGAATGTGGCTAATTCAGTTAGAATTCCATTGCCTTAATAACTGCAGATTATTTGCTTTCTGAGTACAATTACAGGTGACGTTTAAAGTCCGTCACAATGACTTAAGAAATCCTAGAAAAAAAGAGCAGCAAGTGAAATATTTTAAGTTCTTTTTCAGTCCTTTGTGTGTCTGTATCAGTCTTTTGCTTTTCCTGTTAAAAGGCTACTTTATTGCTATTAATTTCATTTGCTTTTAATCCTGTAATAACTGCTTGGAAATTCTTAATCTCAAAACTTTACATAAGATTTGCGTTCTTGCTCATAAGCTCATTTCAGTACATGCAGTAAACCTTGTTGAACTGCTGCTTCAAAATAAAGCTGTTCCAACTAGTCCAGAGAAAATATTAGAGGATGGTTGTCTTTGATTTGTGGTCCTGCTTCAAATTTCAGAGGACCACAGACAAGCCATCATCGTATTCCACTGGTTTAAAAAATTTTGAAAACTAAAAATTCATACTTGTCTTGGAGTACTGAGGCTTATAAATAAGAACATAAAATCAGACTGGTGAGGCTTTGGGTGATGTTGTGTATGCTTCAACTGCTCATGGGTTTGCTTTATTTTATTTGTATCTGAGCAGATCAGGATTTAATACTAAAGAGCTAAAGTGAATAGATTGATGCATCAAGTAATGCAATTTGATTTGCTGAAAGAAACCTCCTCCACACCACAAAAGCAACTCCCTCATGCATAACATAAAGGCATGAGAGAAGTGTTTTAAATCCATGTGTTCGGATGTTACATTCTGTTTATCATTTTGCCACTAGGTGTGCACACCTGTTTCGTGTGTAAGGAGAGAAAGGCAGATGTGAAACGCTGTGTTGTGTCTCACTGTGGAAAATTCTACCACGAAGCTTGTGTGAAAAAATTTCATCTCACTGTGTTTGAGAACAGGGGGTTTCGATGTCCTCTCCACAGCTGCCTCAGTTGTCATGTTAGTAACCCCTCACATCCACGAATTTCAAAAGGTAGTTTCATTTTATGTTTTTATGACTGATGAGTTAATTTTATTTATGGTGTGTTAAGGTAAGAAATGTGTCCATTTGAGAGCTGCTAGCTGCAGTTTTGTTCAGCATAAATGGACTGTCAATTGATTCTGAATTTTTAGAAAAGTAATATAGTAAGTTTTAGTCAGCTTTAGTATTTACCTTATTTGTGCTCTGTTTTTTAACTAACTTTCAGTTAACCATAGTGAACTATGTTTTCTTCTCAAGAGAGAATGAAACCTAGAATGTATAGATGATGAGGAGAGAGGAAAAGCAGTGAGGGCAGGACCTGAGAATGTACAAACACTGCAGCAAGGCTCGATGAACATGGAGACATTTTGATTCTCTGCAGGTTTTTATCTTTGGGCAACATTTGCAGACAAAATTACACAACTCAGGAAGAGCTGGTCTACCCTGATACGCATAATTAAAGTCTTAGAGTGCTTTAAATTGTGTGTAGGTTTCTCTGAAAACCTTTATTAATTCAGTATTGTTGCAAATACGCAAGCATTGAAAACATAATGGCTGGGGTTCTGTGTGTGTGTATAGGGTGTCTCAGCACCACCATCCTTTTTGCTGAAATAAGGGGTCAGTTTGGCCCCAGAGTAGCTCAGCAGTGCTTTGGCACAGGTCAGCCCTGCCCGGGGTGACCTGTGAGTGTGGTGCTTTGCAGGGAAGATGCTGCGCTGCGTGCGCTGCCCCGTCGCGTACCACGCCGGGGACGTCTGCATGGCCGCGGGCTGCGCCGTCATCGCCTCCAACAGCATCGTCTGCACCAACCACTTCACTGCCACCAAGGGCAAGAGCCACCACGCCCACGTCAACGTCAGCTGGTGCTTTGTGTGCTCCAAAGGTGAGCGGCTGGGGAGGGAGCTCCTCTGGAACATTCTGTTCTTCAGCTTGAGTGTTGTTTTTCCAATCTGTTCATAGCAAATCGTTAGAAACGCGGCAAATTAAGTTAGGCTTTGTTAGGTTGTGCTGTAAGGTGAGGTTGGCTTATGCTGCTTCAGGGCTTTAAATATCTTTTTTTTTTTTCTCAGGAATAATTTATTTAAGAATGTTTTTACTTGGGCTTTATCCAACGACCAGAAGCCCAGTTAATTCTTTACAAGAGACACCTAATGAGTATTTTTCTGTTCTTTCCCCTGTGTTCAACATCCTAAAGTTTTTTGTGTTTCTTTATTGCTAATGTGTAATATTACACCATAAATATTTTAAGAGTTGCTTTTAGTTTAACAGCAGACTGCAAATTGAATCAGTATTAGTTGTTGCTGGGTTTGCTACTAATTAAGGATGTTTCGTTTTATTTTGTGCAATAAATCTGTTCCCTATTGATAACCACAAAATGCATAGTGCTGATTAAACTTGTAGCAGTGAAATTTTACCTGATTTGTTAACAAATTAACATGCAGCATAGCAGCTTTTAAGCTGCAGCCAACTTTCCATTTGATAATTCATGGAACAAACTAACAACCTTGTTCCTTCTGCCCTCCGAGGGTGGGAAAAAAAACCCCAAAATCGTAAGAGAAATCTGTTTTGGTTAGAATTTTTCTTACATAGAAATGTTAATATATATTAAAACTATGTTAAATATATTGTAGTCATTAATGCACAGCAAAGTAATTATAATTTGTGCATTATTCTGGCATTTTTATCACCAGCTTGCTTGTTATTTTGCATGTGTTCCTAACCTGAGTCTGCCAGGCATTCAGATTAGTCAGGACCTTTTGGCTGCTGTACCCAGCTAAGTGATGTGTATATATGTTGCTAAAGGGTCAGCATGTTTTAACCATTTATTTTCTAATTGAACCTACCACGTGTATCATTTCTAACCTGTCTGGAATGCAAAACTTATACTTTGATGTTGATGTTTTCCAACCTTTTTTCCTTTTTCTGTGTCTGCAGGTGGAAGTTTGCTGTGCTGCGAGTCCTGCCCAGCAGCCTTTCACCCTGACTGCCTGAACATCGAAATGCCAGATGGGAGCTGGTACTGCAATGACTGCAGGGCGGGCAAGAAGCTCCACTTCCAGGATATTATTTGGGTTAAACTGGGAAATTACAGGTCTGATGAAGGAATTTGTGGTGTTTTAAACTGGCATGTTTAACTAAGGATCATACAAGTGGTTGCTCCCGTAGGCCAGCCTTGCTGCACACTCATTTCTGACTCCTCTCTGAACTAGGGACCTCACCTCCTTGCAAGCTTCAGGTTCAAAAACTTGCAGCTTTGCTGTTGTTCCTGGTCAAGGCATTACCCATACAGGACTCCTTGAGTCTTCTGACTTCTGCCTCCAGTGTATGAGCCTTCAACCCCTGTTGGTGTCAGAGATCTCTGCCAATAAATTGATATAAGTGGTAACTGGCTAAATTACTCTGTCAGGCTGGGACATCAGTCACTCAGCTTGTTGGTGTTTCACACTTGGATGAGATTTGAGTGAGTAGAGGTAGCTGGGGGTTATCCTTGAAACATCAGTAGGTGTTAACAACCTTCTCTTGATCTTTGACAATTACAATATTTGCAGGCCTTGTAAAGACGATGGTTTTGCTACCCAGACACAGGGAGGGAATCCTGTGTGTGTGCTTACCTTGCAGGCAGGTGAAGTCCCACAGATCTGAGTGTCAGGATTTCCTTTTCTAGTCTTCTCTCACTCTCTGCTAAGAGAGGGGATGAAAGGATTTTAAATCCTCTTGGATCTTGGAAATAATAATAAGTTACTGCTGTTTCAAGTGATTTTGTTAAACTGTCTCTTGCAGAAAGAGCTTGACTAAAATGCTGTATTTTTTTATTTGTACTTCTGTGCTAGATGGTGGCCTGCAGAAGTTTGCCATCCGAAAAACGTTCCCCCAAATATCCAGAAAATGAAGCATGAAATCGGAGAATTTCCTGTGTTTTTCTTTGGTTCTAAGGATTACTATTGGACGCACCAAGCACGGGTGTTCCCTTACATGGAGGGAGACAGAGGGAGTAGATACCAAGGGATCAAAGGAATTGGAAAAGTCTTCAAAAATGGTACACAGCTAAAAGTAAACAAAAATAATCCTGGGACATGTGTGCTTTGGTTTCTTCACACATACCCTTGGTTTTGAAAATTTGTTTTACAATATTGAATTACAGAAATTTGTGGTGTCCTGGGCAGCAGTCACTATTAATGTCTTTGCATTAAAACATTATTTTAATGTCTTGTAAAACACTGGCATCTAACTGAAATTACATCTGATGATTTTTACTTTCTGGAAAGCTGAAAAAAAAAAAAGACTAAGAGAGTAGACTCTTTCAGACTGTCTCAGACTGGGAGACTGGAGGAGTAGAATTAATACATCTCTTAAAAATGTTAACACACCAGAAGCATTGTTTGCAAGAAAATTGAATGGTGGGACTAGGAATTAGACAGTGCCCTGTTGTAACACACATGGGAATGAGCAAGTGAGTTTGGGGTGGGAGTAATCCTCTTTCTGGCATTTCTGTTGATGCTGCAATCTTTTTCAGCTTTGCAAGAAGCTGAAACTCGATTTCGAGAAATAAAACTACAGCGAGAAGCCAAAGAAACCCAGGAGAGTGAACGTAAACCTCCACCATACAAACATATTAAGGTAAAGTTTGAGGAAATGGGTACTCAAAGGTTTGGGCTGAGCACTGAGATAGGGTCAGGTTGTAGTGATGGTAACTCTACTTTCACAGTCATGAGATGGTAAAATTTTGCTTTCATTGGAGCATCTAGTGGTGCAGAACCAAAGCAGCAACCACCATGTAACTCTTGCACTAAAATTAACTGTTCCAAAGTCATTATTTGCTCTATTATAATGTATTTTTCAGGTGAATAAACCTTGTGGTAAAGTGCAGATATACACTGCTGACATATCTGAGATTCCCAAGTGCAACTGCAAGCCCACGGACGAGAACCCCTGTGGCTTTGACTCGGAGTGCCTGAACCGGATGCTGATGTACGAGTGCCACCCGCAGGTGTGCCCGGCGGGGGAGCGCTGCCAGAACCAGTGCTTCACCAAGCGCCAGTACCCCGAGACCAAGATCATCAAAACTGATGGCAAGGGCTGGGGGCTGGTGGCCAAGAGGGACATCAAAAAGGTAGGAATAGGAATTGTTCCTACCCAGCAGAGAACGGGTGAGCTGCTGTGCTGTTTGTGGGTTTGGGATATGCTGCACCAGTGATGCTCGGTGTCTTTCAGGGGGAGTTTGTGAATGAGTATGTGGGAGAGCTGATTGATGAAGAGGAGTGTATGGCAAGAATCAAATATGCACATGAAAATGACATCACCCACTTCTATATGCTCACTATTGATAAGGTAGTGTATTTGATGTTTTTTGCTGTTATTTACTTACAACCTTATTTTGATCTCTTCTTCTGTTGATTACCTTGGCAGGGCACTCTGCTGCCTTTGGCATTCTACAGTTTCACATATTCACAGCGTTGCATCTTCTGTGCCTGCTCTCTCCATTCTATATGTACCTCATGAATCTCCTTAGCTTTGTATTATGTAATAAATTACATATTAAGGTCAATAGGTTTTGCTTTGTTGCTTGAAATGAAGTACAGTACTTACCTGTACCTGTAAGTACAAAGCACTTACCTGCCTAGTCTTAAAATGAAGTATGAAGTTTGGGGAAATAGTAGTGATACAGTGGAAGGAATTGCTGTTAGCAATCCTTTTACTAAAATTTCAACAACAGAAAATAAAACTCTCACTTGAGAGAATGTGGAATAGAATTGTGAGGCTGTGTCCTATATAGGGCGTTTCATCTTTTTTGCAGCCATCTGTCCCTTGCATTGTTTATGCAAAACTGGGCTTGTGCTTTTGTAGAAACTCTTTTCTGAAAGCACTCTCTGTTAGTATCCAGCCAACCCTCCACAAATTGATGCACAGCAAATTATTGCAGCAGATTAATTAACACACCAAAATAATTCAGCACCTGTGCCTCTGTGCACACTTCTGAGTATTTTCTTCCTCAGGAGGAGGAGAAAGTGAAGAACCTGGACAGTAGGAGTTACAGATTATCTATATTATATTGCTTCAGTCCCCAGACAGCTAGTTAGGAGAAATACAAGAGCTGGCTGCCAGTCCTACAATTTTTTTAAATCCAACCACCATTCTTTTTCCCAAGGCTCTTGCTCTGCATTTCCACAGCTACTGTTTTCATTAGTCCTGTAACTGAGGAGTTCCTGCTCAGGAGTTACCACCACAGAATGATGAAACCACATTTCTGTGAACACTTAAAGTTTCTCACTCCTCTACTAGACTGCCATACAACATCAGTGTGTTAAATATCTGAACTGAACATGTATTTGATTCTTATGTAATTAATAAATGCTCATTGTGGGTCTATCTTGCCAAAACTGCCAGTGCTGTTAGGAGGCTGAGCTGCCCATGCAGTGAAGTGTGTGCATATAGGCATGACAGTCACACATGTGCATTATAAAAATGAGCTAGAAGGAAACTATAATAACACTTCATAAATAAGCAAAGCCTTCTCAAGCAGCTCTGCGAAGAAACAGTTCTGGCAATTTCTAGCTTTATTTTATTTTGATAATGTCTGGTATATTTTGTGGAGATAGAAATTTGAGAGCAGTTGTTTGTAGGAATGAGATGTTTTTAGCTTACCAAGAGCTTGTTTTCATTTAAACTAGGCTGATTTGGAGAAAGAAATCTGGTGAGAAACTGGTAATCCCTGGAAGTAATCATGCAGTGATTTGGTAAATGCCATAAAGCACAGTAATTGTAAATGCCTCACAGCTTCATGAATGCAAAGTAAATGGTAAAGGACTGAGTCTGAGTTTTGAAGCTTCCTGAGGAAGGGGGTTCCTTAACATGCCCACCATCATGCTCACAAGAACACTTATCCTGCCACGTGGCTGTGATGGGTTCTGGGAAGATGTGAGCTAGAGCATGAGTATTGCTTTGGGAGTGTCACATTCCAGGCCCCTTGGGACACTACAGTTTCCAATACAACATGTACCAGCAGTTGGCCTGGGTGCTCTGGGTAGCAGCACCATGTCAGTTCTGAATGCAACTACTGAAATCAGTTATGGATGATTTTTATATTTTTATGTGAGGGGGGAGAGAAAAGCCCTTCATCTGTTGCTGGTTTGTTCTCCAGGACCGTATCATTGATGCTGGCCCCAAAGGAAACTACTCCCGGTTCATGAATCACAGCTGCCAACCAAATTGTGAAACTCTAAAGTGGACAGTAAATGGAGACACTCGTGTGGGGCTCTTTGCTGTGTGTGACATTCCTGCAGGTACTTCAGCTCGGGGTGGCTTTGGTTTCATTCTCTGAGTTAAACCTTTTGTGCATTTATTGGTGGGACAGTCATGGTTTAACTGATTCGGGGGAAATATTTTTGGAGAACTCGGCACACAGAGGAGATCCTTTGTGATCTGCCTTTTACTTTAGGGTTTCTTAATTGTGAGTCCCATGGCTGCTTTTTCTTGCTTGCTTCTAGGGCAGGTATCCCTAGGAAGTTTTTGTTTTGAAGCTCTCAAATGCATCTTTTTCAAGAACATTATAAGCTTAAGGAGTGGATGTTGGAGGCTGTTTAAAAGTATCTGTGTTCTGGTTTGTGTACACACATACCTATCTATAGCTATATCCAGCTGGATAGATGGATGGATTTAATATGTGTGAAGGCCAGACACAAGCACAGTTTTGTGAAGTCAAACAAATTTATTTTAAAATGTAATTGCATAAGACATCATGATATATGGGCATCTAGTTAATCATTGTCAGTGCTTGTAAGCAGTAAAGAGAGGGAAAGTCCTATGACAATACATCAACCAGCAAATCCCACACCAGCAGACAGATAGCAACAGCTGTATTTGCTTGCAGTAATTTTGATAGAATTTGTTACCTTGTCCTTTTTACACTCAGGGACGGAGCTGACTTTTAATTACAACCTTGACTGTCTGGGCAATGAAAAAACAGTCTGCAAATGTGGTGCCCCAAACTGCAGTGGATTTCTTGGGGACAGACCAAAGGCAAGTAATATATCAAGTAATCCATCAAGAGGTTTTGACGGTCTTGTCAGGGGAAGGGTTGTAGAAGCTTCAGACTGACAAAGAATGTGCCTAACAGTGGTCAGTGAGATTATTCTGACATTCTAGTTGATATTTCCCCATTTAAACCTTACAGGATGATTATTTTGCTGAGATTCATTTTAAAAAAGAATTGAGTGGAACTGAAGAATAAAAAAATGTGAGTTTTGAATGTGGGGAAAAAGTTACCAAAGTATATAGAAAAATTATCTGTATGATTCGTGTCCAGGTTAGTTTGAAACCTGTAATCCAGCAGAAGTTGGATGGAGCTTCCTGAAGGGCTGGCTTAGGAGTGTGAGGGAAGGTACAAGTACCACCTGTGGATGTTGAAAAGCTGCACTTTCCTGTGGTCCTTCACACTGCTCAGTACCAGCCACTTCAGAGGGTGGACTGGGAATCTTCAGAACCCACACAGAGGGTTTTTGTTAAGAGATGGAATTAAATGAGGTTTCACATAAGCCTGTGAACATTTACACAGACTACCATGAAGAAATTAAGTGTTACAGTTTAGTTTTATGGAGCTGTCTGCATTGGTAGATGGAGTGGGCTAATTTTAAAGAAAGCAGATAGTGATTAGTGGGGTGAGAGGGAGGGAATGATGGTAGGGATGTTGAAAAGCCATCCAAAATTTTACATAATTTGGTGAAGGAGAGTTAAAGTGCAAGCAGCAGAATTGAAGTCAGATTGAAATAGGAATAGGATTTGGTATATACTTTCTGATATTAACTACAGTTCCTGAAGTTCTGCTGTCTGTTCCTCAAGAAAAATGGGGGCAGGTTTTAGTAATTCCAGCATGAGTATTCACAACTGAAAGAGAAAAATGGATATTGAAGTGATTGGTGGTACAAGTACATAATGAGGGTAAATTAGCCACAAGTAGATTAGACTGGAAATTAGAAGACCTTTAGTCATTGACAAGAAAATGAAGGGTTTTTTTCAATAGGAAGGTCCTGTAGGGAGTGGTTTCAGGATGACTTTTCTCAAGGGTCAGTGTAATTTTTTTTGTCAACACAGATCAGTGCACTGAAGCACTGGGCAGGTTGGCCCAGGTCAAGTTTTTGGCTGTATGCACGGTCTGCCAGGTGTGCCAGCAGCTTGGCTAGGTTGTGTAATGTTTTCCTTTTGCATAACTGGCACTTACAGATTTATATCTTACTCTTTAAGAATTCTTCCACTAATGCCTCAGAAGAAAAAGGCAAAAAGACCAAAAAGAGAACACGGAGACGCAGAACGAAAAACGAAGGGAAGAAGGAATCTGAGGACGATTGTTTCCGTTGTGGTGATGGAGGCCAGCTGGTGCTGTGTGACAGGAAATCTTGTACTAAAGCTTATCATCTCTCCTGCCTTGGTTTGGTGAAACGTCCTTTTGGTGAGTCAGCCCATGTCTTACACTTGTATAAATAACTTGTGCAGGTACCTCAGTTACTGCACTGAAACCCTGTCAGGGGTGTCATCCTGAAAACATTGGGTTTGTATGGCAGGAATTTCATTTTGTGCATCATGTGGGAGCAGCTTCTCTTGGATTTAAAGACAAAATGGTGGCCTCTTCCTGCCTCTCTGGGAAAATGAGGCATTTGCTTTACAAATGTTTGTAATTGAGCACATCACCTGGTAGGAGCACCGTGGCCCTGCCACAGGAAAGTTGATTATATCTAAGAAATGCATGAAGCCCTTTGAGTTCAAGCCAGAAGAACAGCAGCAGCTTCTGAAAGAAGGCAGGTAGGGAAATTAAGAGCAGCAGACATCAGGTGGCAGTTCCAGATATCACAGGAGTTACCTGGATCTAGTCAGCCATATCAGGTGGGATATGAAGAAGAGAAGCAGGCAAAGCCTGTTATCCCAGAAACAAGTAAAACAAGAGCTGGTAAGGTATGCTGGGGTGAAAGAGCAGCTGTAAGTGAAGCACACCAGTCATTCCTGAGCAAGACTGGCAGCAGATGGGGACTGCTGTAAGAGTAGGCAGCAGCTGACCGGATGTTTGGATGCTCTGCCAGCCTGCAATTCTGTAAAATGCTGCTGAGTGAAGCCTGAGTCATTTCTTCTAGCTGGAGCTGACTGCTGTATTTGAATGGGAGTGTGTCAAGTCTGCTCCTTGCAGCTGCCAGCTGAGCTTTAGAAATATGATGTAGCATATTCTGAGTGTTGAGATCAGCCCCGGTAGTTGCTGTCATTTGCTTTGTCAGGAGAGTTGTGCCTTGTTCAGCTGCTACAACACAAAGCTTGTTTAGGAGATGATGCTGTGTTTCACTCCCCACTAATGGGCTCTCTGATTTTGATTGCAGGGAAGTGGGAGTGTCCTTGGCACCACTGTGATGTTTGTGGCAAACCTTCTGTTTCTTTCTGCCACTTCTGCCCAAACTCTTTCTGCAAGGAGCACCAAGACAGGACAGTACTAAATTCCATGTTGAATGGACAGTTATGCTGCTCTGAACACGTTCTCGGGGTGGATTCTGTTGAAACTCAGAAGACTGAGAAACCCCGCAAAAAACTGAACAAGTTCAAGCCCAGGAGAAAGAGGAACAGATGGATGAGAGCTGAATGCAAATAGTCATGGACTGCAGTTTCTACTGCTAACACTATCTTGTAGATAAGTTGTGAATATGACCAGGGAAGGACACAGTTTTACGTATATTCTGTAAAGGTTACAACTGGGGGGGGATTTTTTTTTGTTTTGTTTTTATAAATCCACTGAGCCAACCACAGCAGTCTTCTGCTGCTTCTGCACTGATAACGAACTGCATAGTTCAGCAAACTTCAGGACAAACCAAACTTATTACTCAGCATTACAGTTACACTTGAATTGTTACGAATGTAAAATGTTCCCTCCAAAATACTTGCAGGTTGGAGGTAGGTTAAAATCAAACCAGGTAGGCGTAAACATAGTTTTTTTGAGATAGTATTTGTCAACCAACAGATGTTTAAAATAGTATATCCTTGAAAGAAGTTGTTAGTTCTCAAGTCCTTTTGAGTAAGAAATGGCTTGGTCTGTGGTCCCAATGAGATTTTGCTTGCCTTGTGTGTTTTTGAGCAAGTGCTTGAATGCCAGTCATGACCCAGGTGTGTCTCTCACTACAACCACACACACAGCAATTGGTTTGTGCTCTTCAAAAATGATTCTTAAGCAATCATGATCATAAATAACCCTCCACCAAGAAATGTGGTGCATGGTGGGAAAGGTACTCCCTGTACCAAAGAGGAGGAATCTTACTTTGTAAGAGATCTTTTTCTTTACTGTTTTTTCCTGTATTTCATCCCAGTAAAATAGAAGTTTTTGATCTTGCAGAGCTGTACAGGTCTGGACTTGAAGGGATATTGTCTTGCAATCTAGGCCCAATACTCTAGGATTTTAGTGTTTTAATAAAAATAAATCTTTCAAAAGCTATTACTTGGAAAAAATCACTTCAATTTTTTTTTCTCAGTGGCCGGTAAAATGCAGAGGCAAACTTTCCTTTGGAATGCTTGGAGTCCAAGCATTTCAACTTTGTGATAATGCAAGAAATGCCCAACAAGGAGCAAAACCACCGTCATGAATGAAACAGAAAGTGAAACTTGACTAAGGTGCAAAAACTAAATTCAAAACAATTAAGTAAAAGTGAAGTGGATTTTTGAAGAAGTATATAAGAACTCTGATGTGAAATTTAGCCTTACTCTGTTCCTTTGGATAAAGTTTGTATAAAACTGGCTACTTGACAGGCTGAAATTTTTTGTTACATTTTCAGGAGCTCTGCTCTCGACTATCCTGTCACTGCTGTGTTGTGTCAGCAAAGCTGTTTTGAATTCCTCGCTCCCATGAGCATTAGGTCCTCACTAACTCACAGTGAGATGAATATTCAAGACTTAGTATTGACAGAAATAATACTAGAACTAGGAAAAAACAGTAAAGAAAAACCTCTTGGCCAGTTTTGTCCCCAGTGCACGTCCTGGGCACAGTTTGAGTTGTGCATTGTGACCCACCCTCCGTAAGCACCACGGTCACCTCCGTGCCCACTGAGCCATTTGTGTGTGTTCTAGCTTAGTTTGCCCTTAATAGTGCAGGAACTCTGTGTAGCCCTTGTGAAAATGAAGCCTTGCTATATCATGGAAGTGTATGGTTTTTTCCCCAAGGTATTTCTTCAGGATTTGATTTAGTTCTTGGAATTGCCAAAATCCCCGTTTATTCCCAACACGTAAAAACTTTGGTTTTATTAGAAGGTATTAATTGAAAGAGGTTTTAAATGTTGCATTGCCCTGTGCTGAACACTTTGGTTTCTGTTTCGTCACCAAAATGCTTTGGTTTATGAATCAGTTTTTATAAAGACTGTTGGAAGGTTAATTTTTTTTTTTTTTCAAATAATTTTGAAGAAATAGCAGAGTTCAAAATCAGGGGAACTGTTTCATGTTTGCATTTTTTAAAATGGTATGCCAAGCCTTGCACTCAAGTTAAAATTCAAGATTCTTTAATTGATTTTGAGGGAAACTTCTTCTATGCCATGGGGCTGAAAAGAACAGTCCTGTGCATAAAATCAAAACCAAAAAATGATATTATTGATGTTTCTTTAATATTGGGTTTCAAGGGAAGGAAAATGAGGTCAGGTAGTAAAACAGAAATATTTTCCTCATTGCTTTAAAACAAAATGAAGGAATTTGATGTCATTGGGACCATTCTTTGAATACTATACCATGTAAGGAAGGCTTTGTAAGAATACCTTTAAATAAGTTATTATAAAATTTTTCCTTTACATTCCATTGCTTTCATAATTCGTTAATTTTTTTTTTTTTCTTTTAGTTGTTTTGTTGCTTTTTCCTCTTCATGTGTAGGTGTAACAGCTCTGTCACTCTGGAAGGGTGATGCCCCAGGTCCTAGGAGAGCTGAACCGGATTTTTTTAGCCGCTGTCTGAGCACAGCAGCCCTGGGTTTGGGCTGGGGCACGGAGCCCACGGCCTCCTGGGGGTCTCACAAGCACAGCCAGCACGGCAGGATGCAGGACAGCCACCCCTTGTGTCTGCCTGTGGGGACAGAGAGACTTTTGTTCACACAAACACATCTGAGCCAGGGGCTGTTTGTCCTTCTGCTTCCTTCTACCTCTCCCTGCTCTTTACTGCTCGACCCTCTGGGCCCATGGAGTTCTGCATCACTGAGACTGCAGCCAGGAGTTCACTTTTGAGTTCCTAGGAATGCATTCCTGCTGCTGGCCACGGCCTGGAGACTGATCCTGGGGATTGTGGATCACACTCTCCCTTGGTATGTGCTGGCCATGTAACCCGTGAGCTCAGCTCAGGCACTCAGGTGTGATCTGGAGAATTTTGGCTTCTGTACCAGGACAGGTGGGGCTCAGGTGCATTGTATTGAAGGCTTCTGTACCTTGCTCCACAGCCTGGGTAAACAGGCTGAGGTTTTGTTTAAAAGAGAAGACAGAAGAAAAGTTGTGACGTTGTTTTCCTTCTTCCACTGTTCAAATACAAGGTAAAACAATCCCTAAGACTTGAGCTTTCTCATGATGCAACTCAATACTTTTTAGCATTCAGCAACTTGAAGGATTTTCTGTTATAAATTAATCTAAACAACATTAACTGTGGCATATTATGTGGCCTTAAATGATGTTCTTTGTGTCTTGCCCATCAAAGTAGCAAAATGTCTTTCCTTTTCTAGCAAAAAGCTGATATGTGAGAGCCAATTCCAGAATTTGTTGTTCTTTTATCACATGAGCAAGCATGGAAACAGTTTTCAGTTGAGTATGTTAGATGTATTTTCATACAACCTAGGAAAA
Organism: Dicaeum eximium; assembly: GCA_013396995.1. Classification (NCBI taxonomy): domain Eukaryota; kingdom Metazoa; phylum Chordata; class Aves; order Passeriformes; family Dicaeidae; genus Dicaeum; species Dicaeum eximium. Next base: position 480,304 of record VWZP01006688.1, on the reverse strand, counting down.
ATAATCAGAGTAAATGTCTGTTTTGTTCAATAGCTTTGTGTTCATGGTCAGGTTTTAGGAGGTTTTTTATTTGAATTACTTGGAAAAGCAAAATATCTTGAAAGACGTATTAATGGGATTTTTCCACATTGTTGAGTCTCATTATTCCATGTCTGACTGCTTGAGAAACTTCAGTGTCTTATTAAATGTTGAATTTTATTCCTAGTTATTTAAGAAGTTGCTAAGTCTCTTTTGTAAAACAGCTCTATATACTTACTTTGGCACCTTTTTTTTTCTTTAAAGAAAATGTGGAATTGATACATACTAAGCAGGCGTGGTTTGGCAGTGAGGGAACAGAGCTTTGTTCTCTCATTGGGAAAACTTACACTCCAGGCCTTCCTAAGAGACTCCCTGGAAATACTGTTGTATGCTTCCACAGAGGTGATAATGATTGTGCTGTGGCTTGTTTTCACACTGTTGCTTATCACAGAAATGCTGACATTTCTTGCAGCCCAGTTTTTTCCAGTGCTGCTCTCTGTTGCTCATGATTTTACAGGCTTTTGTGACACTGAGGTGGGGCTACCCAGCCCAGCCAGCACCGCTCCCTCGGGGTCCTTTTCCTGTCACAAGTGCTGCTCCTGCTTGGTCAGGTCTGAATTGGACTGTTTGGCTTTTTCAGACAGTTTTTTTTTGGGTCTGGTTTGGCTTCACATGTGGAGTCTCCCAAGTGTGACAGCAGCAACATTTTTAAAACAGCATTTCAGAGATTTGCTTTGATGCTGGTGGCTGATAGTTCTGCTGAGGCCACCTGGTGCTGTGCATCAGGGTTGTGTCCCTCTGCTGCTCTGAGGAAAACCACAGCCTTGGGCCAGAGAGAAACTTCATGTCTCTCCTAAACCAGCAGTGGGAGAGACTGCACGGAGCTCTGCCCGTGCTGGGCAGTGGGGAGGGCTGTAGGTCCATCCCTGTTGCTGCTGATCCAGATTGGAATCACAGAATGGTTTGGGTGGAAGGGACCTTAAAGACATCCACTGCCAACCCCTGCCATGGGCAGGGACACCTTCCCCTCTCCCAGGCTGCTCCAAGCCCTGTCCAGCCTGGCCTTGGACACTGCCAGGGACGAGGCAGCCACAGCTGCTTTGGGCCCCCTGTCTGCCCTCAATAGCTGAGGTACCACTCTTCCACCCAGTTACTCACCTGAGACAGCTGAGACAGACCAGAGATCTGAGAGATTTTATAAACTCTTTTAAACACTTCTAACACCTTCCCTGGGGAGAGGAGAATGAGCAGCTGAGGGCAGGAACCACTTAACCCTCCACAGCTGGGTTCCTTCAGCCATCTCTGCTGCTGCAAGATTAAGTGAGAGTAACACCTGCTACCACCTCTGTGCAGAGCCATTTAAAATCGTGGATCTTTTGATGGAGATGCTGTTTTTACTGGCCTCAAGGGCTGGTGAAGCACAGCACTGACAGAAAGGGTCACAGCTGGCTGGGCTGGGTTTACACAGCACCTGTGTGGGAATGTCACCGTAGGAGGAAAAGGAAAACAAGGTGGGAAGGTTAAGAGGCCACAGGTGCTGGTTCATGGAGCAGCTGACACTGGCTCCACTACAGGTGATGGCCATTTCTGACTACTTGGGATGCTGGCTAAGCACTGCCCAGAGAAAAACATAACAAGGGACACAGAGCAAACAACAAGAGTCAACCAGCCACACACAGGAATCATCTCTGGAAAATACAACTCACATTAGTTTAACCAGCTGGTTAAAGTGGGCTGGGGGCACACAAGGGAGCTTGGAGTGCCACAGCCAACAAACCACTCGTGCTGCTCTCCTGGATGGAGGATGAATGGCAGGGACGGGATCAGGGAAAGAAGAGTAGGATAGCATTTGCCCAGGCATTTAGGCAGTGGGTCTCCTACAGGCCCCTCTCCTCAGCATGCAGAAAGGTGCAAGGCATCTTCTGTGCCTGCACCATGCTGCTCCTTTGTAGCTCCACCTTGAAGCACCACCTGACAGCACAAAACAAAAAGGACATTTGTCCAGGAATCAACCTGTGCATTTGCACATTTGCCCACAGCTGAAAAGGAGAGCTTTAGGATCCCTTCCCTTGACTTGTGCTTATGCTAAAATTTTCAGAATGGGAACAAAATAAAAAATTGCATATTATTAAAAGGAGGCATATTCATGTTAGTTTGTGCTTGAGTGGAAGTGAGTGTTGTATCAAAGGGACCTCAATAACTGGAGCAGTCAATCCTCACTCTGTTAAGCTGTTAAAATGGAGAAACAGATATGATTGATTGCTGTTTGGGGGATTTTTTCCGCTGAAGAAAGGAGGAAAGTAATTACTTGTGAACGAAGCCAGGAGTTGGCAGGGGAAGACTTTTCCCATCAGCCCAGCACAGCAGAGCAGGGAGCTGGGTTGGTTTGCACGAGTAGCCACAACTCAAAAACTGAGTTTTATTTCCCAGCAGTGATTTTAGCTGTACAGAAATTGGTTGCTCGTGGTTAAACACCTTGCCCAGAACCACATCTGTGTTGCCCCAGAGGAAAGAGAGGCAGGTGGCTGCTGCTGCTGGCCTGGGCTACCAGCCAGCATAGACTGGCTCTGTGTGTTCCGTGCCCCCGTACGTGGCGTGTCCTCCCCGCGGCAGCAACTGCGACTTCAAGGATTTCTTGCCGTGCTCCTGCCGCCTTCTCAGAATTATTAGAAAGATGACAAGGATTCCACCTGGACAGAAAGGAAGGGTGGTTATTCACAGATCAGAAGGTAAAGTGTCAGGTGATGTTTGCTCCAAGGCTTCTCAACTCAGGTATTCCCTTCTGGTAAAATAAGAGGTTTTTTTCTTCTACATATTCTGTCCCTGTCCAAAAAGAGAGAGAAAAAAGGTTCCACAAGTAATAATAACACTCAGCTTCAACAGTTCCCCTTAACTCTGGAAGCTGCAAGGAATAATGACAAGTTTTAATGAAATAATTCAGTAACTTGCTATCCTACTCCCATTTACTCTCTACTCTCTGGAACTGTTTTCCACTTGGCATCTTACTCACTGCACACCCCACCAAAAGGATCTTGTTGAGAAATCAGTTCGTTCTGTGTGGCACTCACACTGAAGCACAAGAAGTAACTAACCTAGATTAACTCTGAGTCTAGACTGAGATCAGGGCTGTCAGGAGAAATTACTTTTGGATTGGGCATAGATATGGAAGTAATTGGCAGATCTCATGTACTGCAACATTCTGTTCGTTTGTTTCTGGCAGAAGCATCATCAGAGAAAATTGATCTGAACAGAAGAGCACAAATCTGTCGCTGTGATGCAATATGGCCAGACAAATACACCCAAATTTTGGTTGTGTGAGCAGACAGTCTCATGGTAAATACTTGATCTGTGAGACCAGCCGTGAAATACTCTGGGTTCCTGCAGGGGCTGTTTCCTTTCCCCCTCTTTGCAGCAAGCTCTGGGAGAGGCAGAAATGCTGTTCCCTGACCCTCAGACTTGTTTATCACAAATGCTGGTTAATGGGCCATTGTCCCTCTCTGGGCAGTCTTTTCATATACTTCAGTTTAATCTACTTTTTCAAATTAATACTTGCTTCAGATGGCATCTGTTTTGGCAGATTTTTGGACAACAGCCTGGTACAAGGGGATAGGGGTCAGTGGAGGAGCTTTCTCATGGCTCCAAGCCACAGCTTGTGAGAACAGCCCTCATCTGCTCCCTCCAGGCATTCCAGCCCCATGGAGGCAGCAGTCAGAGCGTGCTGCCAGAGCTCCTGCAGACCCTGCTGTCCTTGTCTCCTCCTGTGCATCCCTGCTCAGCTGCCAGGAGAGGAGTGGGATGAGAACGCTGCTTTCTTGCTGGAGAAGCAGCTTTGCTGTGTGTCCTGTTCACTGTGGGGAGTAACACATGCATTTAATCTCTCTCTTCTTTTAACAACAGCCAGCCAAGTGGAGAATGGGTCTTCAGGAAGTACATAAAATACACTTGAAACACAGAAACTGTGAATATGAGGCTTGTTGGATATTCTTTATCCTCTGATGGCTTAACTCACCTCTATGACTTGGCTCTCTTGGCACAAGATTTTCATCTCTGGTAGTGTAAATGGCACTCAGGCATTTCTCTTCATCTCCCTGGGCACAGGAGAAAGATTTCTTCTCCCAGCTTCCTCATCTGCCCTTTTTGCAATCCACAGCACTAATAGCTGCTCATTTTCATCATAACTCTGATTAAACCTCCCCCTAACTGATTAAAAATGAGATAACTCTATTTTTCCCTTTCCTAAGACTAAAAATGCATATTCATTGTTTTGGAATGATTATTCATGATGCAGCTTCCCAGTTGAAAAGCTCATCCACTCATCAGCTTGCCCTAGTGAGCCAATTTACAGCAGGTGGCATCTGGAGGGATGCTCCCCATGCTCAGCAGGCCCTGACTGTTGGATACAAGGTACATTTGGCATCCCTACAACCAACACTGTATGAGCCAGCAGCTCCCCGTTCTGCTGGATGCTGTGGCATGACTTAAGGCAGGAATGCTTTCAGGAAACAAAGTTTCATACCAAAAGGAAATTGTCCTTTTTCCTGCTTTTGTGCAGCCAAGGAATCCCTGTTTGAGGGTCCATACTCACCCCTGCTTCCAGGGACAACAAGCATTCAGCACTGTGCCACCTTCCATCAGAGCAAGGGAAAGAACTGTCACTGGCATGGAAAACAGCCAGAAGGACTTTCACTGGAAATCCAGAATACATTGGAAACACAGAATACACCACCCAGGGAATGCTTGGTTTAACACACATCTGCAGAGGGTGCCCTGGTTTTGCCAGAGGACAGAGAGGATCCAGACTGACCTGCTGAGAAGGTGGCCAGGACAATGACCGTGGCAGGGGTCAGCTGGCAGGAGTCCCCTGCCTTGTACAGGAAGAGCTCCATGCAGTAGGTGGGCTCCATGCTGCCCCTGGGGCAGAAGGCATCAGGAGGGCACTTGACTGGCTTCACATCTGGGCTCTGCCCAAGAGAAGAAGTAACTCAGCACCAACAAACTGCAGAAGGTGACCAGGCCAAAGGGAGGTAACATTTTAGCATTAGGGGAGAAAAAAAATTAATAAAGGAATGAACCTGCCATCATTAAATTCAGCCTTGTCTGCCCCTGCAGTGTTAGAGGATGGGGAAGAGCAGAAGGTGTCCTTACACAGCAAGTCCACACATCAACCCCCCTCATTAATGCACACACCATCCCCGCATGGCCCAGTCAGAGCAGGCAGCTCCAGGCACAAAGCCACACTCCTGGAGTCATAATTTTAATCATCTCCCTGCATCAGAGCCCTGTCTATGTTTAAGAAAAAGGAAGCTCAGATTACAAGGGAAAAAAAAGTGTTAATTGAAGTGTATTTAGCTTGTCATGGGACAGCTCTGGTTAACACAGGCTGTCCCCAGCTGCTGGTGGGGACTCACAGGGCAGTAGTGCTTTTCTGGGCACAGGTCACAGCTCTCCTTGCCCCGCTGTAATTGGTACTCTCCTGTCCTGCAGGCCTTGCATCTGTTGTCACTGGGACCTTTGAATGTACCTAAACAGCAAATAGGCACAATATTAACATCTGAGACTGAACCCAGGACCTTTGCAATTGCATATGGATGAATCAGCTTTCAAAGCCACAGGAAGAAAGGGCATTAAGTGCTCATGAGCATAACAAAAGCTGAGCCTGGACTTTGGTCCTGGTTCGGTGGCAAAAGGTCAGAACAGAACAAACAGGGACAGAGGGACTAAAGAATATTTGGGGTAAGAGATTCAAACAGAGGTTTGGCAAACAGAGTAGTGTGAGTAGGAGTACATGGGAGAGGGGTTCAGTAGTGAGTTCTGGCTTTAATGTAGAGGGAAGATGGGAGCTGGAGGTCAGCAGTGTTTCATCCTCTCCAATTCTGGATTCAAACACCTTTTCCAGCTATTTGAAACTTGCTGAGCAGACTTCAAAGCCCAGCTCAGTTTCCCAAGCTTTGCAGGAGAGACAGGCCACAGAAGTTCCAAGTCTCAAAGTGGTAAAATGCTTTCCTGCATGTTTAAAATGCAGCTTGGCTACAAGACACCCCTGCTGCTGTGTCCAGACTGGAGGCTGCTCTGCCCAGCCCTGCTGGCTCACCTGCTGCAGCCTGGGCTTGTTTCAGACAGCACAGGCAGGAGCACGGCCACGTCCCTCACATCCCCTCCCGTGTCCCTTTGCCCCAGGCTGTCCCTGCAGAACATCCCTCTCTGAGAGCAAGGCTGTGCTTTCCTCAGCAAAGTCACCACCACTGACAAAGATGCTCTTTGCTGTTACCCAGCTGTGGATTTGGGCTCCCTGGCCTGCCAGGGACGACACACCTCCAAGCCATTAACCAGCCTGGCAGGAAGGTGTGGCACAGGCACAGCCTCCACCAGCACCAGTCAAACCACCCAGCACCATCCCTCACTGGGGATCCCTGTGCTCTGCAGGGCACCTGCAGCCCTGGGCCAGGTGAGATGGCTCTGGAATGAGCCTGGAGCTGCTCCCAGGCGGGCACAGCCTCCCTCTGCTGCAGTTACCTGGCGGGCAGGACTCGCACCCCTCCGACGCCTCCCGAGGAGCCTCCTGCCCCCCGGGGCAGGACTGACAGGCCGAGCAGCTGCTGGTGCTGGCAGGGGAGAGGAGGCAGGACACGCTGTAGGATGAGCACTTCCAAGACCAGCCCAGCCCACCAAAGCCAGCTGTTACAAACTGCAGTCTCCAGGGCCAACCACGCCAACCAGGAACCTTTGCTGTTCTGTGGGTGTCTGTCTCCAGTGCAGTTTCTCACACAGAATCACGGAATGGTCTGGGTTGGAAGGGACCTCAAAGATCATCTCATTCCAACCCCCATGCCATGATCAGGAGCACTTGGCCAGGTTGCTCAGAGCCCATTCCTACAGCTGAAATGGCAGGTGACTTGTCTTTGGGCACTCAGCACAAAGTGGTTCCAGCTCAGTGGCTAAAAGAAACCTCCCCTCCCTGTCCACCTGAGACCCTGTCCCCCAGGAAGCTCCTTACTTGCAAAATGATCCTGGCTGGCAAGGCAGACAAAAAGCTGCATGCTGCTTGGAGCTAAAATAGCCTGAAAAAGAGAAGAGAAAGGCTTCATGATCCTGCCTCCACATCTCTGCCCCACATTGTTGTGTATTTGTTCATGTCCATCGTACAAGCAACCAAACAACTCCCCACAACACACTTCAGGTGGCATTTCATGGGTTAATCTAGGATATTTGGGGTTATATTTGTCAAAAGCTCTGAAAGAGCAATGAAGTTCCCTGCTGCCCTCTGCCCCTGCTGAGGGATGCATGGAGGGCTCCAGCAGATCCCCCATGTCAATCTCACATCACTCACTAAAAACCAGGCCAAGGAGAGAAAGAAACCGGTCACCCTTCCCAGCTCCACGGGCTGAACTGGAATGAAGCTGGAATAGGTGATTCCAGTGCTCCCAAGTTACTCAGCTGGAGCAGGTCTCTGGCCAGGGGAAACCTCTCTGGTCACCCCAGCCCCTTCAGGCCTTCCCCCACCCCAGGCAGTCTGGGGTGCATCTTCTTCCCTGCAACAGGAAGGACACAAGACCCACCAGCCAAGATGGCTCTGCTGGTGCAGAGCCTCCCTCCCTGCATCACGAGGACCAGGATGGGCAGCAGGACATGTACACACCCTTCCCAAAGCACAAAAAGGAGTGAAGTGCCCCAAAGTGCCCAGGGGCCAGCAGGACCAACAGGAGTGAGTCCCACCACAGCAACAGGAAAGCTGAGAAAGCAGCACTTGGGAATTCAGGTGGGTTTGGAGGTGCCTGCTGATGCACAACATGGTCACTGCCCACATTGCACAGAGTTAAGGTTCAGAGAGAAGTTGGATTTACTGTGGGTTAAGATCTGCCTCAAGCCTGGATTTGCACCAGGCAGCAGAAGCTGTGGCAGAGCAGGATGAAACCAAACCCCCTTCCCCTCTCCCTGCAAGGAAAAAGGAACTTTTTACATTTATACTTGCAGGATTTAGGGGCCAACCCCACCCTGTTGTCTAACACGGTGTTTAAATCTGCTGAGTAAAGGGAGTGACAGACCCCATTGCTGTCACCAGTCAGATTTTGTTCCTCCCAAACCCAGCAAGTGACAGCCAAGGTTTAGGTACAGCCCAGCAGCTCAGTGGGTGGATTTTCAAAGGAACAGTTGAGCATATTGCAGCAGGACCCCATTTTGGGTGCAGAGGAGCTGCTGCACTGCATGTGTTAATTAGGGTTTTGCATAAGTGCTGTTCTGTTCTGCACATGCTGTTACCCATCTGCATTGTACCAGGCTTGAGTGGCATCAGCCAGGTGCAAGCAGCTCCTTTTTAATACCCCAGTTTTAATGTGTAGAAAACAAGGGGAGTATTACACTTAATATTCAGACAGCAGAAGATTGCCTAATTGAAAACAAAGATGGTTTTGACTCATTTTTGCTATCAGAAATAGAGAACATTTTATTTCCTGACAACGCTCCCTCTTGTGCTAAAACTGAATTTCATAAAACATTTTTCCTGACTTTCATTGCAGAGTTAGCATTAACTTGTTGCAAAAACAAGCATGGCTGAGATCTGCTCTTTTAATTTTAATAACAACAGAATAGGGAAGAGATCTGCTGGGCTATTTTTAGCCTGTTTACCCTTCAGTGCTTTTAAGTTACCTGGTAATTGCATCTGGCCCTGGGAAAAAGCATCATGTGATGAAAACGCATTTGAGTTGAACACAGACCAAAGCCTACCTCGCTCACAGGCTCTGCAGGCTGCAGCCCCAGACTCATTAGAAAAATGTCCTGGTGGGCAGGGAAGACACATGGTGCTCCTGGGGAAGCTGGGAGGGAAGGGAGCAGAGTGGAACACAATTTTAGGTCACCCAAGCCTCTATCCACTTGGAGAAGAGAGAGCAGAACATGACACTGACTAGTCTAGAAATAGAGCATGGAAAAGGAGTTCAGGCAGAAAAACATCAGTTTGAACTTAGTGGATGTTAAAGGTCCAGTAAAAAACTAAAGTTTTCTGTATTATCAACATTAGACAATTTCCATATTATCCTGTGCCTGTGGGCAATATGGAAAGGGACCATCTGAATTGAAAAATATGTTGTGGTCAGACTTAAAACCCTTGGCTTAAGTCAGACTCTTAAATCCACTCTTGAAAATGGAACAGGGAAGGTGTTTGCTGCTCAGCATCCATCAGCACTTTCAAAAGGAGCTGCTCCATTGTTGGGAATCAGGAGCTGAAAAAAGTACCTAAACCACAGGCAGTGAGGTGTGAGAGCCCTGACCTTAAGTAGCAGGGACAGTGGGAAAAGGGAGGCAATGTGTCAGACCCTCAGGAAGAGAGGGAGGAAACGAAGCAAAGGCAGGGAAAGAGAGAGCTTTTACATTCATCACTAACAGAGCCAAATCCCCCTCAACAAGTCTGTGGGTGTAGGAATTTGGTAACATACTCAGAGATGCTTTGGAGGAAAAGAAGGACATGCCCTTTAATTCCTTCAGAAACTGCAGGGCTGCATGAGATTTGCAGGAAAAAAAAAAAAAACAAAACAAACCAAAAACCAAAACAAAACCAAACAAACACAAAAAGAAAACCCCCACAAAAAACCAACCAAACAACAACAAAAAAAACCCCAAACAAACCAAACCCAAATCCCAAACCCAACTGGAAACACAGCAAATGTTTTGCTGAAAACAAACCAATGCAGGCCCTGCACCAGCCAGAGCCACTCAAAGATGCAGGAAGGCCAAATTCTCGAAATACCACAGCAATGTTAAAGGGTCCCATAGAAGCCCTGAGGCCCAGGCAGCCACCAGGAGATGGCCATGCACACACTGCACCCCCAAGGTCCCCTCCAGATCCCCCCACTTTTGGTCCCTGCCCTGGCACACACCAACCCAGCACTGCTGCCTGACCCTCTCCCACATCCCTCTGTGTGCCCTGGAGACTGCTCCTGACTGGCTTTTAAAGCAATTTGGGGGCACATTTTTAAGGCAGGTCCTCCCAGCACAAACTGCAAGGGTGGAGCACGGAGGGGAGCACAGAGGAAGATCCTGCTGGCACCTCAAACTCAGCAGCTGCTGCAAACAAACTGCAAGGTCAGGCCACCCCTCCTACAGCCAGATTTTGTTGCCATTCCCCAAGACTGATCCAAATGCAGCTGCTCCTCAATGGACACAGCCCTGGCAGGCTCTTGCCATCCCTCCTGTCCTTGCAACCCCACAAAGGACACAGCTCACTGCTTGCAGACATGGATACAGCAAGAGAAAATCTGATAGAAATGGAGAGAGCAGCACATGTACATGTCCCCACAGCCACAGGACACTTGTATAGCATCCCTGGATGAGGCAGCCTGGTGGAATTGCAAGACTGGGCTCCTGGCTGGGATGTCTTGCCAGCTTTTCCACACTCTAACAGCCGAGGGTATTGCTTCAGACACCAGCAACTTGAATGTAATGAGATGCCCTGGGGGCAAGAAAACAGGGATTGAGAAAGTAATTGGGCAAAGCAGGGAGATGGAGCCTGTTGGTCAGACATATCCTAGAGAAATGCTGACGAGATGAATCCACAGCTGATTCCCAAGTGTCTCCCCACCACAAAACATGTTCCCACAGTGCAGACAAAAGGCACGATGGGAAAAAAGGGAAGCCCACAGAGGGGCAGCCCTCAGCACAAGCATATCCACACCAAGGTTTCCTGATGAGGAGAATTTAGCCTCTGAGAAACAACCCTGGCAGCACTTTTCCTACAGCCCAAGGGAAGAGATTTTTCCAGCTGGGAAGTGTTTTGTGGTATATCACACAGTGCCCATGCTCAGAGGCTGTCACTCACCTGGTGTAATAGCCCTGTGGGCAGGGCAGGCAGGATGGTTGCCCACCTTGGGGCTGGTAGTGGCCTGGTGGGCAGGGGCTGCAGGCACTGGGGTCTGTGCACGAGCCCCCCACGCAGCACGAGCAGCTCAAGGTGCCTACATTGGTACAAAAAGTCAGGATCAGTTGCAAGAGTTGACTGAAGCCCCTGTGTCTGCCAGGACAGGCAGAAGTTTTGGGATGCAGTTTTCCTCTGGCAAGGCACTCAGAGGGTAGAAACTGCAATCTTCATGCTAATTATGATGCTGTCCACTGCTAGCAAGCTGCAGAACAGCCAAAAGATGATCTAAGGAGTCAAGGCTGTCAGTGTCTATCTCCAGTAATTAAGCTGATTGCTTTTTCCTTCTTTAATTTCAGGGGCCAGGAAAATTTCCCTTGTTTTCCCTCCAGCACACGCATACAAAAAAAAAAAAAAGACCAAAAAACACCCCCCAAAACAAACAAACAAAAAAAAAGCACACAAAAACAACAACACCACAAAAACACACCCCCCCCAAAAAAAAAAACCAAACCAAACAAAAAACCTAAAAATACAAAAAAAACCCCAAACCCCAAAAAACCCCAAACTAAACCAATATACTTCTTTAGATTACTGATAATTTAAGCTTGTAGGAAGCAGAACTGATCAGTAAAGCCCCAGAGTCAAGGATCTGCCTTAAGCAGCAACAGCTTTTCTTTGAGCACAGGAACCATGGCGTTCCCAGCAGGCAAGTTCTACCCCTCTCTGCTCCACAAAACCCATCCCAGCCATGCAGAGGAATTGGGTGAGATTTACTGCAGCTGCACCACCAACACAGGCAAGAGTAGAAGCCCCTATCAAAGAAGATCCTGCGTAAAAGGGAGGTGTGAGGTAACTCCTGTCCTCTGCAGATTCACCCTACAGCATCAGAGCTGCTTTTAAAAAATGCCCTGCAGTGCAGGGAATAAGCAAAAAGTACATGCCTTGTATTTTGGAGAATTATTTTCTTTTTTGAGATTTTTTTTTGTGGGATAGGGTGGTGGTGCTTGAAATCAAAACCCAACCATGTTACAACAAGTAACTTCTGAGAAAGGCTATATTATGCACTGCTGACCACAGCAGAGGTTGATCAAGTGTTTTCTCAAGGCCATGGAAAAAGGCTGTCTCTATAGCAGACATTCTCTTTCAAACATTCGAGACAGCTGGAAACAGACCTTGTATTTGGCCCTGGACCCCAAAATTATGTTCTGCCGATAAATCAAACTGTACTCATGTTACACTTTGTGCCACAATCCAAGTACTTTGTCACCCCACTGAGGAAGCCTTAGGAAGACCAAAACACAGCACAAGGCCAGGAAAGACCAAGTCTTTGATTTCAGAAGGGTGAAATGAATTAAGTCCCTCTCCTGCTGCCTGTCCAAGTTTCCAACACAAGAACAAGTGCCGGCTTCACCTCCCCTGACAAAGCCCTTTTCCCTCTAACACTGAAGCCAGGAGCAAGGACCCTTACCTTGGGTGGGGACTGTCCCTGGGGGGCAGGGAGCACAGGCTGTCACATTCACCCTGCTGCAGTTGGAGGGCTGGGGGGTGCTGGGGAGCGGAGCTGACGACGGGAGCCCAGGGGATGTGGTCGCTCCTGGAGGGGATGCTGGGACACTGCTGGATGTGGCCGTCAGTGCTGAAGATCCTTGAGAGGTGGCCCTGCTGCCAGAGGTGGGGACAGTCCCCATGGTGGTGGGCAGAGTCTGGGCAGGGGATTTTGTGCTCGGATCAGCAGATGGAGCTGCTGTGGACGGAGCAGGGTTTGCAGTGGTTGGTGTCAGCCCGGCTGAGAGCGTTGCAGGAGCAGCTGGGGGAGCAGAGGCCGTAGCAGTGGTTGTACTGGGAGGTGCTGGGGTGGATGCAATGGGAACCTCAGTGCTAGTTTCACTGGGAGGTGCTGGGGTTGATGTGATGGGGACCTCAGTGCTGGTTGTCTGGCCTAAAGCAATACCTAAGAGAAGAAAAAACATAATTAGATGCTGAATTACTGTTCTCCCTTTTATGATGGCTTCTCATTTAGGTCTTTATCAACTGCTTAAACCATGTATCCTTGTTTGATGTCCAGAAACTCCCCTCTGCCATGTTCCACTACAGAGCAAGGACCTGAGGCAGCATCTGAGCATGATGCCATCTCTCATGGCACATGAGAGACTTAACAAGGAAATTAATTAGTGGGTCCATGAGGCCACAAGTAAGTCAATGCCAATGTCCAGGAGGTCTGACTCATGGCTGTGGGAATTGCCTGAAACAGTCAGTTTTGTTAGCTCCTTGAGACTGTTTACACTGAGAACTCATGACAATCTGATTTAAAATGCTTGTCAAGTAGCTGACTGCTTAATCCCATCTCCCTCAACAGGGCAGCCAAGAAGAGACATGGGCTCAGGGCTTTTTTAGCTGCTCTGGGGGTACATCCAGTAACCAGAAGGGCCAAGACTTGCTTTAATTCTGAAATCCCTCATCAGAGTGAGGATTGCTGAACTCTGTAGAGAAAGGAGGTATTACTGCAGCTCAGGCTGTTTTGCTGTGGTACATGGTGGACTGGAACATCATCTGCTGATGGGAGACATCCCTTGGCACGGGCATGGGTAACGTCCTCCAGTTTCTAACAGAGGAGAGACCCATGAAACTGAGCATGGAAAGCAGCAGGTTGTTGTTAATTTAGCAGTGTGGTACTAAGCAAAGGAAGAAAAGCAAAACCAAAGGAGGCAGCTCCTGCCACAGCAGCTGTGCCACCAGCCAGGTTCAGGAACTCAGGGCAGGGATTTCCTCAGTACTTACTGCAGCTTCTGAAAACACCCAACCTCATACAGCACCAGTAGGGAAGTGGAGCTGATACTGTGGGGTGTAAATGCTCTCTCCAGCAGCACACACCTGCTAAGTCCCCCTGGCAATCCATGCCCAGTGGCATGGAAAACACAAGGACTCCTAAGAAATTGGTTTATGGTTTTCAAGGAGGTCAAAGAGTGCAGCTGACACCTGACAGTGGGATGTAGGTGAGGAAGGACAGGGGCAGGGTGACAAGATGTGTGACAGCACAAGCTGTCAGGTGTCAGACCCACATCCCTGCAGGCTTTTCCCCAGCCCTGACTCACCCCAGCCTTTAATTTCTCTCTTAATTTTGTACCCACCATGCAAGGCCAGGCACTGTGGGCACCAGTGCTCAGCACTACCTTGGTACAAACATCAACATGCAGACCAAGCTGATGGCAGCTCCAGATAAAGTTCTGCACCAGGAACAGGACAGTGGATAAAAGAGTCTTTATAAGGTTGTGATCACATGGAGACAGTTTGCTGGGAGTGCTCCCTCCTGATGTTGACTGCCTGCTTTGTGCCAAAACCCATCTTGGTGTAACTACTGAGTAAAGCAGATGAGCACCCAGCCATCTGGGCCATTGCCTACGTTTTAAAGAATTTACAGAATAGTCTGAGTTGGAAGGGACTCAGGGGATCATGGACTCCAGCTCTTAAGTGAATGGCCCATATGTGGATCAAACCCACACCCTTGGCATTATTAGCACTGTGCCAATACTGTTCAGCACCAACTGAACTATAATCTCATTTTCTTGCTGTAGCCCTAAAACAGAGACACCAAATCTAACAGTGATAATTTTGTAACACACTGGTTTGCCCCAGGCTCAAATCCAAGGGACAGACATGCCAGCATTGGTCCAAGGTAGGGAGAGCAGCTCCACAGTGCCCACCCAGGACACTGCTACCGTGGCCAAGCCTCCATCCAGAGCCAAGATGTACAATTCCCCTCATCTGATTCCCATGCCTGAGGGGTTGAAGCCAGTCTGCTTGCTTTTTCCTCACCTCTGGCAACAAACTGAGTCAGTCCTGAGATCCATTAAATTAATCCTAATGTAAACACTAGCAGTAATAAGGGCAAGTCAAATTCCCAGGAAAAACCTTTCAGAAGGACCTCTGAGATCAAAGTCTGATCTCCCACAGCTCCCTCCTGACCCCACAGCTCAGCTGCCAGCTAGAGACACTGCTGAGGTTTCAACAACTTGGACTGCCCATAGCTGGATGAACTTTTTGTTGTTGGGGTTTTTTAGTTGAATATGTTTCATTGGTTGGTTAGTTTTAATGTCAAATGGTGGAGCTCTTACAAGGAATTTTTAAAATTGGAAAGTAGTTTTCCACAATGTTGCCAAAAGTAGTAGAGTTGTTTGCAAAACTTCAGCAGCCATCAATAACCTTTGGTAGCCAGTACTTCTTAATAATTTAAACAACTTCTGGAGGAAAAAAAAAGAAGTCAGAAGGTTGAAAAAAATACTTTTGAGCAAGCAAAGTGTTTGTGTATTTTACCAGTTATAGTCACTCACAGGTGTGAAAAACCAGTACTCAAACAACCTCAGCTTCATCAGACAAAGCATTTTCTCTCCTGCACTTATATTGTCTATGTCATGGAGCAGTGATTTTGCTTTTGCCAGCCTTTTTTCGTTGTTTGTTTGGTTGGTTGGGGTTTTTTTTTTGTTTGTTTGTTTGTTGTTTTTTTTTTAAGGAGCACTGTGAATCACTCGAAGTATCTCCAGGGGAACTTGAAGGATGAGTTATTTTGCATCTGACGCCTTGGTACGAACAAGAGCCTTGAGGATGTCAGGGAAGGATAGAGAGCTGATCTTTCCCAACCTACCAACAAGGATCCTGCTCCTTGGGGTATTAGATAAAGCCTCTACAAATCCTCCATGCGCAGAGTAATACAGCTCTATTTCTCCTTTCTTTCTTTTCTTCTTGTAAAAGCAGATTTTTGTATTTACCGCATGCATCCCACTTCCAACACTTCCTTCCTTCCCCGCCTTCCCCAGCCCTGCCCACGGCGGTGGAGCCCAGGGCTCCCACAGTCCCATTATTGCTTTTCCCACCTCTGTGAAGAGAAACCCTGTTCCTCCCAGAGAAACTCGGGAGAACTTACCTGCTAAGCACACCATGGTTAAGCTCCAGAGCAGAGGACAGAGCCAGGCACTCATTTTTCCCTGAGGAGTAAGGCAGCCTGTCAAGAGGCAAGATCAGCAGCTAATGCCCTCACCCAGCCGCTCATTCTCCTCCGCTTTTGTGCCCAATTTTGTCACCTGACTGATCATGCGGCTCAGTCAAGTCAACCTCTCCCCAACAAAGCGGGGTTTATATTCGGGGATGGAACAGGTCCTGAGCCGACACGGGCTCCCCGGAGCAGACACACACCAGGCAGGCCGAGGAGCAATCTCCCCTCACAGAGCTGCAGGAACCCGTGCCACAGGAGGGCTCTGAGGAAGTGATCGGCCCCCGGGAAGGAACGGGCAGGGCAGCATGGGAACCCGGCCTGGCTGCGGGCCAGCCCCCCGTGACCTCGTCAAGTGAGAGGATTTCACGAGATTTCCTGAGAGAAGAGAAACAAGAAAAGCAGCCCCACAGCAGTTCCCATTTTCACTGGGGCCAGCCATGCCGTAACAGAACGCAGCCTATGGTGAGCACAGAGCTTTCCCAACCAGCATTTCACTGCCCCTCCCTCCCACAGTGCCCCCGCGGTGTCCAGCTCGATGCATCAAGTTGTTATCAGGATCGAGCTCATAGATCCTGATGATGATGATTTTAAGGTGAGAGCATTAAATTTAATGGGGCCCCACCCCATTTTCCATGTGTTCCAATGTCTGTACTGCCTGCTGGGCCACTTGACGACACAGATGTCCCCATGTTTTCCCTACCTTGCAGCCCTGCTTTGAAAGATCCCCCCTTTCCCTCTGCCCCCACTGTTCAGCAATCAGCACTGCCAAGCCCCTGCAGTGAGAGGATTCCCTTTAGCATTCAGCTGAACGCCACATCTCACGTGTCACATCTTTGCCCAAATTAAGGGAACAGAGGGCTACTCACACAGGATTGTGGATGCTCCACACACAGCCCCCACAGCTGCACATTCAGTGAGATCAGGCACTGTCATGCACTGCTCGTGTCCCTTGTGCTCCAGGATCCCCAAGAGGGCCCAACACGACGAGCCAAGACTAGCCTGCTCTAAATACAAACCCTCAGCCTTTCCTCCCAGTGGCCCAGGTGAGGTCAATTTGGGGCCAGGGACACCTTCTTGTTGTGTCTCTGGCAGTGGCAGTCTGCCTAACTATCCTGCTTCATGGTAGCTGCACGGAGACAGGGCAGCCTGCTCCACTCTGGGATCCCCAGTTTGGGTGGGTGCAGGTCAGACTGTGACCAGCTGGCTTCCAGCACTGTCAGACAGAACCTTACCCCGAACTGATGACTGCCAAAGTGATCACAAGCAAGACATCAGGCTCAGGGGCTCAGCCCCTCAGAGACACTGCCCAGTGGCTCTGGACAAGGCAGGGGTGGGTAGAGTGCTGCCCCTTCCCTGTGGGCAGGAGAGCTCTCAATGTGACATTGATCTGCTTGGCTTTACAGGTTTTACAAGGCTTTGCACAGTGTGTTTGATCTCAGTTTGTGTAAAGAACCTGTCACACCCAGACCTGTGCAGGGCCATCCACTCTCCAGTGGGCTGAGGCTCTGCAGTGAGGGACATCTGCTTCAGGAGCAGCATTTGTAGGATGGAGCAGCTCTGTGCACTGGTAAAACACTGCCAGCAATTATCCAGTGAGATTTATCCTGCTAGGGAAGCTGGCAGCACATCAGTCCCCTCCATCCCACAGGCTACATCCCCTGGTTTGTGGGGAGCTTTCCCACACTCCCCAGAGCCAGAACCAAGTCACACGTTTGCTGAGCAGCTATAGCACGCACATACACTCTGGAAATGCAGTTCAGAACTGGATGTGGCAGCACTTTCACTGTCGGTTTCAGCCTAACACATGGAAGAGGAAAGGAAATTGTGCATTAAAGCCCTTCCTGTGCCCTCAGAGCCCCCTTTCTGTGTGAGCTACCAGAGCCCAGGTGAGAGATGAGACAGGCTGATTTCCTCTCAACTGTTTTAGCAACTGGGCAAGCTGGAAATACACTTCTGATGGGGAAAATCTAATGCCACTTCAGGGCAGAAAAGTACAAACAGACAAATTCATAAACTCCTGACCTGCTTGGGCCTGTCTCCATTGAGATTAAATGCTTTTGCTAGTTGGTTCACAGAAAATAAAAAGCACTGTCATGGTTTATCAAAAGCGATGTCCTAGGCTGGCATAGGGCCCTGATCTCGTCAGTTCTGTTGCTCTTCCATAGTTGGCAGACTTGTGTCCCCAGACAAACCAGACAGTGCCCTCCACCCTCAGAGCCTACAGGGCAGAGACAGGAGCAATGACTCCTCTCCCAAGAACACAGCATCCTGTTCAAACACTCTGGCAATTTGTGCCAACTCCCTGGCCTTGCCCAGCCTGGAAAGAACAGCTCCTGTCCAAGGCTGTCCTGATCCATCCAGGCTGAGCAAGCAAATGATGTGCCATTAGAGGTTTTGTCTGTTGAGGGCAGACTTGGATTTCTGAGCTTCCCAGGCTTCACAAACCCAAGGACCACCACAGGGCTCTGCATTAACTGCCTGCAGGTCACGTGGGTGTTAAATATCCAAGTGATCTGTTTACAAGGAGAGCTGCCTGCTTAATGAGAAACACCAAGCAGGGGGACTCTCAAACACCAGCCTTCTTCACAGTGTCACGTGTGACCTGCCACTGCCTCAGCTTCTGTCAGCTGGGATGTGACTAAGTTTTGTGGGGTGAAAATCCCCAGGTGAGGTCCCACCTGCAGTGGGGACAGTGCAAAGGAGAGGAATGTGTGAGCTCACATCAGACTGTCACATCTATCAGCCTGAAAATGGTAGGTCAGCAGGTGACTCTTGAAGGTCAGGAAGGTATTAACTACAAGCAGAGGAGAGCAGAGTGGTTTGGCTTGTAAGGTACTGCTAAATATCATCTCATTTCAACCCCCCTGCCATGGATAGGGACACCTCCTACTAGACCAGGTTCTTTCAAGACTGATCTAACCTGAACAATTCCAGGGATGGGGCAGCCACAGCTTCTCTGGGCAACCACTTCCAGTGCCTCACCATCCTGACAGTTAAGATTTTTCCCCCTAATAACGAATCTAATCCTGTACCCTTTCAAAGCCATGCCCCCTTGTCCTATCACCACATGTCCTTGTGTCCCTCTCCAGCTCTCTTACAGCCCCTTGAGGTATCAGAAGGTGCTGTAAAGACTCCCTGGAGCCTTCCCTTCTCCAGGCTAAACCACCCCAGTTCTCTCAGCCTGTCCTTATAGCAGAGGTACTCCCGGCCTCTGAGGATCCTATTGGCCCTCCTCTGGACTCAGATAATTTTATCCTTGTGTTCTTAGGTTCTTTCCATGGTTATCCACCACTCCACTGCACTGTTGGTGTCCTAGGCTTAACAGACACCTGTTCATTGTCGTGCTCCAAGGCAGGCAAAGTGCTGCAAAGCTGTCCTGTTCCCATGTCTCTAGGAACAATGGTGGTGCTTGGTGTGCTGTATCCAGCTATTTGACAGGACTGTGGTCCTTTGGCAGAGTTGCTGACCCTTACCCTGCTGCTGAGCCAGAAACAGGGGGTGGGCTGAGCTGCTGCTGCTGCTGGGAAAGAGCAACATACTCAGGCAAACTGCAAGCTGGATTCTGACAGGGCGTTTTCTTGGAAAATACTTTTCTTCAAGCAATATAAGTTGTGATTCCTACCCAAACCTGGGTGTGTGTAGAAGAGGTGCCGGCTGCAGGTTTCACTTGCTCCTCTGCAGACAGAAAAGCAGAAGCACTCCTGACCTCCCTGGGATGCACCACCCCACGGGCTGTGTTGGAAAGCAACAGTGAATCCAGACCCCTCTTTTAGGTGCAAGGTTATTCCAAGTTACATCCACTGACTCCCATAAAACAGGACAGGTGTCCAGGCTTTAGGGATGCAGGTCTAACGAGCAGTCAACAGCTTTGT
This sequence comes from Dicaeum eximium, assembly GCA_013396995.1. Taxonomy (NCBI): domain Eukaryota; kingdom Metazoa; phylum Chordata; class Aves; order Passeriformes; family Dicaeidae; genus Dicaeum; species Dicaeum eximium. The sequence goes on along the minus strand of VWZP01006688.1, from coordinate 460,581 downwards.
GCGCAAGAGGGGGCCGAGACACTCCTATAGAGGTGAGGGGGGAAAAAAAAAAAAAAAAGCGGGGGGGGAAGCGCCACCACTGTTCCGGCGAAAGCTCTTCCGGAGCGAACGGCCACGCGATGGCACCACAGCGCTGGGCAGGGGACACGGGGACACCGCCACGCCCGGGCCGCCACCAAAACCACCTCACCCAAAACCAGCCTTTGGGAGCTGCTCTTGCCGAGCTGCGCCAGCAGAAACCCCCAGCAGCGGTGGCTGTTGTGGAGGTGGAATAACACAAAAGGGAGATGGAGGAATTTAGGTAAAAAATAATTGTTAAAAGTTATTACAGTCACTTTGAAACAAAAGCCTCACACCTCTTCTTTTTTTTAAAAAATATGTTTCTTCTGTGTCTGGGTTTAGAAGGAATAATATCAAAATAGAGCGAGCCAAAGGAAAGGTGTTGTACTGCAGCAGGGATCTGATGGTTTAGGCAGCCATAATTATATACAGAGGCTAGAAGTTTATTTTCTCACAAGCAGAACATTTAACTCTTATTTAGTCCCCCTCATCAGTTTAAAAGGTGGTCTTAAATGGACCGGTGTGTCTTGGTGTCAGTCAGTTCTAAGGATGCAGGTCAAACCCCCCTGGTGCTTTAGGCAGGGCAAGTGCAGGGGGTGTTGGCTGTGCTGTTCATGCCTGCAGCATTTGGGGGAGGGAAGGAGGAAACACCTTCCACTGAGGCACAGCCTGGGTCCCCCTGGCCAACAGCTCTGGATCAATGCAGATGATCACAAAACTTTAGCACAAGATCAGCTTGTCTTGCCAACTCTCCTATGTCAGGAAACGGCCAATTTAAAAAAATAATTTTAATTGAAAGATGAAAATGAAAAAGGAGAGAGAGACTATGGACTTCAGTGACACCAATGAGGGGGCACACACTAGACCCAAGCTTACATGCTAGTGAGGGGTTCAATCAACCATTCAGAGAAACCAATTGCTTTCTGTTTTCATTAAATTTCTACCAGGACGGAATAAGTATATTATAAAACCAAATACATAGGAACCACATTCTGAAAGCCAAATAAAGGAATCTCCCCAAGTTCCTCAGGAAAAGGTCACAGAATCCCAGGATGTTTTCAGTTGGAAGGGACCTTAAAGATCATTCAGCTCCAACCCCCCTGCCATGGGCAGGGACACCTTCCACTAGACTAGGTTGCTCCAAGCCCCATCCAACCTGGCCTTGAGCAATTCTAAGGGTGGTACAATACAAGTGTCTTGAAACACAGCAGGTTCTGGAAACAGTCACCTCATTTACTTTAGAGCAGTCAGGTTTTGCTTCTTGCCTAATTTTCCCTTTGCTGCTCTCAGGAGAGCCTGTACACACCCCCACGTGGCAGGGAGAGGAGTGGAGTCTGAGATGTTCAAGCTCTGTCTAAAGGCACTCAGAATACAGGACAGCATCTGGCACAGGTTTGTCCAGGTCTGGAAGAGGTCAGTGTCTGGTCCATCATCAGTTTTAAGGGTTAGCACTAGAGCAACATCCTAAACATTAAATCCCCTACAGCCTTGAACCAGCTAAGCCTTTCCAAAGTGTCCAGTGGCACAGAGATTGCTGAGAACAGCTGGGTCTGACTCTGCTCAGGCCAGCCTCAGCAGGCAGGTGAACTGGCACATCCCTGTTCATGTGGAGTCTATCAGGGTCTGGGCATCAGGAAATCTCAGAGAGCAAGTCCCCTGTGAAATAACAGATGGAATGTGCATCTCAACCTCTCCCAAAGCTTTTCTCCCAAGCATTCTACCAGAGCAGCTGACCTGAACAGAATTCCCTTCCTGGCTATTTGACTAGGTCAACTTGACACAGAAAAGAAAAACTTCTGACTATGTCTGGCACCACCTCAGCACAGGCAAGTGGAACAGAGCCATTTCATCCAGCTGCACATAGGGAAATTGGGATAAGGCCAGCCACACATCTCCACATAACACTGTAAGACAAACCATGCTTATCACAGAACCAGACCCTAGGAACAGTACATGAGCATGAAGAGAGTTTCTAAACACCCACAACAAACCCCACCCTAAAAACCACCAATCCCAAACCACACTCACCTTCTGCAGCACTCAAAGTGAGAGAAGGCACCATTGCTCCAATTCAGATAAAGATAGCCTTGAAGAACAGGGTTTATTCCACCCTTCCATACCCCACACAGAACCTGGGCATGGCAGACCTTCCTCACTCCATCAGATCTCAGTTGTGGCTCAAGTGCTTCAGCACAGGCACACCCACACACTGCAGACACAGCACCCAGGGCTCACCAGCTTTCATTGAACCCACACACAGAGCAAGAGCAGGGATTTCAGTAAATCTACTCACAAATAGGCTAAACCAGCAAAACCAGCACTTGTCAGCTTTGAAATGCTAACTCTAAACTGCACCTACAGAAACAATGCCACAAATCTGAAAGATACACAATATCAGGCAATTTGGCTGTTTGGTCTCAGGCTGGTGGTACCACTGTTAGTACAATGAACAACTTGGTTATTAAGAACAGTCCACTTCCTTAGAAAATCTAAATTTTTTATTATACATACTGTATTACACTGAAAATACGTACCCAAAGACAGAATATTTTGAATTTACATCTGTACAAAGAAAGAAAAAAATAACCAAACAAAAATCAATAGAAAACATACGGGCTATGCTATAGATGTGACATTTTACAAAATGACAGTTTTTGTTAAAGGCACCAGATTCTCAGAGGGCTCTGGCTTAACATTTTTTAGTCTTTTTTTTCCAGTCAGATCTTACTATGAAAATGTGATTCACTCTTAAACCGCATGATGTCAAAGTCTCAAGATTCTTTTACCTAGACAAGTGGTCTGCACTTCGACACAACTTAGTGAGAGAAGTGACCAATTCCACATGGAGATGTCAAGCAACTACCAAAGGCTCCTCCCCACTGTATCCAGGATCCTGTGGTATTGAACTGAAAGATTAAATGGCAAAGCCAGCACTGAAAATCAGGTTAACCCACAAAATACCAGCCCAATACTAGAGTGTTAACTGTACTAAGCCTAGACTGGTTTGTATGGAGATAACTACAAAGTATTAGAGTAGCAAAAGAATGAACAGAAAGATGGAATCTGTGATCAGAACTCTTGCTCAGCATTCTTCTTGGGCTCTCTTCTTCATTACATTCATTTCACTCTTTCTGGTCCTCACAGCACATGTGAAAGAAAATGGATCCTTCAGAAACCTAGCATTTCACTGTAGGACAAGTTGTTGAAGAACCCTGGGTAAGATGAATGTTCTCTTTCTCCCCTAAAAAAAAAGTCTGGACAGGGAAAACACAAGCCACTTTCACTGCTTCTTTCTCCAGTATTTCAAATCAAAGCTAATTAATATCATGCCTAGGCTTGCACAGACAGGGGCTTCTCTACAAGCAAGGGCAAGAGAGACTGGGACATCCCCCTTGATGAGATGCAGTTCAAGCCCAAAGTTCTTAAGTTTGGGCTTGCTATTTCCTAAAACTTCATGCTTGGATAAAGGCATGAGGAAAGGACAGAAGCAAAGCTTTAAGAAAACTCTGAATTACTTCTCTGGTCAACTCAGTACATCTGCAAGTCATTCTAGAGTAAAGAAATGTTTTTATTTACAGCACACACAGAGCCTCACTGAATAGCTTCACATCCAAGTGACTGAGTATTCAAGATAAAAAACATCAAGTTCCAAGGCCAGATTTTGTTCTGTATGTAACAATTCCAATATATTGGAATTTCAAGATTGAAGTTTCCCTTTCTGATTTGTCTGGCATTATTCCTACTTTCAGAACACAGATTTGATTATTTCATTTGCTGAACCAAAGAACTCCATGTAGTTTTACTTCTCACTGTATCATTTAACGATGTTGTAGAAACTTCCCCTTCTTTAGGCATTTAAACACTTTCTAGATTCACGTTGAAGTAATCCTCTGGCACTGAGGGTCATAGAGTGACTTAAAAGAAAAAATTATTTTTGCAGTGTTAAATTGTCTCATCCCAATCAGTTAACAGAATTAAAAATATACTATAGTTCTACTTGAAATTTCCATTTATTGCCTATGACTGACTTTAGACAAACAGGCCTGGAGACCAGCTGCATTATGCAGCAATTACAAACAGCAGCATGGTTAAGCTTCCTACATACTACTGCACTCAAATGACTCCACTGCATTCTAGAAGGGCCTCTTGAAAAGCAGAGGGACTGCTATCTCCACCTAAAGCACAGAAATGCAGACTTCTGTGGCCCCAAGAAGTTTAGTGAGGGACCACCATTAATCTCAAGCAAGCCAAAAGAGCCACCCCAGAGCAGCTCCTGACCACGACTGAACTGCACAGGTCTTGCATCAACAGTTTACAATGACAGCACATGCCCCTCAAGCCAGCCAATTTTCTAAATGCTCATTCTTAACAGCTGTATCTGACACTTGCAGCTCATCTAGCAAGCAGGAACAGTTAAGACAGAAGTATCATACATGTGTACAGAAAACTGGTCATCACAAGGAAACTTTAACATCTGAATGCAGACAACAAAAGGAATGTCACTTTTCTTTAAACCTCTCTTCTAAAATATGAATATCCTATCATTAGCCCTCACTGTAACACTCTAAAACCAAATAAGTTATAACACATTCTACTAAACTCCTAAAAACTAAAACTCACTACTCACCCGCACTTGTCAAGCTGTTTAAAAAGAAAAGTTGGAATCAAAATTGCAATCAACGATGTTTCTGAAATGAGTAATTCTGGGGAGGACAGCCCCGATGTGACAGTTATATGTGAGTAACTTTCACACTAAAACATGCACAACACTCTGTAAGTTAGCAGAGTTACCATCAGATACCCTGCCCGTTACAGGAGCTAGAACATTCTTTGTACTTGCTTAAATAAAGTTAAGAAATCTACACTTTTGGTCACATCTTAAAATATTGTAGAATACAGGGTGTGTTTTTAAAATATTATTTATACTTGCCCTGTCCTGTTGGGTAGCTTGATTGAAAAACAAAGACTAAAATGCAATAAAAAATTCCCCAATAAAAAAAGACTCTAATCAAACATCTAAATGTCTTTATTAGCATACAAGTGTACTATGGGATTTGGTCTGCTNAGAAAAAAGGAACAAAAAATAAAAGCCTCATCTTGTCTTAGAAGTTCTACTTCAACATGAACCTTTAAGTCAGCTCAAGGTACCTCCTCAACACATCACCACTCTGCTACTCATCTTTGTATTTCCTCCTTCTAAACAGCATTTCCAACCAAGCACAGCTCCACACTCAAGTACTGGCAGAAACTAGACACTGAATCCAAGACTCCTTCAAATGATCAAACTAAGTCTCCCAAAAAGGAATCCTGACTTATGTATATAAATCCTCTCAGTAAATGCCAGCTTTGTTTGTAGTATTAAACTCAGATTACACCAGTGGTATGAATGCAGTTACAAAGATAAAAATGTGCTTCTACTAGCAGGGGACAAGTACAAGGCACATTTATATGCCAGTATAATTGTGGTCACATCAGCAATTATACTGATTAAACTACATGGCTAAGAACCACAGCTACAGTTACTTAAAACTTTTTGGGTCACAGCTTGGCAATCAAACACTTTTTGACTGCTCAAACAAACATGTTAACAGTGCCTCAAGACAACAGAACTACTTCTACTCAGATGTGTCTCAACCATTTCTAGGGCCATTTTAAAATTAAGCTCCAATTGGTTTTGAGATGTAGTTGTTTCCCTTTCTCCAGATAAGTTATGCTGTGCAAAGGGCTCGTTATGCAAGAGCTGTAGATCAACTTCTACCCCAAGACTCCTGTGGCAAGGAACTGTCACTTCCAGGCAGCGACAAGCCACAGTTACTTTTATAATTTTGATGTTTTTTTTCTTCAGAAAGTTATGATACTCAGTTTCTGTCTATCTCAAATAGTGCCAAACATAGAGTTAACAAGATGTAGGAAATGGATAACAATTATTAAAGTGGTTAATGCTTATGCTCCCCAGAAGGCCCTAAGGAAAGGCCCAGCTGCAGGCCGGACGGGCGGGAGTTGGCTGAGGGTGAGGAGAGTCAGTGAGTGACAGCTGGAAGCGAGACTGTGATTGGCTGGAGGAACGCGTGGACAGCGTATGAGCAGGAAGCTGATTGGATGGTAGGACACGTGGACAGCAGCACGGCAGCTGAGCCAGCCAATGGGTGCCTTCTTTCTGTTCAGTTCTGGTAGGTCTCAGTCTGGTTTCAGTAGAGCCAGGCTGAGATTAAAGGTATAAAAAGGGGCTGATTTCTACAATAAAGCCATCTCCTTTGGATGCATAAGGGGGTCCGTGTTGCTTTGTTCCACTGCTACAAATGGCTGGCCCCAACAGGGACCTATAAATGTGGCACAGGGTGTGCAGTCCGCTCTGGTAGCAGCTCCCACTGGGTCAAGGAACCAGCTGGGCAGGACCAGCTGGGCAGGATCTGCAAAGAGGATCCGGGGAAGGAACTCAGGAATTTAAAGTGCACACACCTCACCTAGGGGGTGAGCAGACCACTGGGAGAAAGTATGGGAGGTGGAATATTCCTGGAACAAAGTAGGAGCTTGGGCACAGGCAGCTCCTACATCAGCAATCTGTTAATATGGCTGATATGAAACTAAGCACTCTGTGGACTGTGTGTCTAATCAAGTTAAAGATTTTCCCGTTAGTGAGCCCCGTGGAACTACTTTACCCTGATAAAAATCCCTGCACGGTTGGCCCCTTGGAGCAGAATTCCCACATCATAAATGCGCAGGGGACTCACTTCCTGCCCAAGATGGCGACGCAGTAGTCCGGCACTGGCAAAAATGCCAGGGAGCTGCCATGAAGGAGGGGACTTGGCGGTCGTTACGGCCTGCCCGGTAATACGTGCCGAACCAATGGCCAGCGTACCGAGCTGGACTGTAAAAGAGCTGAGGGCACTGGTAAAAGCAAGCGGTGTATTCTCCCATCACCCCCCAAGCTACCTAGAGTCTGTCAGTACCATGTACATCCTCATGCCCCACCACTGGAAAGCCATAATAAAAATGATTCTAACAGCATGCAGTTTGCCGTGTGGCTCACCGGTTACTGAGAGCTGCGTACAACCCAGGCGGAAGCGTTGCAGGACAGAAAGGCACTGGTGACCATTGGGCAGCGGATCACAGAGAGGGCTCTGCAGGCCCTACAGCACAATCAGGCTGCCCGTGTGATGTATCTGATCCCATCGCTCACCTAGCCCTGCAGGCCCTGCGGTGACTCCTAGGGATGGGTATCGATTCTAACCTGGCTTTTGCTAAGATTTTAGAGGGTCCAGCGCAGTTGTTCGTACATTTCCTGGGCAGACTGCAAGCTGCGCTCTCCTGGCAAGTCAACCATGATGAGGCCACAGTTATTCTGCTGGGGCAGCTTGCTTTTACAAACGTGAACCAAGATGGTAGAAAAGCACTGCTCACTCTTCGTAATCCACATACTTGTGATACAGCAGATATGGTTAGAGCATGCCAAAATGTGGGAACTACTGCTTGTAACACTAGTTCTCTGGTAGTGGCTTTAGCTGTGCACTTCTGGGTTTCGGACATGCTGGCCACCCCTGGCAGGGGCCGGGCTGGGCCCAGGGGTCAAGCTGGTCCTGGCAGCCACGTGGGTGGTGCTCGGCTCATTGGAGGTAGCCCGTGGCACCAGGAGCTCCTCCCCCCGCAGTGAGCCTTGGCTCCAGCCCTACTCCCCCTGGCAGCACGGCCCTCAGCACAGCTACAGGCACATCAAGGACTGCCAGCCCATCCAGTACAGCAACATCACACACGAAGTGTGGCCCAGCGACAAGAGCAGGGCTGGGCTGGTGGCTGTCACCAGAATGTTTGTCTCGTACATCCGCCCAGAAGTAGCAGTCAGGGCACGGGCTGCACTCCTGTGGAGTGTGGGGCTGCCAGCAGCGGGCAGGCAGCTCCCCTGGCATGGGCACTGCCACATCACAGATGTCACAGGGATATTGCTGCCACAGCTGGAGAAGCTCATGGGGCTGCGCAGGGGCTCGGCCATGCAGCCCTTACACCGAGCCCCTGCGTCGTTGCTGCTAGCCACCGGGACCCTTGTACCTCTGCCTCGCCTCCTCAGAGGACCAAACCTGCCTGGGGGCTGCAGCTTTGGCTGAAACAAAGAAATGGTTCCTTGGATCGTTTTGGTTTGTTTGTGACAAAAAGGTAAATGGTACTTTCAAAGGAGCTGTATATATATGTACATAGTTATAGTTATTTACAAGTTATTTATGACAAAGCCGGCTGTTCTGTGAGTTATTACTGAAGATTTCTTTTAAGGATATGATAGGAAAGACTTCCCAGTCTAGGTCTTAGCTCTGGCTAAGCTATGGCCTTGACTGGCAAGGGAAAGTATGCTATCAAACCCAGGTGTTTCTGCACAAAAAAATTACTAACTGATTTAGCTTTGCAAAAGCTAGACCACTTTCCTTTGAGGTAAACATGGAAGCCTCATCGGGAAGAGGCCTTCCAAGACCTCATTGTGAAAAGAACGCTCCTTGGCAGACCTTGGGTAATAGCAAAGCATACAGGCAGTTGTGAGTTTCACCTTGTTAACAGGAACATAATTCAGTTTTGAACAAAATTAAGTGTTACTGCTAATACCAGGGAAGCCTATGTTACAGTTTTTGAAAAGTTGTCAGTTATTACTGTTCTCACTGTTATTAATGTCTTAGGAATTCTTTAGGTTTTTCCTAGTAGGTTTTTGTTGCTTAATAAAAAAGAGGGGGGAGATATGGGTAGGATATGGGATAATAATTATTAAAGTGGTTAAGGCTTATGCTCCCCAGAAGGCCCTATGGGCCCAGCTGCGGGCCGGACGGGTGGGAGTCAGCTGAGGGTGAGAGGAAGTTGAGGTGAGGAGAGAGTCAGTGAGTGACAGCTGGAAGTGAGACTGTGATTGGCTGGAGGAACGCGTGGACAGCGTATGAGCAGGAAGCTGATTGGATGGTAGGACACGTGGACAGCAGCACGGCAGCTGAGCCAGCCAATGGGTGCCTTCTTTCTGTTCAGTTCTGGTAGGTCTCAGTCTGGTTTCAGTAGTGCCAGGCTGAGATTAAAGGTATAAAAAGGGGCTGATTTCTACAATAAAGCCATCTCCTTTGGATGCATAAAGGAGTTTGTGTTGCTTTGTTCCCACTGCTACAGCAAAGCTGCTCAATCTCATCCTATGACCCAAGCATAAATAAGCTAAACATAGTGGGTACCTTTGGACACTGACATCTACCATCTGCAATAGTTACACTGCAGCTGAAATACAAAACTATCAAGCACCGACCTGTGGTGCTTCAAACATCCATTCTTACAACAGAACTCATGTTGCCAAAGAAAATGTTTTTATAATAAAGATCTGTGCCCTCAGTTAACAGTAAACTGTGAGTGACTGTATTCTTCTCTTCTGGTACTTAGCAGTAAACTGCACCCGTCTGTAACCTTTCAGCTGTGATCTCCTTTTTCAGCATCCTGAACTGCCAACACACCATCCTGAACAAAAACACACTAACAATGTTGCCCCCCTCCCCCCAAGATCATCTTTCCCTCTCCCAAGATTAATAAAAAAAATTAAGTGAGTTTGACACCATCAAACACTTCCATGTTCACTGAGCTCAGTTTGGTTGAAGAGCACAGCTTCTACTCTGGAGGATAATAAGAAATGTACACACGAATGCCATTTTGTACAGTTGACATACTCTATGAGCTGGTTGACTCTAAGCTTGATTTGGTCCAGTCTGCTGCTGCTGCATCTCTTAGGAAACATTAGTTATAGGTTTGTACTTCTTGAATCTGGTCCATTCACCAGTAGCATAGTTCATTTCAAAGACTGTGTCAACCAACATAGTGGTGCTGCCCGTGCCATCTGCCTTTGGTAAATCTTCCGTATGTTCACTGAGTTTAATTTGGATGATGTCACCTTGCTCTTGGCAAGGATTCTCTGCAGAAACAAGGAGAGAAACACGTTATACATTTCAACAGTATATTAGACAAGATAGGAGGTTCTTATGCTTAAAAAAAACCCAACCCAAACCACAAACACCAACTCTCAAACCCAAAGCTGAGAAAACCACAAAGATTTTCCTCCCAACATACTCCTGAGACCAAGTTTTAAAAATAACAAAACCAGACCCCCAAAGATGAAGCTGAAGGCTAAATTAATTGGAAGAGCAATAAAAGAGGGAATAAAGCCTACCAGTGTCATTTCTCTCTGCCTCAAAAGTCAGAAGAGAAGCTTATATTTAAATGGAGTTGGTAAATTTGAACTACCAGAGGTACTTTACTTGGGAGACATTTTGTAGTTTAATGCTTCAAAAAATTTTAGCTGTTAAGGAAGCCCAAGAAGCTTCACTGAAACCGCTTGTCCCAGACTCAAGTCCATGCCAGTAGAAGTTTTAAATGTTACACTTCAAGGTACTGGAAAGATACTCAAGAGTATCAGTTAGCAATTATTTATCCACCCTTCAGAAGGTGCTGACATTATTACTAAAGGAATTCATATTAATATATACTTTACTATATATGTATACCTGAATCTGTATCACACACACTTCCAAAGTAGTATTTTATCTTGTGTTAGAAAAAGCTGTCTGTGTAGTATTAAATTACAGCCTCCTACTGCAATTTGAAGTAACATCAAGTACTGAAAACACCATCATTAATGCAAGATGCACCAAACTTAAAGCTCAGGGATCACCACAGTAACTCTGCTCTGGTCATTCTCACTAGTGTATTGTGTTACTCGAAATGCATGAGCCACACTTAGGCTGCAGGACTCTGGTGATCAGAGCCCCCAGATACCAAATTAGAAACCAGAGCTAGTGCAGATGATGGAGTTCATTTAAGGACTCTTAAGCCCCTTCTCATCTTACATCTAATAATCTTCTAGGTAAAACAGCTTTGGTCTATCAAGGCCAATACATAACAGGATCCAGCTATGAGACAGCTTATGTCCCTGTGATTCACAGCACCAGTTGTTATCTAAAGTCTCTGAGATAACAGTTGCCAGTTTCTAAAGCAAGGGATTAGGAAAGAGGTTCTGAACTACCCGACTGGTATATCATCTGGCCACAAAAGAATTTACATTCATTGGTCCTCTAGGCAGAGCAGCAGCAGCCACCCACTTTGTTCACTGCTTACCAGCTGCCTCGTTTCTCTTCAACCCTAAGCCATGATTCTACAATGAGTTCAGTTATATTGTGGTCAGCAGCTTTTCTGACAGACCAGTTGACTTAGTGGAAATGCACCCTAAAGACCCATTTCCAGATAGTTAGAACTGTAATTTAAAAATTATGTAGAGGCCAGTGTAAAGCAAGGAGTCCAACACATACAGATAAAGCTAAAGCAATGCACACTCATATGCACATTTAGAAATGCTGGGCTGTATTTCAGATCTGTGTATTTAGAAGCAAGCTAAAGTAGTATAGTATCAATACATGCCTCTGGATCCTGCCATGAATCCAAGTATAAGAGCCTTTTCTGGCCTTGTAACTTTGTTTGCAGTCTTGAACATTTCCTGTGCAGCATACATTTGCTCCCTCTGTAACAGACAAAACAAACACCAATTCAGTTGAGAAAAATTCTGCCAACAGGGATCACATTAATACCACATTAATACCCACAGATGAGCGTAAAAGAACAAGGTGAAAGTTTGTAGGACCTACAAAAAGTTAACAAAAAAGGCATCCTAACCTCAAGGCTTCCCCTCGCAATACTTATATTTGACATGCAAAGCAGTGATAATTGAACTCTGGACATTGAAAAAAACATTCCACCTTCAAATAGTTACATAAACACGTGAGAGGCTTAATGTTTATGTTATCACTTTTGTGTCCTGTATCACATTAGGGAAAAAAGAAAATAATCCAATGCTTTCTCTACAGTCCAACAAACCCAGGCTTGCAATAATTTCAGAGGATTTCTTTTCCTTTAATAAATGCAGCAGAAGTACTGAGAAGAAGTCATCCAGCTTGCTAAAGTTCAGATCTTGTAATCCAGGCTTACAGATGTGCTTAGCAAAGTCTTCTATCAGTTGCATCTTGACTTGAACTCCAAGCATCCACATAATATATACCACAGCACCAGGAACAGGAAGATTCAAGATACATCCCCACTCTCAGACTTTGAAAAATGTGTAATGGGGGGAAGAGGTGGATCAGAAATGAAATCTTTTACCTTAAATAATCTATTGATGTATTTTCTCCTACTACAACAATGTCAGGACAATTTTAAGCAATTTATATTATGTGCAATTGGCTGGGCAATTTCTGCTGGAAATACACCTTTCTCCCAAGATTCTTTATAATGAGTGACACATTATTTTACATAACAAATAGCATTAAGTAGTGACATCTTACTGCAACATTAACACTGCACAAGTAAAAATGTTGTGAATAACATTAAGACAGCAATGTCAAACCACAAAGTATTTCTGTAATCTTCAGTTATAAAAAAGCAGCCTCAACTACTCCATAATACAAAGGCCAAGAAATGCCAACATATAAATGAGATCTAATCCACATCAAAACCATCAGTTAAAAAGGACCTGTTTTTACGTACTGTGAGAGAGAGGCTTTTCTTCGGTGGTGGCTGTTGCTGAGTTTGGGGGGCCACTTGTGGTGCCTGTGCCGCAGGGGAGATGGCAGGAGGTGTGGTGGGTGTTAGGGGTGAGGTAGGTGTAGCTGCAGGGGGATTAGAGTTACTGTTGTACATGGGTGTTCTTTGTTTGAACTGTGCAGGGAGAGTTGTAGTAGCATTTGGAGCTGCAGGCTCTTCCGTCTGTCTGTTGGTCTGCAAGGCCTCCCGTGCAGAGCCAGCTGCAAAAACCAGTCAGGATAATTAAAAACCTTATTATCCACAAATAGGGATTAGCATCACGAGTGGCCTTTAAAGAAACTAAAATCTCCAATTATTCCATTTTAGCACCACGATTCAATATGCCTTCTAATATCCATATTAAAAAGATAAGACCTAATGCTCTTTCCACTCAATTATCTTTAGAAATAATGAGACAATAGAGTAACTAGCTGTTCAATATGGACACACGATATTTAGCATCAAATCTGATGTTTAATCAATATCTGATTTATTAAACTGAAATGGCTATACTTACTTTTCAGTTTATATAGCTATAACAACTGTACTCTGATCCTACCAGAATTGTTGCTGTACTATTACATAGAGCAAGTAAAAAAATATTTAATCTGTTTTTACCTAATGTAGCGGCAGCTTTCAAAGGAAGTGCCATTAAGATACTGAAAATACAAATATACTTTAACACATGTCAGAATTAAATGCAGTCTTCACAAATCACTCGTTATTTAAACACTAACTGCTAGAAGTTAAAACCCCACAACTTTGACAAGGCTTAACTGTTCTTAATTATGCAGCCTCAGATTATATGAGGCCCAATCTGTGGATCTTCTGTGTGCATCTTATATCAAGCCAATAGTTTTATGTTCCTGGTCTGTAAGAAAAGCTAAATACTCCATACTCCTAAAGGAAAGAGTCAAGAATAGAGAATTTTAAACTAGACTTTTCCTGCTGTTGAACACAATGCCAACACTCTGGAAAATAGTACTACAGCTGCTGACACACTGATGTGTTCTTGGCTGCATTCCTTCTGGAGATGCCAATTTTCTGCCAGAGAAAGATGTGCATAGACCTTCAGAGAGATTCTGAACTGTTCCGAGGCTAAATGAAATTACTAGGTCTTGCATCTATGCAGTTTTCTCTAGTGTTCAAAATGCCATAGCTCACAAGCAAAATTAAAAATAATGCATTAAACTGAAATGTTGGTTCTCTGTTAACAGACAGATCTGGTAATGAATTCCAGTCATGCAAATCTGTTAGCACAAACTGATACATTCCTTTAAAAGACTTCACACACAGCAGGGAAGGAAAGATAAAATCAAGTTGGTTAAAGTAAAACCGTAGGAAAAAAGAACTTGTACAAACTATTTTTTACTACTGGCAATTTTCTAGAATTTAAAATAACAGCACTTTTTAAAATATGCAGGAGGTCAGCTATTATCTTTGTTATACAAAGGTAGAAGAAAAATGGATGGCTTAATCCCCAACTGTGTGAAAGGTAATATGCACTTGCCTCTAGAAATAAAACTGACTTCTGAAAGCAACTGTTTTGTACATGCTAGCATATGTGTGCATGGAATATATACTTCAGACTTATACTGATTACTCTTTGGGGATTACAAGAGCTGGATTTTCTGTTACTGTGTAAAAAAAAAAAAAAACAAACAAATCAGGAAATTCCTTCACTTACTTGACTTACCTAGCAGTCACCCTAAAAATTTAGGGCCAACAATTATTTTCTTCACTTAGGTCAAATGATATGTCTGGTTTCCCCAAACTCAAAGGCTGGAGTCTTGCAATGGATTTTATATTGCTAAGGTGGAGTTTCACTCAACTTGAGGGACGGTAGGTTTGTAAATAAAAGAGCAGCCAGACAGTAAAACTGTACAGAGTTACAGTTTTCAGGTCCCAAGAGCAAAGAAGTGTCTGTTACCTGGCTGTGTTTCAGAACTTGGGATATAGGAGGAAGACGGCACCACACTGGGGGTAGCAGGTAAATAACTTGTAGAAGGTAGTGCAGGCTCATTGTTCAATGAGCCAAGTTTCTACAGAACAGAAAAGAAAGTATTTAAGCCACACTGCAAGTATTCATGGGCTGTTTCTGCATTTGAAATACAACTTCAACATTAGTTTTACTGAGATATTCCTTTTGGGAACTTCACTGCAGACTCCTCTGTTAGGAGTCCTACCGAACAACCTGTTCAGCACTCACTTTCTACTTCAGAAATTTGTGCAGATGGCACTCTGTGAAGAACTGCACTCTAGGATTAAGTGATCTGCCAGAGGAAACATGTTCTTCATCACTAGCAAGCAGAACCATGTCCGTCCATGGGCATAAGGCCTGCTAGGGTATCACCCAGGAGAACACAAAGGCCTCTGGGACACAGGCAAGCATAAGGCAGGAGAAACAGCATGGGCAAAAACACTATTCCCACTGAAACACGCCGTCAACACCAACATGACTGATGCCATCCAGGATGAGGAGGCTACAGAAAAAGCCTCATTTTGTACTTAATTATACATGACACTGCATATACATGTATACAGCATAAAGACAGCAGCATGGTTGAGGATTTCACTGCCTGATCCAGCCTTGTGAACATAAAGGCATGAGAGAGGAAAGAAGTTTTGGGGGGAATAAGTCTAACAGACAACTCATTTAAGGTACCCCTACTATATAAAATATGGACATTTGTAAAATGTGGAACTTGCTAAAACAAAGATTTCTCTCAGCAGTCTGCAGAAAGAGAGGCAATGACCTTCATTCCTGACTCTGGCCTACCACCATGTGTCTGTATATTGGCCTTGGCTTGTCACACATGCCCAATAGACAGTTTCTCACTCAAAAGCAAGGGCAGGACATAACATTCTTGTAGAACCTACATCATGACTGATGAAACAAAGCTGCACCATAGTTTCTAATATGCTGTATCTGAAATAGGAGGAAAAAAGCCTACACATTACTTGTTCTCCCTCTCCTTGACTGAACAACTTCTAGCAACAGGTTTGCTTTTTCTTTGGTGAAAATATAATGGAATTTTGAAAAAATCATGTAAAAATTTTTACATAAAGAGACACATTTCAACAACTGAATAAAATACCATTACAGTGTTTAAGTGATTTAGACTAGAACATGTCAAGACTATTTTTTTTTTTTGTTTGTTTTGACTGGTTGGTTTTACCTGTGTAGATACAAGGCCAGCAGCATAATCTGGGGTAGCATTTTCTACTACTGTTTCTTCTTTGGCTTGCTTTTCCACAACTTCCGTATCTATTGTATAAAAACAGAAGTGAGTCCAAACATTTTTTCAGGAATACTGAATATACTTTTTAAACAAAGATATAAATGCATTTCTCAAAGTATGTTAAAACATGCTTGAAGAGGTATATGCTGAAATAGATACAGTAATCTCCAAACAGTTTTATGATGAACCCAATAATGAACTGAACCACAATGTCCAGGATACAGTAACAGAGTAATCTGATACTAGAAAGCATGAAAGCTCAAGCAACATTTTAATTGAAATTATGGTTTGTTCTGAGGTGGTATTCTTTTTGTGACAAATATGCTGCATAGCGCTTCTTCTTGATATGGTTACGTAGAGCACTACCCTGTCACTTGCCTTAAAAACAGTGTATCAGGTATTATTCACTTGCTAAGAGCTCTCAATCAAAATTCTGGAGAGTGCTATAAATTTTTTCCACATGACTTTCACCTATTTTACATGGCCATACAGTCAATAGAAGTGAGCAGATGAAAATAACTCAGAAAAATTCCAGTACTGAAGCCACTCACACACCTATGGGCTACCTAAAGCACAACTGATTAGCTCAATCCTTTCACATGATTGAGTTATATTATCTAGGCCAAGGCAGTATGAGTAGGAACACTGAAACAAGTGAAAATCCTCCCTTAAAACCTGTTTGGGTTGGTTGGTATCACATCCCCTCATTTTTTTGAAGTTTAGCTCAGGCTAAGCTTTAGCAATTTAAGAACAAAATGGTACTACAAAATCTTGATCCTATCTGCAGGTAGCCTTTTTAAGTAGAATGCTGTACCAACCTAATGTCTTTCTTCTTCTCTTTGCTTCACGGCCAGCACCTACCATATCCAGCTCAGAGATATCTAAAAGCTAAAAAGAAAGACCACAGAGAATTTAATAATCATTGTTAAATGCATGTACTTTATCTCTCAAAAATATCATCCTCAAGTTTTTTTTCCTTTAATATATTGATTCAAAGCAGCAGCAGAAATTCACTTTAGGTGAGAGAACTGAGCAGAAAAACAAGGAGTGCACCTACCTTTACTCCTCTTTCTTTACGCAAAGGTGTTCTTGAAGGAGGAATAGGAGTTCTATTTCCAGAAGGACTAAAAACACTTGGTGCTGAAGTACTCCTGAACGGAGCTTGTTTTGGTATTCCTTTGAGTGGTGCTTAGGGAAGAGCAAAGAAAGCAACAACACAAATATGTGTTTAACTGGTTATGAAAAATGCTTTAATGAGTTCTTCAGCTCTTGCCCTTCTTAATGGTACAAAGGACACACTACATACTCTTTACATTAAAATGTTTATAATGT
Source organism: Dicaeum eximium (assembly GCA_013396995.1). Classification (NCBI taxonomy): domain Eukaryota; kingdom Metazoa; phylum Chordata; class Aves; order Passeriformes; family Dicaeidae; genus Dicaeum; species Dicaeum eximium. The sequence goes on along the minus strand of VWZP01006688.1, from coordinate 443,380 downwards.
GGAATTGGCTATAACACTACATGTCCCTCAAAGGTGGTCAGATTAGGTTTTACTCTTCCAAAAAGGACTGACCAATGCTTGCAACCCTATTCTAAATGAAGTAATCAAACAGGTGCACTGCTAACAAAGTCTACTTTTCCTATACCCACAGATGCTTTCCTTACTTGTAAAAAATAAACTCTGAACATGTAAAACAGTATAGAACATAAATTTTTTGAATCCAATTATTGCCAAAGTTGCTCTTTGATTTTCACCATCTAATTACTTGGTAAAACAGAATTTAACCAAAAATTTTAGCTGAGCTTCTGCAGGGCTAAGGGCTCATGATCTACTGCAAAGGTAAGTTACTGCCTCACACAGGAATGAAATTAAAGAGCTGCTGTTTGCTCAAGGAGGAGGAGCAGTCTGGGTCTATAGTGCAAACAGAACACCTGTTGTCTCAATACTCAGCAGCATCAGCTACACCTGTAAGCATCTGTTTCCTCCCAACTCTATGATGCTGCCCTTCTACCTCACACTTAATGCTACCACTAAACACAGCAATCTTTTAACTACTAAAATATATGGGATACATATACAGATCTATCAGGTCTTCAAGCTTCCTCACATTCTCATCATGCCCTGTAAGCTGAAGGTAAACAGAGAACTTCAGTTTGACCTTAGAGACTCTGTAGCCCTCTAAATGTTGTACTGAAAATGTTTGCACCATAGGACAAAATGCTCTGACCCATGTGAGTACCTTTCAGCAGAGCAAACCTAAGTGGGTCCCCAACTCCTGTTTCTAGAGGCCAACTGACTCTAAAGGCCAGGTCTAAGAACTGGCTTTAATAATTCAATAGCAACACAATGCCAAGAACTAACAGTCCTTTTCTATAATGGAACAATTTTTAGTTACAACTAGACCTTTTTCATTTTCTGCATGAACTTCAAACTTCAGCCCTCAGTGCCACATCTTAAACAGCATCGACACAAAGTACTTCATAGCTTCCAGCCAAGAAATCACTCAAAGGTTCACACCTCAGCATCACTGGTGGCCAGGAAAGTTACACCTGTGCAATGACTTCAGAATATGTAACTTATTTTAAACCCTCTTCTCCCACCTTATTTGAAAAATTCAAGCAGTTCAGGAACTTCAGCAAACAACTGAAATGCATTAATACAAAGCTGAAGGATCATTCTACAGGTTTACCATGTAGAATTCACAGCTCAGCCTTTGCTGCAGAGAACACACTGTCCCCTCTTCTTTCTCCAGACAGAACTATACAAATACAAGATAGTTTCAGTCTACTTCGCAGCATTTCAAAGAGCACAGCAGACGACTGTGATCCTCTCTGCTGCCTTTTGGAGCAACGTGGCTTAGTCAGGAGTTATTCCTGGAGTGATGCAAATTAAATTCCTACCAAAGTCTATAGGCATGATCTAGCTGCATACAGTTTAGAAGCATGGCAGATATACTCGCCATTTAAAAAACCCCACACACTGTTGTTCTTTCTGACAAGACATGTCAGAAATATTTAAGTATCAGGAGAGAGGGAGCCAGAAAGGGAGAAATCCTTTGCTTCAAAAAAAATGTAAGCTTTTGTAAAAAACAGATGGTAATTTTATTCTTCATCAAGGCTACTTTATCAGGTTTTCTTTCTGAGAACTGATAAAAGTGAGCCATACTTGTTGTATCTATCTTCTTGACCAGTCCCCTGCCTTTGGCATGGAAAGGCACTCCTGCAGTCTTCTTGAGCTGTTGCGCAGTTTCTGTTGCTAAAAGGAAAAATGGCTTTAGTTATTACATAAACTGTGCTGAAAACATACAACACATTGCTTCTTACATAAAATGTTATTAATGAATAAAGAGATAGGAATAGCAACAAAGAATTATATTTTAATTAAAACGCAAGTAATTTATACAAAGTAAGCACAGTATTTGGAGAAAATGCAAAGTCAGTATGATATGCAATGGACAAGGTGACCTAAGCTAAAAGAAATTACCAGAATAGACAATTTACTCCAAAGAAATTTAAATAATTTTTAAACGTTATATGACACACTATGAAAAGTTACAAATTTTGTATTTAACCAGACCAACTCAAGTTACATGCAAGAAAGCAGCAAGCTGCTGCAACAGGACGGCAGCTGCAGTAAACTATTTTAAGATCACTTAGTTCAACCAGCTACCAATACATACATGAACACATATGCTGCCTTTTGTTAAGAGAAAACCCTCTTGGCTTTTACACCCTACACAGCCATACTGAGTGAAAGAAAGCATTAATTAGCAGCTCTTGCTCCATGCTCCACAAGCACATGGCAAAATAAAACTAATTTTACTTTTGTTTCAGGAGCTTTAACCAAAGCTGTCCTCAGTCTTCCCAACTGACTGTTACATATACCCAGGAGAAGACCTATATGTGCTTTATGTGCTTTTTAGCTCTTTGTATGCCTTGAAATCTGAAGAGCATTTAAATCAAGATTAGCATTTTTAATGCAATCCTGGCTGGAATGACTTGCACCTGCTCTTCCACACATCAGTCCATCTTCATCCATCTCTTGTAACAGAAAATTTTAATGTGTATCACCACTCTGGAGAATAAGATTGAATATCCTGAATATAAATTGTCTTTTCACCATTTAATTTGTACACAATCTTAATACTACTTACACTTCTGCAAGAGTTCAGCTCTGAGAGTGGCACTTTTAGGTTTCCTTTTCAGCTGGAAATGTTTCACTGGGGGAGTAAGTGGCCCAGCTAGTGTTGTCAAGGCATTTTTGTTTAAGTATTGGCATTCCAACGGCAACATAGCTGAAGTTTCACATTCACTTACTGCATAAAAAGTTAACACAGTACACAGGGGTATTATCACCTCTGACAGTTAATGACAAAACATTTTACAACTAGACTGCACAGGTGGTTTTAAATTTTAGATTACTTGTATAAACACCAAGAGTAATTTAGTTCCAATTATTACACAATATATAACCAGTTATTAGTGTGGTTGTTTTTCCCATTAGCTTCATAAAAGCTTCCATTTTAATTATACCTAGTCAAATTATAGGTATCTTAAATATGCTACTGTGGAAAAAAAGACGAAATTACTGAATTCTCAAATTCCTTAAAAATTACACATGAATACCAAACTACTGAATGAAAATTCAAATCAGAAGTGTGGATAGACAAATGGTCATTTGTTTATAGAAAGACAACAAAGTGTTTCCACCTCCAAGTCATTTAATTATTGTTTTGCTGCAATCTCCAGCCCCGAGATCATGTCTGTTTGTGGATGCCCAAGGGCTTTTTCTAGGCAATGTGCTAAAATAAACCCACTGAAGTAGGAGTAGTTTTGCATCAGCATTTACTGTTTGAAGCAGCAACTGTGCAAGTGCCTGACCCTGTATTTTCAGCTGCTGGGCAATCTGTAGCTACTTGGCAATCAGCAGCACAACTCTCCCCAGGATCAGTCTCCCTCCAGCACCTCTCACCTGCTGTCCAGACACTTCCAGCAGAGGCAGCCCCTGCCCAGGACAGTGGTGGTGCTGCCACAGCAGACAGAGACTTGCTCTTGTCTTGGGTACCACAAATGGGAGATAGAGCAACTCAGAAAAGGCCTCTGCTGACAAAGCTGAAGCACAGCCTGACTGTGACACTAATGAATCCACACAAACTTTTGTGCTGCCCATCACAGTCTGGACAATAACTGACATTAAATCCTGATGATATGTGAAAAGATAATTTAAGAAGCTACCATTCCTCAAATACCACAGTTCCCAGTCCAGTAACATTCCAGGTCATGAACTGTGGTAGTTCAGAAACAAGAGAGTGCTTGTTCTCATACCTCTACTGTTAAGACAGCAAGGCTGTCTACGAAATGACAGGTTATTCCTAAAAAAGGCACCACATTCCTGCAATTTTCACCAACAGAAAAGGCTTACCTTTCTCTCTAAGCTCTCCTAAAATATCTTGAACATTGGGATTCTGCTCTTCAAGATCAAGGTTAAGGGAGCCAGTATCTGGAAAGGATTTTAAAATATCAGCTACCATTAAGACCCAGGGGTCTGAATCCAAGGTAGCGAGCTGGATAATTTCAGTCAGTGCCCCTTTCATCTAACAAAAAAAGAAAAAGAAAATCAACCAATTGGAAACAGTTTTAAACAGGTTATAGTTGGATTTATTTTAAAAAGACACAAACATGCACATGCAATGTTTTACTACTGGGGGAGGGAAGAGGGAGACTGTTTCCACACAGTTATACATTAACTCTAGAACCAAGCAAAGAATGAACCAAGGTACTTTTTTTATACTGCTTTCAGCTAATCTAAACCAAGCTTGTTTTGAGCTTTTGGTAGCTAAAAGCTTTGTTTAGCACTGGGCATTTTTACTAAACGCAGCAGCCAAATTTTTACATTACTGTCTCCTTCTGTTTTTTCCTCATATTCCCTGTGAACCCACACCTTTTATTCAGTTATAGGAATATGCAAATACAATACAAGTTATTTAGAGCAGGCATCTAAATGAAGATGTGCCTCTTGCAAGCCTACAGCATAATTACACAGACATTGTATCTGCATCATAATTGTCTTCAAAATATTACTTAGGCCAAAATAACCTAATCAATACTGCATTGTTTGACAAAAATTATGTATTATGGAAGTAAACATAGCCCTCTTAACATGCCACAAGATTTTCCATCTACCCAAAGTTTCTATAGTCAGGAAAAAGTTATTTCTCTATTTTGAAAAATGCAAAATAATACATGAAGTAAATTTTAAGTTTCATTGTTAACAGTACTTTTTTTAATTACTGACCAACAGATCTGTTGGCACTATGACATGAAAATCAAGGTGACTACAGTCAGGTGTTTACTTCATTCACGAGTAAGTATAGAATCCCCACAGACTGAACACTATTTTTTCTAGGTAAATTTTCATGTAAGCAGGACAGCATTAGCTTCAGAGAACTAAGATGTTTGAGATATTCTGTGTGTCTAATAAGCCACCAAACACAACAGTAAAATTACACAAAGCAGTTTACCATACTCTATCTGCATTGTATTAACACTGAAGAATGTACACGCAAGTATAAGGAAATACACAAATTTTAGTTTTTCACCACCCATTGTGGCACATATAGTTTAGTTACAGTCATGTTTCTGAACACAGGAAGACAAGCAAGAGGCTCATCTTCACCTTCATGCTGTATTTCTTTCCCTTTATTTAAAGCACTCTTATATGAAAAGGTTTAATAAAATATGCTTACTCTATGCATACCACTCTAAAGAAAATAAAGTTAAATTTCTGCTCCCCATTCCTCTCCCATCCACTTTTAAAGCTCAGAGGCAAACAAACATTGACGTTTCTCAAGTCCTTTTATCCACACAATGTTATTGCCCTCTCACTTTGGAAGGGTTTACAAGTCCACTACAGAGCCACTTTGTCCTTTACCCCCTGCATGTTTTAGGGCTCACACATTATGTGCTTGTGAAACAAACTGCAGCAGTCCATTGACCCAAAATGAGCATCTCTGTAGCTTTAAAGCTCAACCAGCTCCTTAGAGTGACTGACTGCAGTCACACAAACACCAGAACCACAAAGAGGGGAGCAGGAAGAAGACACTACATGGGCCAGTTCCCATCTTCAGCAGTGCCATTCATTTGCTTTGGATTAAACTGAGCACATAAACTGAGCACACACTGTTTAATGTGCTGTCAAATTTAACCAACGCTTACCCAGCGGAAAGAATCAATTTCTGAGGTTCTAGTCTTTGCTGGTTCTCCATTGCTCATTTTCTCCTCAGTAAATGTTCCATCTCTCTGTTCTAACCCTAAATTCCTCAACAGAAGTCACTACAGTGGATGAAGATGACTGTGAACACTATCAAAGCAAAGTCTTTTGCTCTGTTATCTATCCTAAAGGAATAAAGAAACTGATTTACATGGAACACCTGGAAACCTAAAACATCCCAGAAGAGCTGATGAATTCATAGCTTTTACAAGCTTTTCTGTGGACACCACTAATGCAGCTAAGTGTACAGAATGTAATTTCCTTCACCAAAGCAAAGTCAGGCGATAGCTAGAGGAAAAATGTCTCTTGCATCTTCACAATTTACCCTTCATATCTACTTCACAAAACTCCTATTTGTACCAAAAATTCACAGAGCTACATGCCTATACTATGAAAGTTCCTGTAGAACTCTGGTCTGGGCACACTGCATCCCCTGTGCTCTCAGGGCTAAAGTTTAGGCAGCCTATTTATGCCAAAACACACTGCTTAACAGGCTTTTGGTTCCTTCAAGAAAGGAGCCCAGAAACAACCTGTTTGCCTAGCACTGGGCAAATAACATTATCACAAGGCCTCATGACAGAAAGAACATGGTGAAATAACAGTCACTATCTCACACAGGGAAGCAAAGCACACTAACAAGTTCTGTGAGCTAACCAGAGACCTTGCCTGAATATGGCTTTGCATTTAACAAGCCTGGATTCATGTTTTGACTGAGGTTTTTCTTAAAATGACAATTTAAATACATGTTCCCACTTCACTGTTCAACTAGCAGCTGAAAAGAAACATTTCATTTATGGTTTGAGAATGCATGAAACGCAACTCATCAGGGAATCCTATATGCAGTTTTTCTGCTGCTTTACAGGGCATAGCCATAATCCCAAATTCTTAATTGTCTGTGATTGCAACACTGGGTCAGTAAGACTCCCATCACCTCCAACCAGCATCTTGTTAAGCATGAATGTCAAGATCTGATGCAACACGTTCCAGTGTCTTTCTCATCTAAAACTTAAATATCTTAAGTATTTTTCCCAGCCTGCTAGTACACAAGAAAAAGCTTAGGCCATGACTAGAAACAACTAGAATGTAGGATCAGGCAGGATGGGAAGTGTCTGGGAGCCCAGGCAGATTAATAATGGCTGTGCAGGACAGAGGAACAGGACTGTGGGAAGGTATTTAAAAGGAAGTGTTTGTTACTTGTAACACACAACATGACAGCTCCAAGATGACTACTTGCAAAGAATTCATATTTATTTGCTTTATATTCTGCCTAAATTAATGTGTATGACAATACTTTTAGACAACTGCATCAACAGTTGGCTAATACACCAAATGAAGCTTTAATCTTTCTGAGGCTATAGAAAAGATGGTATTTAATAGGTAGCTGCATTATCCTTACATAGCATTTTCATTAAACTAAAGGCATTGGATTGAAAACACAGTATTAATATTTACACAAAACAAACCCAGGATGGGTCAATACCACTACTGTATGTGGTTTGCATTTTAATAATGAAAAAGAGCTGAAGTGGCCAAGAGAACTACTGGATTAAAATATACCATTTTACATCGCAGAATAATTATGACCTCTAAGTGCAGGCCAGAAAGGTGCACAGCAGCCTTGTGTCCTTAGTACAGAGGGAAATGCAAGTGTCATGTCCCCTCTTACTTCTTTGCACCCATACTCCACAATTCCCACTTCCCTGCAGAGTTGGCTCCTGCTGCACATAAGCCAGTCCAAAGAAAGAGTTTTAATGTCTACTGTAATAAACAGGCAGGTCCCTGCTGGGATAGGATCTTCCTCTCAAGACAATTCAGAGAGCACAGAAGCACAGTCCTTTTTCCAGACTTGATTGTAATATCACAGTCTAACCCTGAACAAATGAATTAAACACTGGCATGAAAATAAAGCTTGCACTTGCCACTGCAAATCAGGTTAACAAGAATATAATATGCAAAATAAACAGAAATAACAGTTCTGCCAAATTCACAACTGAAACTCTGGTCAGCACTGTGCCGAGCTTTAGGCATCATTTCAAATAAGTGCAATTATCTAGGAAAACAAATAGCAGATGAAAAGCCGTAAGATTCAAGAGTTTGCAAGTTCTAGCCAGGGAAAGAAATTTTTGATAACTGCCTACAAGACAACTTAAAATGAAAATGAGAGCCAATTATTCTTATTAGTCAGCAGGAACAAACATGCAGCAGTGAGGTTCACAGCATGATAAAAAATTAGGTTTATTACCTGTCCCACAAGAGTATTATGAGGATTAAGTCATTTGTATCTATATAGTATTTGGAGTGTTGAATGAAAACATTATGAAAATTGAAAGATATTACATATGAGGATAAAACCACTGAAGTGAAGGACTGAGCTTTCAAGAGAGTTCACTGAAGATTCACTTGTCTAGACTAAAGCTTTCACAGAGATTTAGAAAGGACCAGGAGCAATTAAATCCCTTCTAAACCAAATACCACCAGTTTCCTTGATTCCCACACTGCTTTTTACCCAAATGTTTGCTCCCAAATGGTTTCCATGTTATTCTAAGCTTTCATGAAAATGCTACTATACACAAAACAGAAGAAAAAATATTTTGAAGAGAAAATAACTCAGTTGAATCTGTTATCTAGAGAGGGGAATATCTTTTAACGTGTAACATATCCTGTAGCTGCTATTTAAATTCCCAAAGCTTTACAAAGCTGATGCAATACATTTTCCAATACAATTAAGCTCCAAATGCCAGCTCGGTGCTTCTTGCACATGATCGATACAGACTGGCACATGGCACGGCAAGGACATGTGACTGTTCCCAAAGAGAATAACTCAGTACTCTCATAGCTAAGTTTAATCATTTTCAGACACAGGGGTGATCTCCAAGTGACAAATTCACTTCCAGGCAGCTACAGCTACCCTGTCCTGGCAGTGCCCAGCACACAAGCAAAGGCTGCTGCAGAGATGTGCACAGCAGAGCCAGTCTGGACACTGACACGTTTATCTGTTTTCTGGATATTGTCTGCAGGGTACTCCATGCCGATTAAAACATCAGCATTCTTGATAGTAAGTTAGGTGACAATTCTGCACAAATAAAACTGTCTTAGCAAACTAACCACAAATTATGAACATCTGATAAGACAACAGCCCTTTCTGTCAGCAGTTTGGTAACATCAGCTATTTTTACCATCTATAGGAGGAAGGCTGTAATGATAATAGGAAACCTATCAGCAATGTTAAGGGTTTCTGCCTCAGGAGGTTTGTTTTTTTTTTAACCTTTTTTTTTTTAAGGCCCTTCTCCCACTTTAAGGAAAAAAAAAATTCACACGTTCCTGAAATAATTAAAGATGCTAAGGCTAAATCTCAATCAAACATCATCAGTTTACAATGAAAGATTAAACTTATGATTGAGTTAATGAACTCTACCAAACTGAAAAATCCCACGGTATTTTGTTACAGTAGTAACAAGAGCTTTACATTTGGAACACAACTGATCACTTTTAAGTACACAGTAAAAGGCACACTGACTTGCTTTTCTCTACATACACTTTATCTCCACAGATCCAGGAAAGCTGCTGGCAGCTCTTCCTCGGGTTTGGTTTAAAATGTTCACCCAGTGAACACTCTTGAAGCATTTCAACAAATTATTTCAGTTTGCTTGAATGCTGCTCCCTCAAAGAGCTGCCATGAGTGCTATTTATGAAGGTCCCTAAGCTTTTTGAAGTTCTTTTCACTCTAAAAACACTACTGATTTTTCTAAACACTGCAATACTAATTTCTTCCAGGCTACTTGGATTTTCATACTAAGTTCACAAGAATTTTGCAAACTCACAAGTTCACACGAGCTCCCTCCCCCTTTCTAGCCTTGGTTATTTCATTTGTCCAGAACACGACCCCATTTATCACACACAAGGATTACAGCTTGTTCGCTGGACAGGCACTAAACATGAATATTATGTTTTAAAAATTAGTATAAACATGCTGAACTAGAATTTTTTTTTTAAAGTGACACCAGTGTACCACAGTGAAGAATCACACAGATGCATGTGGCAAGACCAACACTGACATACAGTAAATTATTTCTTAAAGGTGATGCTTGCGCATTTTAAGCCTAGAAGTGCACAAAAGCTGAGCATACAATAATCCAAGTTACATACCACACCCTGCCTGGTATAGATGTATATTAAGCTTAAGAAGCAGCTGTATCTTAGCCAAGAAAGAGACTGGTGAAAGCACAGCTGAGGATACTCTACACAGGAAGGTGAAAACTTACTACAGTCCACTTCCATGATTGTTACCAGAAAATACTACTTTACATGATGGAAGTAGGAAAGGAATTCCTCCAATCTGGCTAAAGAAACTTAAGATTTCCAGACACTCTCCAGCTATTGTCCCAAACATCTGTAGCTGCCTACTGGTAAGAATAAGCCAGGTACAGATGAGGTATGGTGCAGGGCCAAGTGAAAAAGCCTGCAGAGCCAGCTCAGACTCGAGCCAGCCAGTTTATTAGCTGGGGTAGGACAACAGAGGAAAGCACCAGCTGTTCCCAGAAAGGTAAAGAGAGGCAAACAAAAAGCATGGCGATTTTCCCCAATCAAGACCAGACTGCAGGAGGGTGGGGGAAAGCACTGCTCAGTGCAGACCCCAGATCTTCCACTCCCAAAGTTTCAGCACTTGCTGCTGTCCTCTCTAAAGCCGAGATGCTCGACTTGTGACACCTACCCAGCTGCGAGTACTGAGGAAGGAGTGGAGGAAGCTGAACACACACACCACTGCTCCTAAACGATCCTGCCTCTGTCCCAACACTCCCACAACCACTGCCTCAGAAAAGCCCTCTTCCCTAAAAAGCACCCAAGACACAGCCCTACAATGAGTCCCTGTGGGCCACACAATGGGTTTCATGTCCAAACTGCTTTCAAAACGCTAATGCCAAGCAGGGAAGCCCTGAAGAGCAGGAAGAGGAGGAGCAGCAGCAAAGCTCCCACTCCATTCACTCCCTTATCGCGGGGAATCTCGGCGCTTTTCCTCACACCGAGGACCGAGTCGGGAGACCTTCTTCACTTATTCCTGCCCGTCCAAGGAAGGCTGCGAGAGGGAGGCGGCATGGCTGAGGGGACCAGCCCAGCCCAGCCCTACCACACGCCCTTGCCCTGAAGGGCTGCGGCCACTCCGCTTCGCCCCGCGGGCAGCCCGGGGTGCCCCCTCCCCGCAGCCACCATGTGGGAAAAAAAAAGGGCGGGCGGGGGAGGTGGTGCTGGCACTGCCGCCCCCTTCTCCCCTCACGCCATCTCCGACCTCTCCCCCTCACACACACACACACGCGCGCCCCGCTTCGCTGCGGCTCCCACCCGGCTCTCACCTCATCCACCGCCCGGCGGGGCAGGTGCAGCATCCCCAGGAGCAGCTTGAGCTTGACGGCCGAGGAAAGGCCGTGGAAACAGAGGCGGATGTTGTCGATGACCGAGGCCGTGAGCAGCGAGGCGATGCTCGGCGGCGCCCACAGCTCGTCCGTGGAGCCCAGTTTGTTGTGCAGCCACAGGCCGGTGTCGCTCTCCCGCATCGACGCCATCTTGGGAGCGGGGCGAAAAAAGAGGGGATTCTCGACGGGCATTTTATGAAGGCACCTAAAGAGAGGAAGGGAGGGGGTGAGGACCCCTGCGGGTCGCCGTCTTGTTCGTAAGCCAAAATGGCGGCGCCCAATGAGGTTGCGCTTGGGAAGGCGGAGGCTCTGCCGTAACCTAAAATGGCGGCGCCCACGAGGCGAAATTCAATGAGGCGTTCTTCATCCCTGGGCCAAATGCAAAATGGCGCCCGCCACAGCTTTTCGTCCGTAATGCAAGATGGCGCCGCTTCACTGTAGAGAAACTCCTCTGTCAGCCCCAGCTCATTGTCTCTCCCAGTGCGCCCTGACTCCTCCCGGGCAGAAATGGGAGGAGAACCGCGAGCGGGCAGCGAGCCGCGGCGGGGCTGGGAGGCAGGGCTTCCTGCCCGAGGTGGGCTGGCCCCCGCATCCCGCAGCACCACGTCTGCTTCCCTCACAGCCCCCGAGCGCACTGGGCCGGCCGGGCCGCCCCTTCCCTCCGCGCCCCTCCTGCCCTGCCAGCACCGCTCCCTGGCGCTAATGCCCCCTTAAAATGCTTTGAGCCGGGGCTGCCCCTCCTTAGAGAGCTGCCAGCCCTGCCCGCCCACAGCAGCTCGGGGGAGGCGGAGAAGCGCGGCTGGCTCTGGCAGGGCCGAGTGTCTTCTCCGTGTTTTTCCCCGGAGATTGGCGCTGGGCGCTTCGGCCATGTCGGACGGCACCCCCCTGGCCGTAGCACAGGGGCAGGCGCGCAGAAACCCGCTGCTCAAAAATTCGTATTCCCGAGCGATTCGGCTCGTTGTTATTTAAATATGAAAAATTAATCGTTTGCCTAAATCGCGAAAGATTCAGGGGGCTTTCAAGTGCAGCATAAACGGTTCATTTTGGCGCATCTCTGATTGAAATTCAAGTACAGGAGTTGTAGAAGTGCGGAGCAGATTTTGCTGGTCTCTTTCTCCTAAGTTTTTGAATGAAAACGTTTTCTTTACAACATCCATCTTTAAAAGACGTTTACAACCTGATTTCTCTGGGAGAGCGGAGCAGTTGTTGGCGAGGTGCTCTATATTTCTTCAGTATAGAGTCACAGAAGCCTTCAGGCTGGAAAAGATCTTGAAGATCATCGAGTCCAAACTCGGTGCTGTCTACGCCACCGCTAAGCCATGTCACCAAATGCCACATCTCCATCTCTTTTGAACACTTCCAGGAATGGTGATTCGACCACTTCCCTAGCCAGCCTATTCCAATATTTAACTACTCTTTCAGTGAAAATGTTTTTCTTAATATCAAATCCAAATATGGCATCATGGAGTCTTTTATTTTGTTCATGTTACCGATATCCAAAATGCTGAGTGTCTGCAGCTCTTGGGTGCTATGATTTTTGTCAATGTGGAAGTATTTTGAGGCAAAGAATTTCTGTGTGAATAAATTATATATTAGTACATTGTGAATTTTTTTCCGTACCTAATCATGCATTTTTTGCTACCACCAAACAGTGTATACATAAATCTGATTTAATACAGACCTTTTATATGCAGTGAGCTGATATTTTAGAATAGCAAAATCAAAGTTGAGGCAGTGTAGCACATAAATATCCAGAATTTCTGTCTCAGTATGTGAGTTCAGTATGTAGTTGGGGGTTAATTACTCATCCACAAGTAACTGTTTACCTGTTAGTTTGTGTAGAAGAAAATTGTAACCAAGACACTGAGGTAAATTATTAAATTGGAAACAGAATAGGGAATTAATTAAAGCAAAAGGTTTAAAAATAGCTGTAAAGGGATTGCATTAGTTTAGTCATATAATCAACATTATACAATATTATCACTAATAACCTTTGCCTTCCATTAATTATATCCAGCTGTTAAAGGTAGGCACCAGTATTGGTAAGTCTTTAGTACATGCTTATCTATTGGGTAAAGTCCATGAGATAGTGTAAAAAAATCTAATTAAGCAAGGAAAACTAGTGATGTTCTCATCTTCTGATTGTGCAGAGAAGTAACCAACCAACTCCTTTTAAAGTTGTGTTGGGGGAGGTAAATCAGCACATGTGTGCACAGCTGGCTGTCTTTGAGCAGTAGCTGTAGCAGAGTTAACCTGGCTCTGTGAGATGGCACAAACTCCACCAGCTCAGGTGGCTGGACTGGCTGTCCTTTGAAAGGGTAGCTCTGTTTCAGTGAAGTTATTGTGGGATTTGGTGCTGCCTTTCTCAGGAGAGCCAGACTGCAGGCTGATGGAAGCTAAGGAAGGGTTATTACACACACTCTGTTCCTGTGCTTTCCTCAAGACATCTATTTTTGGATACTGTCAGTGTTAAAGCACTGAGCTGCATGGCCATCTAGTCTGAGCTGCTGTGATCACTTCTGTGCTTTTATTTGACTTGTGACTTGAGAAGGGAGCCCATTGTGTGATATGTATCTGGAATGTCAGGATTTGCATAGTTTTGCTCCAGCCCTGTCACCTGCAGATTTGTCCCTCTGGCTCTTAACTGAAGAGGCATCAAATGCTCTGGAGATGAAGACAAAGTACCAGCCCCTCTGAGAGCTTTTGTCCTGCCAGCTACTTGTACCTTAAATATCTGTTGGAATAAAGTGCTTTATTTTTTTTTCTTTTTTAACCTAAATTTTGTTTAGCTTGGGTAGTGATATGGCAAATATAAAAAGGCTTATTACTCAGGGATTTCTGGAGCTGGAAAGGATTTCTCTGGAATGCTTTATATCCCTCAAGACATTGCATTGCAGAGATAACTGTCTGCAGATGTTTTCTCCTGTAAGGTAGAAAACTCCTTTCTCTATTTCAAAGGTGGTGATGTTGAATGTGAAATTGTTGAGAAGAGTTGGAGCATGCTACAAAATTGACCAGGGGAACACCCCGGATTCACTCACCCAGTCATGACAGTATTCAAATAAGAGCCAGACACAGGCAAGGGTTCATTTCTTTGAATCTGCTTTATAATTATTTTAAGAAAGGTGCAACTTTGTCTCTCACCAAAACCAGTGCTCCATGAATTTCCCAACCTGCACTTTTAGCTTGTTGCTTGTTGAATATTATCTATGTTTCTAGTCCTGCACTACTCAGAGCAGAGTGCTGTGTTACCTGTCAGATTCAGGATAATTATTTGTACCCAGCAGGATGTTCAGGGGTAGAGCCTGGAGTTATCCTGGTTCCAGGGAAAGCAGCACAGCATCTGGTACACTCATAGCAGAGGTCTCAGTTTGGTGTTGGCATTGATCTCTCAGTGAACAAGAAGCTGGTTTAGTGTTTTTAAGGAAGTTCTGGGGCATGTGCAATAAACACAGCGCTGGCATGAGCAGGGGCACTGAGTTCCCACTGGCCCCTCATCCTGCAATGGCAAGTATGGCAGTGTGTGAGCCAGCAGGGCTTTAGGCTGTGATTCATGCCATGCTCACAGGGGCCAGCCCAGGAAGGCAGACAAAGCAGTAGATTGTGTATTGTCATACAATTTATCCTCCTGCTCCCCCAACATTGCCATCAGGACTGACTAACAGCTTTTCTGCGAACTTTTATGTTTGTATCTTTTGAGTTCTAAATACTACATCTTTTCAATATGCTTTAAAAGTGCAGTGTCCTAGGTTTTAAAAGCAGAAAAAGGAGATAAATGTTATTCTTTGATATCAGGCTGGCATGTAAGTTTACTGTGGGTTAAGCATTTAGAGCTGTCAGGGCACTAATGGAGTAACTGGTAGTAGTGCAAGTCTAATATCCTTTATGGTAACTGACAACAGAGGTTTGTCAGTGGGTCTAAGGTACACAGTTAATTATTATTAAGCAGTAGTTGATTTTATAAAATGGTATTTAATGCCAGTTTGAAGACCTGTAAATACCTTACACATTTTTATAATAACTGAGTTTGTAAAATGCTGCTTATTATGGGTTAATGCAATTGTGTGGGTGCACAATTTTGTGTGGGAGTGTTATTTGACCCATTTTAAGACTGCTGTAGCAATGTGATCTGAAAGGACACACTGGCTGAGAATTTACTCAAATAAAACCAGATTATCTGACTTCCTCAAGTCTAAGGCAAAGCTTCCTTGTGGGAACCTCCTGTGTCAGCTGTGACACAGCCAGCTCCCTTTCCTGGCAGGCAAAGCCTCTGTCAGAAATAAAGATAAATAAAGCTAAAAGCTATGAAAAATGTCCTGGTACATCTTGTCCTGTGGGTTGGCATGGCATGATGGGCAGTAATTGTTTCAGTGGTGCTCCATCCAGCTGCCTGTGTCCAGGATTATGCTTCATTGCTCTCATACCCTCTTGCAACTTCAGCCACATGGTTTTGTGATTATTTTCCCTCTCAAATTAACTTCAAAGAGATGTGGGGACTTAAGACCTACGATGAAAAAGGCCCATGAAGAGGAAGAGGTTGAACTCAAGACAGTAATTTCCTTTCTGTCTTGCTCTAGAGCAGTTCAACTTGATACACTCCCACTCTGGGCTCTGCTGTGTGGCTGATGGGGTCTGAACACTGAAGGTCAGCAGTGATGAAAGAATTTCACTGAGGTCTCTGTAGAGCAGCACACCTACCTGACGTGTCCCATCCTTGGGGAAACACAGATCTGTTTGGTTGTCTTTGCCACCTCTTCCGTTGTCTTTCTCTTACTCTTGATTTTAGTAAGATTTTTAATATATTAATGTAACAGAAGGAAGAATTAAAAATGTTAATTAAAACATGAAACTGTGAATGCAGAGCTCTATTAACTTCTCAATTACTTCTCATAAATAAGAACAGTATTACTATGAGCAATCCAAATACCATTAATCAGACGTAATAATGTGTGAAATTAAAGACTATGAGAGGTTTTGAAAAACCCCTAGGACCTAAAACACAAAGTGTTGCACACAAATGAATTTGTTGTTTTAAATTCATATATTTGCCCATGCACTGTGCTTCAGATTGCTTCTGTTTATGGTGATATGGCCAAATGATAGAAGGGCCTTGCATTGGATCATCTGTTACTTGACATCTTGTGGCATACAGTGTATAAAACATCCTATTGTTATTTTGCTGGAGGCATAATGCTTTCAGCAGCTGTCACAATGGAATTATGCTGTGAAATGAGGGGTATTAAAGGTTGTGACATCAGGGCACGTTGAGACAATGTTGTGATCTTCCACAAGGAAGTCATAAAGTTTTCAAGGAAGAATGCTTCCCTCTTCATTATCCCCTGGGACTTTGTTTACCAACACCCGTAAGTTTCTTTCCTTTTTTCTCTCCCTCTTTATTATGTTTCAGAAACTGTTCTTTAGCTTATTTTGTTTTTCATCACTCTTTATGCATGTAGAATTCAGAAATGTAGGACTGGATGAGATGTCCTACATGACCACTTGCTGTCATGTGCCACATTATTACATCAGTCTTTTTATAAGCTGTTAAACTCCGTGTTGCAACTGGTTTGACTGTTTCATCCTGCTGCTGAGGCAGAAGAGTATTCAGAAACTCACTGCTCTGGCAAGAATTGCTACCTTCTAATTTCCCAGCTAGACTACACCCATTCTTATGAGCACTTCCTCTCTTTCTTTGCAAAGCAATTGGACTTTGAATTAAAGTAGAATTGTTCAGCCTCTGGAACATTTGTTTTGCTCCTCATTTCTCTGTTTTAATGATATTTAATACTCTCCTTGCCGCACCTCTTGATGGAGTCCAGGGTGCAGTTTGCATTATTTGCAGTCAGGATGCACTGTTGGCCTAAATGGGCTTGTGCTTAGCCCGACATCAGCGTGGTTCCTTGGTCCTTCTGCTGGGCTGATGTTCAGCCAGTTTCCCACCTGCCCTCGTGCCTGGGGTTGTCCATCCAGCCTAAGGTGTCTCTTGGCCTAGTCCTCACATTTAGCAAGATCTCTGTGGATTAAGTTCTGCCAGTCCTCATGTCAGCACTCCTTAACTTGGCATCCATACATTTGCTCAGGGTGCACTCTGTGTCATTGTCTGACACACACTAGCTGCATGACAGACTTTGCTTTCTCAAAAAAGACCATTTCTTTGTGTCATTGTATAAATTAAAGTAGAAGATGACTGGGGTTTTTTTGTTTGGGGTTTTTTGGGTTGGTTTGGTTTGGGTTGGGTTTTGGGTTTTTTTGGGTTTTTTTTTTGTCATCAATCCCTCACTGAACACTTGAAGAGAGTTTAAAAGCCCAGGGGGCACAGAAAGGACATACTGAAATACATGAATAGGAATTAAATAACCAGACAGCATTGAGTTACATGTGCCCTTTTCCACTGTTTGAGGTACTCCCTGTGTGATACAGCTGGATGTTCCAGGTGTGATTTGGGAGATGTAGGTATCTGGGACTGAAACTCTGTGAGTCAGTGGAGAAGTTGGATTTCACAGTCCATCTCTGCCTGCTCTGAATACTGGTCAACAGTGGTAGCAACACAAGATAGAAGTACTCAAATTTAGAAGTTGATAACTCTCACAGACAAAATTTCCTGCTTTCAGTGGCAGCTCCTGACACAGTGAGCTTTCCAGAGTTACTGCTGATGTATTTCTTACTCTGATAATTAGAAAAGAGATTCCTTAAGGCAGTATTTGCTTGAGTCATATAAAGTCAAAGTCATATAAAGTCAAAGAATTCACTCTTTCTCTCTCTCTCTCTCTCTCTCTCTCTCATCAAATTTTTGCACAAAATTTGATGCAAGTCATTAATCAAAAAATTATAAAAATTCACCCAGCTCTCCAGCTTGTCTGAATAAACCATAAATACCAGTTAGTGCCTGACAGTTAAGATCTCTGGTATGAGTTCAGATTCTGCTATGAGAAGTGGAGTCTTCTTTGAAAAACACAGATTACAGTAGGGGAAAAAATGCAGACATGTCCAAATACCATGACAAGATAAACCATATCTGAGGAATCTGGCTGAGATCAAAACATCTGTCATAGTTTAAGGGATACTATGAACTTGAACTATAGTCCCTTAAAGATAAAATGAACTGAAAGCCTTCAAGGTTTTTTTTGCCAGTGCATTCTCTCCACCTATTTTGTTTTTGAAATAACACTTAAAAGTGTTCTATTTTTGCACTTTTCATTGCTATGAGAAAAATCCAAATAAGCAGGGGAAGATTACTAGCTGACTCCACAACTTTTAGAGCTATGTAGAGAACAATGTAAATGATTATAAATCTTTCAATCTTTTCTCACTTGTAAGTTATCTTAAGATTTATTGGCTTTATTGTACAAGTTTATAAGCTTTATTGGCTTTATTGTACAAGTGTTTCTTGCATATGCTTTACTTTTAAAGTAATACTTCTGTAATCTGTAAGAAAGGTTAGGCTTAGAGCAAAACATAATTATATTTTATCAGATATAATTGGAAAAATAAACAATCTTTCAGGTTTACAGTCCTTGTATTTGGCCTGATTTCATCTAATAAAACCTATTACCTCTCCTTCCAAACTCTCTTTTCCAGAACAGATTTTCTCAGCATGGCTGGATTTCCTCCAGAACTGAAATAATAAATTACAAAGTTGCAGCTTTTGCAGGCAGACTTAGAATATTTGTGTGTTTGTTCATAAATTATTGAGACATTGCTACTCTCAGAACAAACTGATATTGCATATCCCTTGCAGAACCAGTAAATTAACTCAGATTAGTATGATGTGCTGAGAATTTTCTTTCTTTAAAAAAAAAAAGTTATTATTAGGATTTCAGCAAGACTTTTGTTGTATTCTAGTACCTGAGGTGATATCCTGATGAACACATTTACAGGGAGCTTCAGACGGTTCATATAAATTTGGTTTGCATGAACTATTGATATCCTTTGGTGTGGTTCTGCTTGCCAGTGGATTGTATTGACTCAATCCCTGCTAAAAAGGATTCCCCCCACTTTATGAGATTTCTACATGTGTTACCCTGTTTAACAATGAGGCAGCAGAGGACTAGGGTAGATGTAATTCTATGCTCAGGGCCAGGTCAGAAAACTAGATAAGGAAGGTCTTTAATTCAGTTCTCCAGCATCTCATTGGTGCTTTTTACTGGACATTTTTCCCCTTGAAGAATCCCAAAATGATAGAATGGTTTGGGTTGGAAAGGACATTCCAGATCATCTTATTCCAACCCACTGCCATGGGCAGCTTTCCACTAGAGCAGGGTGCTCAGAGCCTCATCCAGCCTGGCCTTGAACGCTGCCAGGGACAGGACATCTCCAAATTCCCTGAAAAACCTGTCCCAGTGCCTCATCACCCTCTGGAATTTACCTCTTCTGAAAGAGAGAGATAAACTGGGTAAACCAAGGAGGAGAAAGCTGAAGATAAAAATAACAGTTGCACTCTTCCCAATTTACAGTTGTGTTAACAAGGAGGATGTTTAAATCCAGCTTAGTCCGTTAATCTATTTTTTTGTGTTGGGTGATGTGAAGTAGCTTGCAGGAAAATGTTCTGGAATGGATTGAATTGACACTCAAACAGAAGAGTTTTTGATCTACAGCTCTTAACGCCCTTTTCAAAGGCAACATCATGGATTTAGCTTTTCAAGCTGATGGAGGAGGGGAGTGAGAAGAGCGGAAGAGGAAAGAGAAAATGAGAAAAGTTAAAATCCTTAGTAATAAAAAAAAAAGTCAGTAAATGTTTTGTTTTGTTTTGTTTTGTTTTGGAAAAAGTAATGATAGAAATTTTTCATATTATTTCTTAAAGTGTCTTCAAATCCTACTTAGGAGACCATCATTAGGAGGTCAGGAGTAGTAGGGAGACACTAAACAGGGAGCAATCTGATCATCAGATACCACAGACTCACTGACACTGAGCTGTGTCACGGGGTGACAAAAATAATATAAAAGCTTTTAAGGCTGCAAAGTCAAACATTCTGCAGTTAAAAAATGCCAGGATTTGTGTTGTTTTCAGAACTTTGATTTGACTTCTGTTGTATTTGATTGCAAGGCAGTCATTAATGACAGGAGCTCATTAGTGGCCAGAGAGGACAGTAGTCACTTAATGAGCCACTCTTCAATATTTTGTTCTCCTTTTGATGCTTGATATGGGACTCCATGCCTTACTACTTACTGTTCAAATTCTGCTCTGAAGGCAGAGTTACCAGTTTTGTTATGCATTTTTCAGTGATATACAAAAGGGTAGAAGCTGAGAGCTTCACAAACAGAATTCAGTGTATTTTCATAACATCCTCATAAATTAAGGAGAAAATAGCATTACAGCTAATTACATTACATTGCAGCTACATTTTTAGCCATAAAAGCACAAGATTAGAATTTAGGCTTTTGGCAAAACCCCGTACCCAGTTCATGGCCAGCCACGAAAAATGGGTTTTTAAGGAGCTGATTTAGAAGTCTGTGAGAAGGACAAAAATAGAATCCAGTCCTTCTGAGCTGCATACAAATGCCTTAGCCTGGAACCACTTTTTTTCCTCCTGCAATCATAGTGTTCACTGTCTGCAACAAACGAGCCAGGATTCTCTGGGCAAGATCTGATTCATCACACAATCCTGATTCATCTCCATATCATGGTCCATTCTGTTCACTGAGTTGCTATGTACAGCTCTATGTGCTCAACAAGCTAGATATGCTTCCCTAAGCATGATGGAAAAGTGGTAGAGGGAGAAAAAAGAAAAAGGAAATAAAAAGAGAGAGAGAAAAAAAAAAGACCATTCCTACAAATATTTCTGGCAGGCCCAGTGGTCCTGGTATTCCTCTGCCTCTCTACCCTGATGTGGCTTCAGTGTGTGTGTGCACATGTAGGGTAAATGTAATCCCTTTTATTTGGAAGATGTGTTAAAAACGTCTCCTGAGCTGTGTGGAAGACAAGTGCTGAGACGGAGAGGAGGAATCCTGGTTGCCAAGAAGCTAAGGGGAATTTGCTGGTAGGAAAAGGAGGCCTCATTTAGCTCTGGAAGGATGTGTCTTGCTGTTTCCCACCACTGACCCAGATGGTTAATGTGATCTTGGCCTGTGAAAGATAACAGGATGCCCTCACCCTGAGAGATAAATCACTGTGATTCACTTCCCTCCTTAAAAAGAGCAAGATAAAATCGGTTCCTCTCATCCTTTTCCTGATGGGTGATGGAGCTAAACCCCTTGAAGAAGTGATAACACATAGGGGAGGGATTGTTTTGCCTTTAAATTCTTACTAACAGCCTTCTTGTGGGTCTCCTTCAGCTTCTTGGTCTCTGTATGACAGTGTCTGGAAGCTGTTGAGTGCCTTTGCTGGGACTGTCTGTGAGTGATGAGTGCATAAAAAAGATAATTCCTAGTGGTTTTCTCATGTCTGTAGTCCTCTGGATACTCTTCCAAATGGCAGGAGAGCCTAGAACTCCTCAAGATGAGCCTGGAACTCCTCAAGGTGCAGCAGACAGGGTAGGGTGTCACCATTAGTGTATTACAGGACTGCAGTACTGTCTGAGACAGGGACATCTTGCACGAGCACCCATGTGTGAAGTGTAACAACGGCCTGAGGTGGCAGCAGGGCCAGGTTCAGGTCTGCTGCACAGCTCTGCTCTGCTGGAGTGGCTGCAGCTGCTCCAGGTGGGCATTACAGCTTTGGTAGTGGGTAGAGAATTCCTGTTCCTTCTGTAGTGCCGGCAGGCAGGATCCCCCTTCAAATTACCCTTTATGTCAGGAGAAGAGATTGAGAATTCAGTGCCAGCACTGAGAAGGAAGAAGTAAATGTTTGATGGATTTTTGTGCATGAGGATGCAGCATGCTCAGTGAATCTATATGTGCAGGAAATGTAAAGAGCCTCTGGCTCACGGGAGCAGAAAGTAATAGAACATTCATGGACTTGAACTCACAAGCTCCCATAAGTTTTTACAGAACATTTCTAAACTGAGGCTGTCACAGGCTCATCACTTGGCCCAAATCTGTACAATGACTCACAGGAGCAGTGAGAAGCACATCCCTGATACAGAGAGTCTAAAGTTTGAGGCTCTGCATCAAACTAGGAGGTGCACAAACATTTTAACAGAGCAGCCTTGCATTCCTTTTATTAAGATGGCCATTCTTCAATCTTTTATTCTCACAAACAGCTCAACCAATCTTTTAATAAACAAGCAAACAAAATACCCTTCAGGTCCTCAGCAGTCAGCCAGCATAGAAATTCTTCTAACAGTTAAGGGTGAATTTGTAAAGTACTGGTGACAAACCCAGTAATGAAAGTTGTCAGAACTCATGACATGCAGTCACTTACTTTTACAAGCTACTAATTCATGAGATCTTGTACCTTCTATTTCTTGCAGCTGTGTTCCTCAGATCAGTTTAGTGATGCAAAGGGTTAATTTTAGGTGAGAGAACTCAAGCCTTTACGTTCTAAATTAGCTAAATTATTAATTATTGCTTGATAATTATTAATTAGTTCGAGCAAGACAAAAAACGTGAAATAGGCGAGCTAAGCTTATAGCAACAGTTTAGAACATGAAGGGATTCATCTTTCAGCATCTGGGCTTTCAGGCTGTTTTGTTACAGAAGATAAGCAGAGATGTCTTAATTTCCACTTGAGAGATCTGCCCAGATCATACCTGTTCTCATTTCTGTAACCAAAAGGTGGCAGCATCTTGTCTCCTTTCCCTTTCCATCCATACCAGCTCTAAGCTCCTGAATAACCTTACTTGCTCAGTCTGTCGGGATGCCAGGATGTCCAGAACAATCATGCTGACTCAGGAACACTGATGAGATCTTATGTAAAATCAACTCTTTATCACCTTTAAATAGAAACAGGAATAGATCAAGGTCTGATGATTTTATTCCATTGTTTCAATGACAGCCTGATTGACTTTTGGAAGTGTGAAGAAGAGTTAAATTTCAGCTCAGTGGTGTAACTTCAGAAGGGACATCTACCTATAGAGCTTAACACTTTTGTTACATTAATGATTGTTAAAAAGCCTGAGGCAGATAATGTTGGTATCTGCCAGATACTATTGCTGTGTCAGACTTTAACTCAGTTTTGTTCCTACTTAGGGACTTCCTGCTTTGGTAAATGCACAGAAGGGCAGTGGGCATGCAAAGGGATACAAAGGTGAGGCAAATACTTCATGTAGTGCAAATACCAAGGTGAAAAGTACAGTAATGTACCCGTTGAGTTTTGCTGCATGAAGGCATCAGTTCAGAGACTTCTGGAAAGATGCCCAGAGACACCCATTTCCCATTTGGCTGGTAAAGAGATCTGGAGGTGGAGGAAAGCATTCTGAAACACAAACTGCTCTCAGATCCTACAGGGGTGCTGTGTACTTGGCAAAACGCCCCAAGTCCTCAGGAAACACAACTGCTACAGAGCACTGCGGTGTGTGTCCTCGACAACTCAAACATCCATGTGCATTCAAACTCATTCCTGCTCTCTGCACTGGTTTCCCATGCTCAGACTCCAGATCTCAGTCATTATTTCCCTGCTGTTCCATGGCCTGGCCTGAGAACTGTAAGTGACACTCTCTGGGATGTGGGGTGGAGTTAACAGTGCTGTTCTGAGGCACTGGGGAGCTTTTTACCAAGAGGGTAAACAGAGCCCTTCAGCTTGAGAGGATTTAGAAGTTCTCTTAGCCCCAGCTGGAGAACAGGTGTGCAGGAAGGATAAGAAAATTTCTGGTAATTACAGAAAACTTTAGGGTCACTTTCAATCTCCAGCTCTGTAGATGCCTATAAAAAAAAAATCCCAGCAGCCATTCAGTCTGAGCTCAAAAGCTTTTCTGAAGTTATATGATACTCTTAGTTCATCAGGTTGCTGCAGCTGGCAAGTGTGGGTTGTGGTAAGCAGCAATCTCACATGGAATTGTTCCTCCTGTCCTTGCTGTCCACGAGTAGAGATCAGAGCTGGATGGAGGTTTGAGGAGAATGATGTGGAAGCTGGTGCTGACAAGCAAGATGCAGATGCTGAGAGGGTTGCTCAGGTGGCTGAGGACAAGGGCTCCTTTGTCTCAGTCATAACTGCAGTGTAGATGCATTTTGGGGAGGAGCTCACAGGCTGAGGACACAACTCTTGGAGAAGTTAAGAAGTTCCTCCAAATGGAAGATAGTTTTTGGCCTGATGTCTCTGACACAGAAGCATCATTCATTTAACTAAGAAAGCTCTCCAAGTGTCACATTCTCCCTCCTAAGAGTAGAAGAGGAATTACAATGCTTATATGAAAATTTTATGTGATGTTAGCCCAGCACATGAAGACAAAGTACTAAAATATAGTTAGCAATGAGGCCATGTAAAAGCACATATAGAGGAGGATTTCTAGACAATAGTCTGGGTCTGTCATGAGTAGAGATGCCTTTGGGGGAGGCTGGTGGATTTTGATGTGGTGGTTGTATCCAGGTGCTCCTCAGCACTGGGTGGGTGGTTTGATGTGCAGTAATTCTTGTTGCTGGCTGCTGTGTGAGTGGCTGCTCCTGGCTGGACAGTGCCTGGAACTTGCCTTCCTATTTAATCTGTCCTCAGTTCAGCCACCTTTCCACAATGGCAGCACTGACTCTGGGAAGAGATGATAACCAACAAAAAGTGGCACACATTGTCTCTTCCCATGGAAGGGAGGTTGGAACTAAATTATCTCCAAGGTCTCTTCCAGCCCAACCCATTCTGTGATTCTGTGGTGAGCCACAGCCACTGCAAGTGTTACTGAGATGAGGGATGCCTCCCACCAGTCACACTTGGTTTTATGTCTACCTTCAGAGAGGCAGAAAAAGGATAGTATCATTAATAGTCTTGTATGTACTTAGAAATGCACAGGTGGGAAAATCGTCTGTGAATTGTCTTGTATTTTACATGCTGTCAGCCAGGTGATGCATTAATAAAATTCATCCATGCCAATATGAGCAGATTTCAAAGCTGCTTGTCCACTGCTCCCTTCATTTCCCACCTCTTGTTGAACAGCTGGTCTCTAGAAACAGAGGAATTATTTCTGTTTGGAGGTTTCAAAACCAGCTTGAAAGATGAAGAACAGAGAGCACCTCAGTATGTTCTTTCTCCCTTGCTGTTAGCACGGCTGGAAAATTGTCTGTATGACTGTAAATCTCCATCCTTTTTAGACCTGGAATAGACATTCAGCACAGGTCCCATTTTGAATGGGAATCTATTTTCCTCTATCCTGTATTTTAAAAACATCTGTAGTTCACAGCTATGATCAAAACTGACAAGTCTGGATGTCAAATGGGAATGTCAGCATAGTATGGTGTGACATAGACAGCATCCAAACATTTTCTTATGGCTTTTATTTTTGCTGGTGCAATAAAGGTATTTTTTAACATTTGTCTGTCTCAGAAGATGAGGTCTTAAAACAATATTTTCTTTATTCTGGAAAATTACCAATTTTGCTACCTTTATGCCCTTCTCCTTTTCTCCAGTGACATTTGCAATTTAACACTGGTTAGAAGAGCCATAATTCATGGATTGAGAAACATCCCCTACCACAATATCCAGCCTCTTTTTCACCTAGACAGAAAATGCTAACAAAAAAAGTGCAGCCTGCATAAAATTTAAATAGCTGATCTCAAGATAAAAGGTGACTCATGGCATAATGAATCTTCAAAGGCCATTCTTATGGAAAAGATGACAGATTAATCCTCTGGTAATTTCAGTGTTTGGAAAGTGGCAATTTTCAGCTCCATCTTGGAAGAAATTAATTGCCAATTAGGGCATTCTATAGCATGAAGATGAGATGTCTAAGTGCAGTATGTGCCTCTGCTCTTCAATATAGTTTTACACTTATATCTAGACCTGGTCTATAAAAATCCCCTTGTTTTGGTAGTTGCTATTAGTTAATGAGAAGCAGCAGGCTTTTTGAATAATCTAATGACTCCTGACTGTGCTTAATTACAGCCTTTAAAAAACATACGTCTGACACTTCCTCTAATAAATAAAATAGTTGACTAAATAGAAACAGTCCAACCAACAAAATAATTGATAGTAAAACAGCAAATAGTTTCTTTTCCCTCAGAATTTTAAAATTCCAGAATATGCACATGCTCTTTTTTTTTTTTTTTTTTTAGCAGCCCTGAAGCAGAAAAGCAGCTTGGCAGGTCTAAATGAGGGGAATGAGGAGAATGATGAGGACAAGCACTCCTGAGGTTCAGGATAAGGAGGGCTATACTGCTGGCCTGGAACGGAATCATTTTTCTCTCCTGTCTGGAACCAGGCAATCCTGCCTCCCGAGGAAGCAAGGTCCCACAGCTGTTGGCTGATGGGAGGTGCTTTGCCTCTCTGGAAGGCAGCAGCTCTTGCTGAGCTCAGAACTCGATTTAAGCCAGGAGCTGACAGCTACAGCCTCTCACAAATGCCTCTGGAAGGGGCTGTGGCTCCTGGCCCTGCCTCAGCCCAGCAGCACTGCTGGCTGCCCTGGGCCATCCCGGGTGTCCCACGCCACCAATCTGTCTTCTAAACCTTGCATAAAGCCCCTCCAGTAGCATCAGTGCAACGGGGCAGTGAATCAAATTGTGCACATCAAGGGAAAAATGTTAAATACTTCTAGCTTTAAAACTGCCAAACAGATGTTCTTTGGTTTTGACTCAAAACCATTTGAGTTTAAATACAAAAGCAGCTGAGCCAAGTGGGAGCATTTCAGGCTCAAAAAACCCATTGGAACCAACAGGGAATTATAGGCTTGTTTTGTTCTCACACCAGTACATAAATTCTCTCTCAAGCGCTTTCTCTGAATTAATTTCTGTTCCAGGACAGTGAATGAAAAAAATAGCAGTTGGAGAGGTTAAGTGAGGATCACACTAAAAGTTGTAATTCAGCTTTAACAGCCCAGGATGCTGCAGCCACATTTGTCTGCCTGCTTAGTGCATGGTTTTTAAAACACTGTAGAAAACCTCAGTACCTCCTTGTCAAAAGGATACTTCATCTAACGTTACTAAAAACCTTTCCTTGCCTCAACTATATTGTAAAGTTGATACCAATCCATGAGAATTTTCTTATTTTCTAATCTTGAGAAACTATTTATTTCAAATTGCTTGTTTAAAAATCCCCTGATATGACAGCCCCATTCCCCAGCTGTGAAGCCATTGCCCCACAGTGACTCAGGGCCAGTAACTCTGGAGAGGTGGCTGCCCATGTTAGCAACATCAGCCTATCTCAAGTGCACTGTTAGCACAGACATTGCAGGAATTTATGCTTTGAGAAATTTGGTCTTTTAACTCTCACATAATCTCCTTTTTCTTCCTCCTGATGCAATTTCCAGAAGATAGTGGGAAATGAAGTTAAAGATACCTGTTTTCTGAGGAGAGGATGCTGCTCTCAGGGATAAAAATTGCAGGATGCTAGCCCAGAGAAGATCCCTTGGCAAGAGAAAAATATTTCTGCAACCAAGATCTCTGCCTTGCTCGTTCCATTTTTGGGATGTGGACATGAGAAGTAGCTTTTGCATTATCAAAAATTCAAACACAGCACCTAAAATAATGTGGGAGGGTACTGTGGACTGCTCACATTCCCGGGGACAGGATCGTCTTCTCTATTGCAGACTCCTCACCCAGAAGAAATGAAGAAAAATAGCCAGGTGGTTACTGCTTTGTCTTTCCCATATCCCTAAAATTAAGTGGAAAGTTCTAGAAAAGGCAAGATGGGATTCAGTGTGAAAAAGATGGAGAACCTCTAGAGAGGGCCTTTCCAGCACTTGTACAGCCTTGTTCACCTTGGAGCCAGCTGTTATTTTTTGGGAGATGGATTGGGCAGCTTTTCTCTCAGCCCTCCCCTGCCTATAACATTCTCCTTTTAAAAAATGTATGTTTGTGTCTTGCTGTAGCCAAATAGCTGATAAACACTGACTCAGCACAGGCCTAGCACCCACACTGAATTACTGACTCATCTCAGGGAACCCGTGCCACTCACTAGCTCCACAGGATTTGGAGAAGTTCCCAGGTGTGTTTGGAGTTCTCAGGGTGGTTATGTGACTTTGAAGAGCAGGAGCCTCCCTTTGCTGTACATTCACCTCAGTCTGCTTGGCTGTCTGTTTAGGGGCTGGTTCTGGCAGGGGGGACAGTCTGGGACATTCAGTGACACTCCATGGTGCCCTTTACAGTGCACTCTGTGGCCCACTGTGCCAGACTATCAGCTAGAAGGGGATGAGGAGCCAATGTGTTTCTTCCAGCCATCCTTCTGCAGAGCAGTAGCATTTTGGCAGAGGGATAAGGCAGGGGAGATGTGCAGAAACAACTATTGCTTTGGAGGGTTGATAAAATGCACTCAGAGAGCTGAGTGCCCAAACAAGGGTCAGGGTTCAAACACTGCAGCTGAGCATTGGAGAATATCAGGGGCTGAGAGAAGACAAAATATGTCAAATGGGGACAAAGAACTAAAAGCTAGAGAGAATGAGTAATTACAGCAGAAGTTATCTAAGAGATAAGAGCAGTATATTAAAGGAGCAGAGGGTAAGTAAGAAAAGGAAGTGCTTAGCTGAGACTTCTTTCCTTTTCTCTCAGCTGCTACACTGTCCTGTGCACATCTCTGACCACCTGGTAAAATATCTTCTGTGAGTTCTCTTCCTCCTCACCTTGAAAATTTGGCTGCAGTGTATATAACCCATTCCTGATTTTAAGCATAAGCACTGTTTCAAACCATTAAATTTGTATAAGCTCCTGTCCAACTCCAACGCAGGCAGTGCTGAATTTTGGAAGAGGTGTTTGGCTGCTGTGGCAGGCAGACTCACCTGTCAGACAGACAGACCTGCTTACCCTCTGGGTTCCACCACAACAGTGAAAATCACCTTTTTCTTAATTTACCGAGGTCTAAATTTCTAAAACCAGTAATCCACAGAAATCGTGGTAATGGGACATGACAAAGTGAGCAAGACTTTGTAGTTCATGGAATCATAGGATCAAAGGGTTGAAAGGTACCTTTAAAGGCCATCTAGCTCAAACCCCCTGCAATGAGCAGGGACATTTTCCACTAAATCAGTCTGCTCAGGGCTCTGTCCAACTGACCTTGAATGTTTCCAGAGATGAGGCATCTACTGCCTCCCTGGATAACTTTTTCCAGTGTTTCACCATCCACATTGAAATTTTTCTTCCTCATATCTAAATGAAATCTACACTTTTTTAGTTTTAAACTATTAACCCTTGTCCTATCACAACAGACCCTGCTAAAAATTTTGTCCCACTCTTTCTTGTAAGTCCCCTTCACGTACTGAAATGCCATCTGTTTTAGAGTTTTTAAATACACCTCTCACCATGGTTTGTTTTCCTTCTACATCCTCAACTCCTTAAGATACACTTTATTTTTTCCCCCCATGGGAAGGATTTTTGTTGCTTTTTAAGTGGGCAGATGTGAAGATGAGAAATTCAACAGAAAAAGAAGCACTTCAGTGGAAAATTTCAGCATTTCAACCTCCCAGCAGGTTGTCAAATATTGAAAGGCTTTTATTGAGAGGAAGATTTTGCAGCATTTTCTAATTCTGGTCAGACTCTGCATTCACCATATTTCTTCTGAAGCTACTCGTGCAGACAAATGTCCTGAACAAGATTGATTTGTTCTCAGCTCTCTTAAAGTACATTCTGCATAATCTCAGAGCTGCAGGACTGTGTTCTATAAGATGAGTTTGATACTGCTGGGGCATGAGATATTTAAGTGCTACTCTTTCTGCATACACTCATGTGGGTTACAGCCACGTGCAGGGAAACCCAATAATGACAAAACAAGAGCATGAGTGTGGAAGAAAGCTGAGATACTTCCCTGGATGATAGGAATGGAAGGACACATTGCTTAGGAACTGAGTCAGAGCACAGGAAGGCACCAGCTGTGTGGGACATGCCCTACAGGCCATTTGGACAGTGTTGGGAGTAACTAACTACTACACTAAATAAGAAGACTGACATAGGATTCTTCATAATCTCAACATAATCTGTTGTTTTGAGGGTTGTAGACCTACACTTTTTTTTTGCCAATAGTTAGAAACTAAGTTCTCCAAGGAACAAGTAACCCATCCTGCCCTGGTGGTCACTGGGTATCCCTCTAGCCAGATGAATTTGAGGATTTGGGGGTTGTAATCTCTTATTGAGAGTGTGTTAGAACTTGATCCCTGCCTAGATCAAGTTACTGGACCTCCTAAGGATGGGAATCTGTCCCAGCTCTGATCACTGATTCTTGACTCAGTTACTTAGACTCCAACTAGCCATGCTTTTAACAGTGCTGGTTCTGGTCTGGTTTCCTGGATTTCAGCCAAGGTTACAGCCACTGTAGTGATACTTATGAAATTTTAATTGCTTATTTGCCTTTGGCCTCAGTCTAAAAACATCCCAGGATGACAAATGAGGAATTAATTTACAAGGTATTTTAAAGGCAGACATGAGTAAGCTTTTAGCTGAAAACTGTGCAGTCACAGCTAGTGCAACATCAGGATATTACTGCACTATCCAGCTTGCAATTTGTAGCACTGTCATTCTAGGAAGGAGAAAAAAAAATGCATAAAGGAGAAACTACATCCATCAGCTTGCAAATGCCTTGTAAACATGAAATCAAGTTAGAGATGCAGTTTTCAAACACAAATGTATGAACATCCATCCATCTCTAAGCTGTTAAATCGTAGAAATTATAATGTCAGAATTATTGATTTTCAATGAGATCCAAGTATTGGTGTCATAAAAATCACCCTGGATTGGTCTCTTGGCTGCAAATGGGCTGATTCATAAAGCAGAGAATGGATCTGGAGTCCTCTGAATGTGTTTTCTGATTTCTGTAGTTTGAGAGCCA
This sequence comes from Dicaeum eximium, assembly GCA_013396995.1. Taxonomy (NCBI): domain Eukaryota; kingdom Metazoa; phylum Chordata; class Aves; order Passeriformes; family Dicaeidae; genus Dicaeum; species Dicaeum eximium. The sequence continues at coordinate 412,438 of VWZP01006688.1, read as the reverse complement.
TGATGCAGACTTTGGATAATAAACATCTTTTTGAAGGAAAAAGAAGGTCATCAACAAGCTTACAATTTTAGCAATCTCACTTTCTTTAGTTTCCTCAGTTTCTCTTTCTCCAGGCAGCCTTTTCAATGAAACTGGCTAACAGTGCACTGTTTGTCAGCTGAGAGGTCTCCCCAGTGTTAGAAGAGGCCCCTGGACTCTGAATTCTGGTTCCAGACTGGGAAGCTTGGGAAGTGAGAGGTTTGTTCCCCTCTCGTTCAAAGCCCATTCAAGTGCCTGCATATATATTTAATTGCTGCAGAGTACTCAAGGCATCCCTGTGGAATTCACAAACAAGTTAAAGTTGCAACTCTTATGTACCCTGAAATAGCTCGAGCACAGCTTTATTCCCCAGAGATGTGTGTGCAGGAGGGTGCACAGGGGGAGTGCAAGCCAAGGATGTCTCAGTTAATGATAACCCTTCCTGAATATCACCATGGGATTTTTAGATGCTTCTCAGCTCCCAGAGAGATGCAGGAAGATATGACCCCAATTTAGCATCTCACCCAAAAAGCAGTAAGTAGTTCTGACAGTGCAGGTCTCCCTAAGATCTGTGTAGAAAAGTCAGGCTTGGATGTGAGCCCAGCCTTAGCGTTGTGCTGAAACTCAAAGATTTTTGGGTCCTGAATGACTTCAGGTGATCCATATTCTGACAGATAGGGACTGTGGGATTCGGATTTAGAGACAAGGAAATTGTTCCTAAAATTACTGGTGGGGAATATGGAAGGAGGAACAATTGCAATTATTTGCTGCTACCAAGATGGGCGAGACCTGTTCAGGGAACAAAGAAAGGCTTTGCTTCTTAATTTGGTCACTCTGACACATCCCAAGAGCTTTGCATTGAAGGAAAAGAATAAGAGGCTTGCTCTATGAATAGCTCATATATCAGAGTGTGGGAGAATGAGACCAGCTTTAGGTAGTTTGACTTTATTATACATCACATGTGCCTGGAGCCCTCTATCAACACTCCAGCCTTGCAGGGCTGTGCCAACAAGAGCAAACTCAGCCCCTGCCCTCGAGATGTCACAGCCCAGGATTACAGGGGTGACAGGGGTGACAGCCAGAGGTGTGGGGCAGGGACATACTGGTATGACAAACACGTTTGCATGGCATCCACAGCCACAGCCAGATTCATCCCCAGGCTCTCCTTCGTGGGATTCGTGGCAGAAGTAAAGCATAAAAGTGTGGTTGATAGAAGACAAGATGGTACCTTGTGGGGAGATTTTTACCATGATTTAGGGGGCAGGCTATGAGAAAACATAAAAGTGTCTCCAGGAGAAATGACAGAATCTGTTATCTTTAGTGTGGGAGAAAGTTTTCTGTAGTGACAGGATATTAGATTTAAGAGCCAAGGAGGGACCAGGCAGTGAAGAGGCTTAGAGGTAAAGGCTCAAACTTTTCTTCCAATCCCACAGAAATATTTATGGTATTGAGACATGTGCTATCAAGATGAAATGAAATGAGATTTCAAAAAATGAAATCTCAGTAACAGTGCTTTTATGTTTCTTAGCTGGTGGGGATCTTGAAAAAAAAAATCCATTGTGTTCAACTTCATTATAGAAAAGAAGCTATAAATTCTCTCTGCTTTCCTCATGGATGATCCCCAAGGGCAGCTGGGGAGTCAAGTGGTTCCAGCTTTCACACAAATGTCACTTTTCACACTCAGCCCATGGTGCCTCCTGAGCACCACTGCAACTTTGGACACACCAGTGAAATCCCCACTGAGGGTGTAGTGCAGGTGCTCTATAGTTCCAGTCCTGCTCTGTACTTCCAATTTTCAGGTGTCCTTGAGCTAGCATCTCTGTGACCTGTGCTTTGTGCATGAGGAATATAAGAGAAGGAAAGTTTTTGCTGGGGTTATAATGTTTTGTTGAGGTTGTGCCTCAATAACTTTAACATGAGAGCTGTTCCTATTCTGCAATTCCATGAACAGAATATGCAATGTATTTTTATTGTGTTAAGCTTAGTTTTAGAAAACAAGTAATTCTGAATCAGAAAGACAGAAATTATCAAAATTTGAAAATTGTCAAAATAATATTTTCCAAAACATTTTCCAAATAAAAATGCCAAAATTTTCAAAAATTTAAAATTTTTCAGTGTGTCCTGGCAGCCAGGAGGGCCAACCATGTCCTGGGGCATCAGGCCCAGCATCTCCAGCCAGGCAAGGGAGGGATTGTCCTGCTCTGCTCTGGGGTGGCCTCACCTCAAGTGCTGGGGGCAGTTTTGGGCGCCACAATATAAGAAAGACATTAAACTATTAGAGAGTGTCCAAAGGAGGCCATGAGGATGGTGAGGGTCTGGAGGGGCCATACAGGGAGAGGCTGAGGGCACTTGGTCTGTTCAGGCTGGGGAAGAGGAGACTGAGGGGAGACCTCAGTGCAGTTACAGCTTCTTGAGAGGGGAAGAGGGGGGACAAACACTGATCCCTGCTCTGTGGTGACAGTGACAGGACCCAAGGGAATGGCCTGAAGCTGAGTCAGGAGAGGTTTAGGTTGAACATTAGGAAAAGGCTCTTCACCCAGAGGGTGGTCGGGCACTGGAACAGGCTCCCTATGGAAGTGGTCACCAGCCTGACAGAATTCAAGAAGTGTTTGGACAATGCTCTCAGGTTCGTGGTGGGACTCTTGGGGATGGTCCTGTGCAGGGCCAGGAGTTCTACTTTGATGATTGATGTGGGTCCCTTTCAATTCAAGACATTCTCTGATTCTATGAAAAATATCCTGAAATGGAATGTCTACCTCCTACATGGAAGACCTCCTCCTTGGTGAAATTATATTTTCCACTGTCCTAGGGTGACTTAAGAAAATTTTAGCTTCAGTGAAGAGAAAAACTGGTGCTTAATAGAGTGGAGAGAAGTGAGTAAAGAGGAAATGTGTTTAAAACACTGAAATGGAAGTTGTTCCTTGAAGGATAAATAGATCTAAGACAAGGCTAAAGAAGAGACATGGCACTACTTGGTATGGAATGCTTAGAGCAAGCAATTTAGCATCTGAATGGCCAAAATAGCTTTCTAGAAGTTTATTTAGTAGAATTGGAAGCCCACTGCATGAGTCTAGAAGAATGAATCATTGATAACACCCAAGGTTCCAGGACTGACTGCTTGGTGTTACTGTTGTGATAGAGAAAGCACAGGATTCAGGAGGAGAGATTTACTGGGAATGATCAGGCTAAGAAAGGCATATATACAGAGAGGGGGACAGGTGGTGTGTTTGTGTGTCTATATGAATATCTATGTTATTTATCAGGAAGACAGGCCAAGGTGTGAGAGTAGAGGGTGGAGAGTGATCATGAATAAAGTTTTGCATTTGTAATTTGTTTACAGGCAGATACTAAATCAGACCAAATGGTTTTCTCTGCAATGCTAAATCTTGTTTTCCCAAAAGAACAGTCTAAAAATTATTTTCCCCTGATTTCTGTTTTTGTGATGTATAAGGATGGCAGTACTATAATTGTCTCTTGACTCTGCTCATGGATGCTGTAACTTCATTCAGCAGCATAGTTACACACTGGACAAGCTGAAATTTTACCTTCTTACTTACTTACCTGAATTAATGGGAGCAAACCATTCTTCTGGGGCTGTACAGGAGATATAGGTTGTACAGGTTATATAGAGCCAGCTGAAAAGAAAAATGTTAGCCAGCAATTCAGTCATAATTCTGAGAAGGAGTTTCTGCTCATGGAAAAGAAGGTTGTGTGCCTGAGCTTCCTGGGCACAGAACGCCCCCAACTTTCACCATGAAATGATTGAAGGTTGAGTCTCCTGTGAACCAGCTGAAGCAAACACAGTGCACAGCCTTTTTGAAGGTCTGTGCACACTCCTCAGTGCTGTGCCTGCCCTCAGCTGGGCTCATTCTCTCTGAAACAAGCGCTGCTAGTGTCTAATTTGTGATGGGAGAAGTGCATTTTGGAGGGTGATGTAATCCCTGAACTTAGCTATGATTTGACAAAATCACTTTTATCATCTGCATTCCATTGCATTGCTGCATGCAGAACAAGTGCAGTCAGTGTTGTCCTGGAGTGCAGCTCACAGGGCACTGAAAGGGGGATAGAAGTGCAGGCTGGAAAAGAGAGGTTCTGAGTTTGGGCTCAGAGTTTTAGTGGCTGCAGCTGCTCCTGGCAGCCCTGGGACTGGAACCACAGAAACACCTGGGAGAGCAGGCATGCCTGCTTATGACCCCTGTAACTCAGAGCCATTCAAATGGCAGGCAGTGCACTGAGCAATTCCTGAGTGAAATCCCTGGTCTCTCCTCATTTCCCACAAAGCAGCTGTAGTTTGTCACGGCTCTTTTCAGGCTCCAGAGAAGCAAGGTGCTTGAACCAGGCACCACATCCAGCTGCTCAGACTTCAGGAAAAGCATTCAGCAGACTTCAGGAGAGATTGATCAAATGGCCTGGCTTTAAAAGCCTTACCCAGAGCAGGTGAGTCGCTGCTGGATGTTGCATGTCAGAGCAGAAAGATCCTTCCCCAGACCGGGGAGACACAGCCTGTGCCTCTTTAAATCTGCGCTGCGTGCTGCAGTGCTCTGCATTGTTGCCATGGCAGAAATCTCCCCATAGTAATAACCTCTTTCAGGGAAGGTTAAAAAGAGACAGTGCACATGCTCAGAAATGCTGCACTTGTTCTCCTAGCAGTTTGCAGCGGCCATTTCAAAGAAACCATCACAAAGACAAGAGAAAGATCAGGTACTGATATTTTTTCCTTTGTTAGAGGGGGTGACTTTTCTCTTTCACAGAAGTCCATGCACAGATCTGTCTCTGTTCCTAGCTGCACTACAGAGAGAGACCACCCTTGAAGCCTGTCATGATTATGCCTTGCAAATTCCCATGCAATAACTAAGAGGCATGAGTTAGGCATGATTTAACATGATTGCTGCACTAGAGAAGCAGTTGTTTTCAGTGGGGCTCACATACAAAGCTGAGCTGACTTGGGGGTGGGTGATGGGTAAGGTACCCAAAAAAGTTTAACAGTGTGTCTGTTTTGTTTTGTTGAACCTTTGTAGTACTCATAGTCAACTAAGAATAGCCTCTGCTCCTACTGACCAGGAGGCTTCTTCATCAGGTACTTCCAAAAGAGGCTGGTGCTGTCCTAATTTACTGTTACTTGGAGACACTGCTGCATCCTATTGCAAAGACTGGTATTTTTGATTGTACTTGTTTTGATTGCAGATCACCATTAATTAAAACAGAAAACCCAACCCACTTATAATGATTTTAATCCCTTTATTTTAGGGATTGTAGAGATTTAAAAAAAAAAAAGGGATCACATCAGATCTAAATAGTGGGTGTGAAAGGAAACCCAATACGAGGGTATAGAAATTATATTACCCTTTTTGTTGCTCAAGTGTGTGTGACTTGTACATGTTTGTCTCTTGCTTCTGAAGCATTCCCTACCCTTGTGTTTGGGAAGGGGTGTGTATAATGCTGCCCCTTCCCTGGGTGAATTGCTGGTTTGCACATGCTGCAAGCGCTCATGCAGAATTTGCAGCTTCACTCCAGCTGTGCCTGAAAAGGTGGATTGCACATATTGAAGAGCAGTCTTGTTCTGTTCTGTGTTTGTGGCAAAATGGGGAAAACCCTTCCCTCTCCTGCCTCCCTCTGCTGCCTTTCTAAATGTGAAATACAATCTGTCCTGGGCAGTGCTGTACTCGTGCATTCAGTACATGCAGATCTAATGCTCTTATGCAACATCTTTTGCTCAGTAAGCACCAACTTGAAAATCAGAAAGAGGCAGAACGTTGTCCTGCTTTCCCACAGTTAGCTAAATGGATTTTTCTACGTGGGTTTCACTGTATTGCCATAACTTAGCATTATTTTAATCTTTCTTTCTTCCATTTTGATGTACAGGAATGAAAAGTAAACTTGGCTGAGATAAGGACCTCCCTAGCAGTGTGCCAGAGTCCTTGAGGCTTGGATTGAGATTTCTAACAAGCAGTTGCAACCTGAGCTCTAAACAGTTTATCTGTTGGGTCAAGAAAATACTTAATTTCAAACTTTCAAACAAACTTGCCTCTGTGTGAAGGGAAACTTTTGCTGGATCAGGTTGTAGGATGTCAGGGCATGGTGTGGCCTGGCTGTGGTGCTCAGGAGCAAATGGGTGGCTGCAAATAATGGCCTGAAGCCCAGATTAGGAGGGGAAACAGAAGATCAAAGACTTTTGATGCATTTACCATTAGAAATTCTCCCTATGAATTTGTGGAGGTTTAACAAAGTCTTTTCCTTCACATACTTTCATAAAGGAGTTTTTATAATTAGTGTACTGTGTAATGCTAGTGGTTACCTTTAATTATTTTACTTGTGAAAAGATGATGCAGTAGAGCAAGCCAGAGGCCAAAGACATTGTCTCCAGGTTCTGTTTCAGCCAGCTCTGTAGTCCCTGAGTTTTGATCTCCAAGTCTAACAGTGAACCAGCTCCCCCGATTCCTGTCTGTGACTGTGTAGTTAGAGAAAAGTCACTGACCAAGCAAAGCTGCGGCATCCTGGCCTTCAAATGGAAGCAAGAACACTCCAGGGACTTCCTATCTTGTGTGGGGATGTTCTCTCCCAGTTGAGTTTTATGTACACTCTAGAAAGGGACAGAGAACTTTTCTCCATACTCTAGATCTTCTGGTATTTTGTTTTCTTTCAGAGGAAGACTGACGATGTTTTAGCCATCAGGAACATTAACTTCTTTGTAACAAACCCCTTGTGTATCTGTAGTGCTCCTCACTGACTTGTTTATTCTCTTGACAAGCAGAGAAGCACCATTCCAAGATGCTGGCACCCTGCCTTCTGAGGAGAGCCATCCTTACAGTTCCTTTGGTTCTTGTGGTTGCGCTGCTTGTCACAGGGCCTGTTAGAGCTGACCAAGAAGCAGGAACAGCCATTCCAGCTGAAAGTAGGTACCACCCTGCAGTCCTCTCCTACAGCCCCTACTGCCCTTCTCATGTTGCAGGACTCTGAAGTTTGCCCAAATAATTCAAACTATTTTGGATATGTCTTGCCTACATTGTTTTAAAACTGCAGCCTGATAATCTACCAGTGATGTTTTGCTCCTGCATCCAAAGCTCTTCACTCTCTTTGTCTCCTGCCTGTTGCTGAATTGATTATTGCTGAAATCTGCCACTGTTATGCACCTTTTATTTTGTCCACTGTTAGCCCTTTCCATGCCAGCAATCACCGTGTTTGCTTTTCAGAGACATTACTGAGACTTGTTCTTTTTCAACTGACATTGTCCGTTTATTATATTTTGCTCTTGAGAATGCTTGCTGTTTTAAAGTCATGAATTTTTATTTAAAAAATTCACAAAGAAGATGCCAAGAAAGCATTTTGTCAACACCTAGTCTTGTGGCCTTCAACCATCTAATTCTCCTTTGCTGATCTGTGTTGAGTTTATTTTACTTTATAGGCATAATGACAGGTGCTTGCATCAGGTTGTTGATGTGAAAAACTGCTGTCCTCTCCTTTTGTCCAGTGTCAATACAGTAGCAGTGAAGTTGAGTGATGGTACAACAATGATGGAGCAGGTCTTTAATACTGTTTAATGTGGGGGTTTTATCTCCTTTTTTTCTTTCTTAGCCAGTTAAAGAATCTGGCAGGCCCCCTTTCTGCAGCAGGCAGAATTCCTGGTTGCTGGTTAGCACTCAGTTTGTGAGCTGGAAGCTCATTCTCCAGTGTGTCAGAGGCATGTACAGTCCAACATCAAGTGTTGGCAAAATGGGTTTACAGACAGGACACAGACACAGCAGGATTTTCCAACATGAGCCCAGATTTCATCCTTTGGTTCACACCAGACCCTAAAGAGCAAACTAAACGTGGGCTCAGAATTTTGCACTTGTGCAGTATTTCTGGGGGAGTTGTCAGCCGGGCAGGGGCACAGAGAGGCAGATGAGAGCAGATGTAGGAACTGGTGAGTTCAAGATGTTTGGTCCTGCCTGTGTTTGCTCTGTCTCAGTTCTGCTGTCTGTGTTACGTGGTGACCAAGGCAAAGCAAGGCTTGTGGCCTTCAGTCTGAGTGGCTCAATCTGGGAACACTCTCCTAAACACTCCAGCAAATCCAGATTGCAGCAGTTCTGCTTATCAGCAATGCCTGCTAGTAACAGGGCATTTGTTTGGGCAAAGCTGTGTCATATTCAAAGTTAGAGGCCAAAGTGGTCTGTCTTTATGATATTGTAGTCAGTTTTATTCCAATAGTTTTCTATTTAGAGCTCACATTTGTTAGATTACAAAATGAGATTTTTCTAGGGAACAGGTTCATGTTTTCAGACATAATTTCTGAAAAATCTGAAGATGAGGTTGAAAATGTACCCAGGATTAGTGGAGTGAAATGAAAGGCTCAAGTTAAGAGTTTAATGTTTCCATACAATGAGCTGTGGAAGGAAAAGTGGAACAGCAATATAGCAGGACGAAAAATATTAATGTAAATTTGAAGTAATTCTTTCATAATTGAGAGTCTGGGTGGGCCATCACAGTGAACCAATTACAATTTCCTGGGTTGTTCACGAGTACCTACATCAGTACTCACTCTGTGGACTCTTTTCTGTGGCTCTTTCTGACACTCAAAATCACAGTTTAATCCTGCTGGTTAATTCTTCATGCCATACAGTCATGGTTCTCTGCTGAATGCTGTCCTAGGCCGCCCCTGTGTTGACTGCCATGCCTTTGAGTTCATGCAGAGAGCTCTGCAGGATTTAAAGAAGACGGCGTATAATCTAGACACAAGGGTAAGGAAACATCAACTGTCTTCTTTTTCTTTTTTTGTTCCAATATAAAAGAAAATTCTGTGGGTAAAAGTAGATAAGGTGGATGGATTTTGCACACCTGGTGAACTGCACTGTCCTGTGTTTAAGGTGAGGCTGGTTAATTACATTTCACTTCCCTATGCAATAATCTGTGGAATTCTTCTGCTTTGGGGTATCAGGGACAATAGGAAGCATAGGAAAGTGTGAACTAACTGTCCTTCTCTTGCCAAATTAGAGCCATTAGCTGCTTTTCTCACTCCAAATGCTGAGCGCCTTTGTTTTTATGTCGGGGGAGTAAGGTGAGAGTATCATTTATATTTGTTACCCAAAAAGGAAGAGCCAGCTCAAACAAAAAGCCTACTAAAATAAAATACTCCCCTGCTCTTATCTCTGGGGAGAAGCTAAGGAAGGAAACATCATCCATAGAGAGTTTTTACATTTCTCTGATTTCATAATGAGAAAAATGCCACAAAGTAGAACAGCATAGGGAATGAATTTGGCTTGCAGTCAGTGTGCAGAATCTGCCTGGGTTGGTACCTTCCTTCTGTGGGGGATGCTGAATCTGTCTCTTGCTGCTGCAATCTGTGCCCACCTGTGTCCCAGCTGCTGTCAGATGGTGGTGTCCCAGGAGGGTGGCTTTGTCCCCACCTCCTGTGTACCCTTCAGCTGAAGTGCTATAGACACACTCCTGCACAGATTCTTCAACAGAAGGCACTGAAACTTTTCTGCTTTTCTAATTTATGGTCGAGGCTGTTCACAGGTCAAAGCCTGTGAACTATTGTCTTTGAGGAATGGTTTGAGGTTACTTTGAGCAGGGTCCTTGATGTTTAGGTGAAAATGCAAGTGCATGAACAAAGATGCCTTGAATTGTGACACACTAAAGAAAAAATAAACAAACATTCCAGCAGAACCAGATTGGTATGTAGCACATTTACAGCTAAACAAAATCTGTTCAATAATTACAGGTCAAATATATTTTGGGCTTCACGAAGAAATCTTGCTAATTAATCTGCTGAGCACTTTATACAGCCCAAACAAGATGCTCAGATTGTGCTGTAAAGTGATTCTAGCACACCTCTTCCTCCTGCAAACCTTTGAACCTTTCATCAGAACTTCTACATATTGATGCAAAATCTCTTTAAAGTTTTCTCTGGGTGTCTTGCTATGGCAGTGACCTTTATGAAACCTTCAGCTTGCACATCAAGAGAAAAAACTTTATAAAACACAGATATCCAAAGCACAAGTAGCAATAAGGACCCCAAAGATAGCAACTGTGTTTTAATACTTTTTAAAAAATAAAAAATAAAAGACAGCCAAAGAGATAAAATGAGGATAGAAAAAAGGTCAGTTGAATGTCCTATTACTGGCTGTCACACTTGTAGATTTGACAGCAAGCCTGAAAATGTGATATATTCCCATGAAAACAAACCTATCACTTCCTTATCACTTTAAAATCTAAATAATTGAATTCATATTGAAATCCTTCAGTTTCCCATGACCAGAACAGGCCTATTCCAGTCATTAAGCTAGGAATTCTGCCTACATCCTCAAAAAACATGGACATATTTAACAGTTGAGGACTTACTGGAACTGTCTTCGAGGGTGTTTTAATTCGTACTTTTATTATTCAGCTGTGCACAATTTAATGCAAACTGAGGGTTTTAGGACCACTGCTTTCAGCCATATAAATATTTCACATTTGACTATTTTAGTCTGTTTTGCTTCTTTTTGGGGCAAATATTCCTGTCCCTGAAAATACAATTCCCTTTGTTAATATTCCCACTGGAGACATTAATTTCCTTGAAAAACTCCCCTTTGTTTGCAGGCAAGATTGTTAGATGATGACTAAGCAGCTCCTAACTGTGTTGGAGGGGGAGGGATTCCCAAAAGCTTAGAGAGGAAATTCTCATTTAATTCCTCCTGCACATCTTACCCTTCAGTTCTGCACAGGGGAAGCCTGTTTATAATTTTATTGCTCAAGAGCTCTCACACTTCATCTGGCCCTGGGTTGATCTACACGGTGCCTCAAAGCAAACTGACCCTAGCATGGGTCACAGACTCTTCCATGAAGGCCCCAGACTGGATCTCCTTCCTCTTCCAACACCAGCTGTGTTTGTAGCCCACACTGGTGTGATGGTCCCTCCCTGTTGTCAGGCTGGCTGCACGAGAATGGGCACAGACCACTTCTGACAGGCTCATTTCTGCACATATCACAGCTGTTTACCCCTCTCTGTCCTGTGTTTTGTTGCTGCTGGCCCCTCAGAGCAGGCTGGAGTGAGAATTAACTCTGGGCAGTATTTTCTGGGAATATCTGTGGTTTACCACTCAGCCAAAGTGCCTTATGTGGTCATGAACTGGGGAGAGGGGTCTTGTGCTGCTGGGAGGGAGCTGCTCCACCACAGCCCCTGCTCTTTGTTGCTTTATGAACTGACTGTGGTTGTTTGGAATGTTTAAAGCACAGAAAGCTAGATGTGTCCCTGTAAATAAAAAAAAAAAGGCTTGAAAATGTTATTAAAGATGTATAAGATGGTAAGCAGCCTTGGGGCTCAGCTCCAAAGAGCTGCTGTCAACCTCCCTAACTCAAACCACTGCAAATGATGTCAGTGAGGTGGTGAGAAGGTGGTGATTGAGTGTTTTTCCAGTGATTAGCAAAGCCTGATCAGATCTTTTCAGTTTTGCAGGGCAGCTGAAACAATCAAAAGCGATACCTGATTTAATATAAAACCACAGGGCTGTGGTTTTTCCTGAGATTTATCATCTGGGGAAAAAAGCCTGAGCAGCAGATGGCTTTTCCTGCACTAAGAAGGCAAGTGCAGAGCAGGGTGCTTCAGCTCAGCTCTGCCCTAAGTGCTGATGTGGGTCAATGGATAACAGCTTTTAAAACAAAGCCTTTAATCACATGGCAACTCCATCTCATACAAAAATCTCAAATCAGGCAGATTAAGGATGGGTTTGATTGGCATTTAGAGCTGGTAGTCTTCATAATGCCTTTTTTATGTGTGGCTGTTTACACCAGTAGGGATTAATTTGGAGAGTGGGGTTCCCAGAGCTACTGTGTCCCATGGCAATAAGGGGGGAGCTCTCTCTTGGACCAGGCTGATTTTCAGGTGCAGCTCCAGCTCGTGATAGACAGACTGAGGTGAAAATATGATGTTGCTGTCAAACTTCTCTGCTGCATCATGCATCTACTGAAGCAACAAGTGTTCAGGAGAGCCAGGAAAACCCAAGTGGGAGTGTGTGTGCTAGAGAGGAAGGATTCCCAAATTTCCTTATGCTGTCCCCTCCCTGGTCCTCAACCCTTTCTCACACAGGTAGGCTGGGAGGGTGCAGGCCCTTCTGATCACATCCAGCTCTCAGGAGTTCCCAATCCACCCTCATTGCTTCAGAACCAGGGATCTGTGGGCAGCAGAGATCTCCTGATATTGATGAACCTCTGTTCAACCCAGGGACTTCTGCTTTCACCAGTTTGGGACCCCTTTCCTTAAAGAAGCCAGGAATCCCATCACATGTTTGAATTGTGATGGCTCCGTGCCAGCTCAGCACTTCTCATCTGTTTTAGGCTCCAAATATTTATATTATATAATATATAATCAGTGACTACTGAACTTTTGCATTATCAGGAGAAAGTTAATTTCTTCACTGAGAGTGGGGTGGGCTGTCACAGTTTAATTTTAAATTCTGAGTCTGTTTTCAAGTAAAATAAAATTTCTGACATGATTTGGGAGGGGCGGGGAGGGGGCTTAAGCCTCTAATGAACTTCTGAGCTTATGCTCCAGTTTGTGCTGTTGAAATAAGATTGTAAGAAAGAAAAGTAACTTTCTCCATGTCACAGGAAGTAGTGCTATGTTGGTATGCCAATTAATACCACAAAAACAAAATCATTTGCAGACCAGTAAACAATAACTCTGATTTTTACCCCAAAATTCACCTCATACCACTAGTTCCAAATTGTATAATAAAAATAAAATAGACTTTTTCTTTGGGAGCTGATTAGTTTTACAGTGCTGACATTTGTTTTTTGATGATGTTGTTCCTCCCTCTTATAGACAGAAACTCTGCTTCTTCAGGTGGAAAAGAGAAATCTGTGTGACTGCATAGCTGCCAATCTACTGAACTGAATCCTGGAGACCCCTGAGGAGAGTCACCTGTCCAGCAATTTTTAAAATGCAGCTGTATAAAATACAGCTTTATGGAGTTCATGTGGCAAGCATGTGTGCCCCAATGTATTGATGAAATTGGGGGCCTGTGTCTGATGTATTTGTCTGTTCTGTATCTTTTTTAAAAAGCACCCTCTTTTCACACCTGCTGGATTGCCAGTAAGGGCTCAATTCAGTAAATCTGTTACTTGATATTGGGGGGAGGGAAATGCACCTGCTTTGATTTTTAAATCAGAATTTGCCAAGTGTAACCCACAAGATAATTTTGGAGAACAGTGCCCTAGAGACACGTGCAGCTGTTTTTTTGTCTCTAATATGAACATACGTCTGTGGCAACTTCCCCAGTTACATTGAGACGTGACATTGTGGTCTCTGTAGGCTTTGCCTGTGTATTAAAGATTAAGAAGTCCTTTCTGTTTGTTGTCTGTGCTGTGACCACCTTCAGGCCTGTTGTAGTTCTGTCAGCTGGGGTGTTTGGCATGAGGAGTTACATGTCTGCTGCTCTTGGACCAGAACAGTTTCTATCTCAGAGCTGAGCCTTCTGTTATCCTGCAGAAGAGTATTCTTTTATTTAATTAAATTTAGTTAATTTAAAATAATTAAATTTAATTTAAATGTTTTGTTTCTTCCCCTCCTTCCCTGGACACCCCATTCTTAACCCAGTGAATTTGAGTAGTTTTGTTTCAGCAGGTTAAAGGGACAGAACAAAAATGAGAATCAGGGTGTGACCAGGCAGCCTGGCCAGTTCCAGCTGTACCAAATCCTGCCACCAGCAGCTGCTCAGCATCACATGAAGGACAGCTCCGTGCAGTGCCAAGAAGTTTCTTCATGAGACTGTGCCTTATTTTGCTTCAAGTGAAACACAGTGATTGGGTCACACATATTTGGTCCATCCTGTGATGGACCAAACTCCAATATTTTGGTTTTCCCTTGTAGTTGCCTTTGAAAACTGCTCCTTTTGTTTCAGGCATGAAGAAAGACCTTTGTACCTGACAGCTGAGATGGTTTCATCCTCACCTCTCCCCCTTTATTATAAAATATTGTGTCCACTCACAGGCTGAGCACTGTGAGTAGGTGCTTGGAGTTTGTCTGATGTGATTTAGAGCTGTCTCAAATGCCTCCAACATTGAGACCTGGCTTGGGAAGTAGATGGGACAGCTGAAGGAAAAAATCTCTTCAGCTGAATTTGGAGGAAAGTTCCTGCCTATGGCTGTGCTTCTGTAAATAAATTGGTGTGACTTTGCTGGAAGTGGATGAGAGAGGAGGCACAACTGCTCTGCCACTGCAGCTGTAGGTATGGTGACAACAGCTGGGGGAGCAGGGGAACACCACAGGGACCTCAGTGGCTTCCCAAGCCTGTCCAGAGGTGGAAAACCAATCCCTGTACGATGAGAAGCACAGCCTGCCCTTCTGTGTGTGACCAGGCACAGGCCAGCACAGGAGCCCGGTGTGAATGGGAGAGAGGACTCTGATGTTATTTTTCCAAATTCCCTCAAGGAGCAGCTGTGCTATGTTTTTCTCTGAGGCCATTCCCACAGCATTGGAGCACTGGCACTGCTCATTTCAGGCTGCTTGGCACAGTCAGTCAGTGCCAGCCTCTCCTGCAGCTCCCCTCCCCAAGGCTGGGAAGGGGCAGCAGTCCTTGGCCATGACAGAGCACTCCCAGGATTTCTGGGACCAAAGCCTCCTCTGGAGAGCTTCAGCTGGTCCTGGCTGCAGCACAATGGCTTCTCAGAGCTCCTTGGCTTTTGCTGTACTTGGCTTGTCCCCATCTTGTTGTAGCTTGGCTTTGTTCCCCTGCTTTACTCTGAACCTCTCTTCTCTCTCCTCTCCATTTCAACCTCCATTCACCCTTCCATTCTGGCACTGCCCTCTGTCTAATCCCAGGGATTTCTGAGGGCACTCCAGGCCCCTCAGTCTGGTGACTCTGCAGTCACTGCAGGTGTGGGTGGTGGGGCTGATGCTCCTCAGGTCAGCAGCCCCTCAGTCCAGCTGGCAGCACTGCCAGAGCAATGAGTGACACACCAATTTACCATGGAGTCAGTGACCATGGTCATCTCATCCTGGGGAACAAGAACTCACCTATTCAGGGAAGACATTGTGTGGAAGGACCTCTTTTTACCTAAAAATGAACATTCCTATTGCAGAACTTGGAGGAAGTCCCAGAACAGCTCAGTTTCAGATGAAAGCTCTGCTCCTGAAGCTGAATTGTTCTGTGGACTGTCCCCCAGGCTGTGTAATCTCACTGGCTTGTTGCAGGTGTGGACAAAAACCCAGCCATGTTTGCCAGATAGAAACACCTATAGATTTTCATTAATTTTTCCTTTGGTAATTGCACAGACACTGGCTTGAACAACAAAAAAAACCAAAACCTGATCATTTGGAATTCCTTCAGTCATTTTGCTGCACCTCTACTTTATGATTTCCTTTGTTGGAAGTGGGGAAGTGAAACATGGGACAGAATTGGGTTGTTGATCCAAGAGAAAGCAGTCAGGAGGGGGATAAATGGGGAAAGGGGAATAACTTTTTCATTCTCTTCCTCAGAATCTGAAAAATTTAAGATTCCTTTCAGTCTGCAGCACCTCCAATACAAGCAGGATTTTCCTAGTGGAGATTTTTGCATGCTGTTTTAAAGTCCACCTTACCTAGTCTCTTTTCATTCAATTACTGTTTTGTATCAATTCTTGTTTAAAACCAAGGAGATTACAAATTACAGGAGAGCAGCTAATATACCACCAGCTCTGAAAAAGAATTAGCAGGGAGGTGTAGGAATTGCACCCAGCAACTGGAATATCTATTCTGGGCAAATGAAAAGAAACTTTTGAAGAATCTGAATATGTAAAATCAGGTTTAGTATGACAGAGTGACAAGACTCAAGACCATTTGTATGGAGAACAAGAGCACAGCAGAACCATATAAAGTGCTGACAAAGGAGCTGGGATAAACAGAAGGAATGTACAAACTGGGAACCTTCAGTCTAGTCAAGAGATGGCTGAAGAGGATGACAGGAGTTTATGAGAATGGCTGTTTGCTGTCCCCTTACAAACAAGCAGTGGGATGCACTGCACAAAACCTGCTGGAGGCAGGGTCAGAGCAAACATGAGGATGATGCTCTTGACCTTCTGTGTGTTCCAGGTGCTGGGAATCTGCTGCTGTGCCTCCTACAAGATGTGCATTTTTTCTCCTCAAAATCCAAATGTTCCTGTTAAATCCAAACTGTTACACACAAATATAATGGGGTCATCAGAACACTCATGCATCCTTCTGCTGTCCACCTTGTCCTGTTTTATTCCCTGTTCCACATTACATGGTGCCTCTTGCTTTGTGGCTACACTGAAAGCTGTCTGGGGCACAGAAATTGTGTCAATTGTACTGTTAGGTGGCCATCACACCTTTAGGTATTGTCAACTTATTAAATAAAAATCACCATGCAAAGTGTTTTGGCCTGTTGCTCCAGTTTCAAGTATAGTATTTATTTATATGGGTTTGCAGTTTAATTTCCGTGTAGATACTCCTTAACCTTCCAACCCCATCTTGCTGCTCCAGCTGTGACTTTGTAGAGTTGGGAAGTGACAGAGATATTTTCAAGACCTCTAAACACCTGAAGTTTAAAAAGTGACTTAAAGCATAAGAAGAAGAGTTCCAGGCATGATGCTATGAGAAAGGAAATGCAAGTATCTGCAGATATTCTATTTTTGCATTGATCTGCCTACACTTTTCCTTCCTCACAGTCAGGGCTGTCATCATTTGATTCTTGCTCTGAACCATGAACTTTCTGAAAACCTGCTAAGACATCAGTTTGTCTTCATTAGCCTTAAGCACCTTTTGCTGTTTTAATCAAAGTAAGTGACACTGCAGTTTTCTGGTAATTTAAGTGACAAAACTATAGATTGTTCTCTTTGTCAAGACAGTCTGAAAATGGGGCAGGACTGCCAACCTTCCCATTATTCTTCATATCTTCACTTTTCTTTGAGAGTCCAAATCAGCTGGAAATACTGATGACTGGTGATGCAAGTTAGACCCTTCCACAGAGTAAGCAGGATGCAGATTTCAAGGAAGAACAATGTTCAACTTCTTGCTTGGGTGTGGAGGGATCTGAATATTCTCTGTGTATGCATTAATAGCTGCACTTAATGTTCATGCTCAGGCAAACAGAATGGTAGCCTCAGCCCCAAGCTGCACTTAATTGTTAGATGTTTTCTAAGAATTGATGCTTTTCTTTTAAAACTTTATTTTTAACCAATTCTTTTATTTTATTCCTAAAGTCCATTAAGTATTTGGCTATGCAAAAGCAATACAGGTAGGAAACATAGGCAACACAGAGAGACAAATGAAGGAATCTCACCACTGGGAGTTTTGTGTAGTTAAAGACCCATTTGAATTGTTAGAGAAAGAGAAAACCACAGCTTCTATTTAGCTTTAAGTGCTAAAAGTGTTTTTAACATGACATCTTGATGTGTTTAAGAGTATTCATCTATGGGAGTTTTCTACAAAATAGAAAGCGTAGGAGCTTTTCTTTATAAGAGAGTTTAATCTTGTCCAAATTCATGGACAGATCTGCTAACACAAAGTATCTTTTAATACTAAATCTGCACTAACTTTTGTTAAGTTAATTTAGGCAACCAATGCTGACAAAATAAGTTGTTTTGTGTGGCTTCTGCATTGAACCAGATGAAATTTAGCATCTTCCTTTGCATAAATCCCAACGGACTTTAAAGCCCACAGGTTTAGTGAGGTTGTATCTATTCATCTTTTGACTGCAGCCTGTAAAGATGAGTATGCAGTTTCACCTGGCAACTTTTCAGTTCAACATGGGGTCTGGGAAGAGACACAAACTTCAGGACAAAGCCCAGAGTTACCAAAGTTTGTGACTGCCTAAAGTCCAGGCTTTCATACCTGCAGTGCTAAAACTTGTCTCTTGAAGTTCTGGGCATTGTGGGCTATTTTTTTTTCCTCAGTTAAAGAGCAGAACTTCATCCATGCACTAGATTTGTTACACAAGGCTTCTTGCCTAGGCAGCCCTTGCATTTGGACTATATATACACTGTAACACAGCGTGCAGCCTGTGAACCGCGTCTGGTTTCAGCCAGCAGCACTAAATATAACTCACACACAATTCGGGCTGCCACTGGAGCAGGACCTGAACAATGTTTAAAGGCCTTTTGACAGCTGGTATGTTGCACTTTTGTTTTATAGACAATTTTTCACGTGGAAGGTTGAAGCACATCCTGGAAGTCAATAGTGAGATGTCCCCACCCGCCCTTTCTGTAAGCACAGACAGCCTGTGCAGAGTCACTCTGGTTTTGGGAGCCATGGAATAACCTGCCCAAATCCCAGCCCTTAAAATATCAGCCACAGTTTCTTCCCAAACACATAAATTCAAGAAAGGATTTTTACACACAAGTCAAGTGAGTAAATAATGTCTTGCCTATCTCTTCCTGGACAGGGATAAAATTGGCAGTAGCAAGGCAAATGGTTCAGCTTCATCCCTGCTGGCACTCAGAGCCCACAGACAGCACACAACCCTTGCCTGTGCTGTAAATTGACCCCATGTCCAGCACACTGATGCCTGCTGGATTTCCAGCAGTCCAGTGCAAACCTCATAAATAAACTAGGAAAACGAGTATTTCGCCAGGGGTTCTTACTTTTTCTTAGAACCAAAAGTCTGAGCTGACCTTCATTTCACAACAGCTTGACACAGCCCCTCTTGCATAGCTAAAAGTGTTCAAGCTTTTGAGTGTTTAAAGATGCTTGTCACACTTGGCTTCACACTTGATTTTTGGAGAGCTGATCAAGCCTGGGTGCTTTCCCACATCTTACACCGTGGTGAAAGAGGCCTCCTGGATTTGACTTGTTCCTACACTAGAGGATCTTAGTGCTGATTTTCTATCATACTCCCTGTTTGCAGCCACATCCCTGCTTTGCAGTGCCACGTGGACCTTGTCAGGACAGCTTCAGTCTCGAAGCCTCACAGTCTGACCAAGGTTCAGCTTGTGGTCAGACTCTTGAGGAGTTTTCCAGGAAGCTCTAAGATAGGGAACTTGTTAAGCAGTGATGCCAAGAACAAATTGGTCATTTCACGAGGGAGATTTTTCCCCTCGCCAAACCCCTGATTAGTGTTTGAAGACAATCCTGAGCCACCATGCAAAGGTGAATTATTATCTCATAGCATGAGGGACAAGGTAAGTATAAGGTGATTTTATTTTCAGTCCTTCTCAGACTTGAGATGGCTCTCAGAAAAAAAGACAATAGAATTTATTCTTTTTATGGGCTAAAATGTCAAATAGTACACCAGCCTCTCACCTCTCCATTCACTGGCAAGTAGGTAGTTTATTATTTAAAGGCAGATTAAGAAATTGTGGGCCCTGCCAGCTACTCTGCCACCAAATGTTTCTGAATTGCCTTATCAGTGACCCATCCCAGAATGGGAATGTTCTGACATCCTACTTGCTCAAATCAGAAAAAAACATTTTGTTTGCCCTGATAACTGAGGCAGGAGAAATAATTAGTCTGAATTTCAGATGCTGCACAAGGGCAATGAATTTCTCCCAGGGGTATCTGTGTTTGTGCTGGAATTACAACACAGAGAGCTGAAGTGACTGTCTGGGGAACAAAATTATTCTTAATCACAGAATTAGGAGAGAAGGGAAAAGGAGAGGTGTCAATAAGAAATCCCTCAGTTCTTCCCTTGTCTTTAAGCAGGGCCAATGCCATTCCCAAATGATGTCTAATTTATGCCTGCAGGCTTAAATATTCCCCTGTCTTCTGCAGGAAATCCATCCCAGTGCCATCCTCATTTTTAAGAAGTTTTCCAGGGGCTTTGGTTGTGCCTCCTGGATGCCATTTAAACCTGTGGTTATTTCTGCTGTTGTTGGTGTCTCTGATAATTCCTGCAGTGTACTGTACGTAAGTACTGCAGTGACCAAACCAGACACAGCTCAGGCCTTGTGCTGAAGTCAGCCTAAGCTCTTGCACTTCCTTTTTGTATATCCCAATATCCTTTTTGTATATCCCAATATACTTGTATTTTTGGGGGGAATGACAGAATATTATAAACCAATTTCAGCTTGTGATCCCCTAGCTTCACCATGGAAGTGCCACTTAATGGGCCATTCCCCATTCCAAATATGAGCTGTTGATTAATCCTGATGAAGTGTAGCACCTTGCCCTCATTTTTATAAAATTTCATTTGGTTTTTAGACCCTTTTTTCTAGCTTGTCTGCCTGATTTAGTATTCTAGTCCTCTCCCCCAGCCTTGCTTATAACCTCCAGGCTGGTGTTACATCTTAAATAACCACTTGTTTCCATAACTCTGGGCTGCCCCCTGCAAAATCCTCTCTTGCAAGAGAGGCATGTCCACTGTGCCAGAAAAGTCCTGTGAGAGGACTTTCAAACTAACCTGATCCCAAAGCACAGGCATTGAAGGGAGGGCTGTAAGAGGTAATTCTGGAGAAGCCACAGGAACAAGTGAAATAGAAGCAGAGTGCAGTGCTGGTGAGAGTCTCTAGGGCTGAAGAAAGCCAAGGATAAACTGGGAAGTTTATATGTCTGGGAAGACTGATACCTCCACAGCCTGGCAGTGTGGTTATTCTGTACAGACCAGGAAGGCTGGAGCCTCGCCTTGTGAGAGAAGATGGAGTGTCCCTCTGTGAGAGAGCAACAAAGCCATGAATTAAACAGTTATGTTGCATAATGAGCCTTTAATTGTGCTCTGGGGCAAGCAGGTAGGTGTTAGAGCATCTCTTTCTCTTTTCCAAGAGGTATCACCTCCCCTGCCTGAATGCTTGGTTTCAGCCAGGTGCTTAAACAGATTCCCTGTCCAGGAAGCTTCCTGCTTGAAGTTTGTCAGAACACAATAAATAAATAAACAAATATGGGCTGATGCCAGATCAAAAGTTGAGCTTGAAGAGAGCATCCTTAAACTTTTGCAGTGTGTAGGTTTTGGCTGGACTTTTCTCATGGTTACCATAATGTGATGCTGTGCAGGATCTGTTTTCATGGTTGCTCCACATGCCAGGGGTGCTGCTGTCCACAAGGCCTCATCTTCAGTGTAGTTAAACAAAGACAAAAATGGATTCTTCCCCAAAGTACAGGCTGCCATCAGTAGGCCCTGCAACTTCATTTATCCAAGCAAACTTCTGCGTTTTCCTCTCATTTGATACATCATAGAATGAAATCTCACTTTAAGTGGGTTACAGCTAAAGCAAGGGATGGGAGCTGTGCATTCCAGCACAGTCCCTTTGGGAATAATAGCAACAAACATAAAAATTGCCCAAAACTCTGTTATGTGGGTGGCAGCAGCCACTGTCTGCCAAGCAGAGGGCATGGCCTTTGGGAGCAGAGGAGGAGCACAGCAGTGACCATCCATCACATTGTGGTCCCTTTAAATCTTCTCCACTTGGCAGCTCCAATTTTTCAGTGTTGCCATAGCAAATCTCCATGGCAATGACCCCACTCAGAGAAGGGGGGATGCAGAAGGGGCGCATGCTCACAGAGCCTTGTCTGCTCGCTGCAGCTGCTCCAAGGGTCTGGCACCCAGGCGAGGAGCAGGATCAGGTACCGGGAATCTGCACCTTGGGGAGCATCTCCAGCCCAGGGCGCGTCCGCCGCGGTGCGTGCGAGTGGATTTGTGCGCACGGGGTCTGGGCTTATCACATCTCACCCGCTCCTTTGTGAGGAGCGTGCAGGGAGCAGACTGCTGCCTTTTCACTGCTTCTCCTCGTTCCAGGCAGGGAAGACAGCGTGAATTATTGATGAGAGCAATGGCGCTGCCGTCCGTGCGGAGTGAGATGCGCGTGGGGATCGTGCTGCTCTCGGTGCTCAGCCTGCTCAGCGCGGGGCTCGTGGGCGCTGGCCAGGACTCCGGGAGTGTCATTCCTGCGGAAAGTAGGTACCTGCTGCACCCTGTCCTGCTCCACTGCACCCCAGCAGCCACACCAGCACCGCTCCAGGGGATCTCGGTGGTGCCTCATTAACGAGGTGCCTGATTAATGATGAGTTTGTGCCGTGTCAGCAACGCACATGGGAACAACAGTCATAGAAACAGCGAGCAGGCAAAGGATTAGTGGTTATTTAGGAAGAAAATGCGAACTGCATACTCTTTAATTTTCATTTGAGCTTGTGCTCAAGCTCTTTGTTTGTAGGTCTTTTAGATCTGCTTCTTGAGAGTTTAGTTTTGCTCGATAGGTTTAATTTATATACTCAGATTTGCCACAGTACGTATTATTTCCTTACTGGTCTGAGTATTGTTAGAAGAAAATTTGTGTGTATTTCTGCTGGGGCACTGCATCTTGCTTATTTTAGTATTTGGTTGGAACAATAGGTCAAGTTCAACTTTCTTGTAGCTACTACAAATCAACACTGGGGACGTTTACCCAAACGGGAAGCAAATACAAATTTCTGAAATCGTGCAAACCTAAAAAATAAATAAATATGGCAGACTGGTTTGAGCACACCACAGAGCTGGGAGCTCTTGAATTTGGATCACAGCTCTATATGATTTTCCTCTGTCATTTTGAGTAAGTCTCTAAACTTTACTCAGCTCCAAAATGAGGTGATAGTTCAAAGTTATTAGGGGTGGAGTCAATGTTCTCAGGGTGTTTCAGTGGCAGCAAGTGGGAAGTAGCCACTCATTAGAAACATAAAATGTCCTCTGGGGGAAAAAAAAAAAAAAAAACAAACAAAAAAAAACAAAGAAAGATAATTGCATAAAAACAAATCTCTAGTTCTTAGTCATGCTTACTTGGGATCACAGCTATCTTTTTATACGACTATCAAAATATTTAATACAAGGTCTGATTTTGTCACTGCATTTTATTCTCAATTAATTCCATTAGATGGAACTAATGGAACTTAAATGTTGAATTTCCCTCTTTTTCCATTTTCTTTTTTTTTTTTTTTTTTATTATTAGAGCTAAATTTTGGCCTGTTCTAAACTAGACCTCACTGCTATTTTGTGTGTCTGTTTCCTAGGAATTAATTAATTCTAATAAGTTTTGTGATGAGTAGTCCATTTTATCTCCTCAAAGAGAAAATTAGGCTTGGAAAATAAATTGTATGTACCCTTTGTGTGTCTGTGTCAGCAGAGGCAAGTCAACACATTTGGGAAAATGTGTACAGTGGTTTCTTGTTCTACTTGTGTAGTGAAAACTCCCATTTGAACTGTAAAACAAAACTCTTGCTCAGGGTTTCTGACCCAAGTCTCACAGAATTATAAAAGCATGGAAAGGTGGGAAGGGACCTTTAGAGCTCATCCAGTCCAACCCCCTGCCATGGGCAGGGACAGCTTCAACTTGATCAGGTTGCTCAGAGTTGAGTTCAACCTGACCTTGAACATTTCCTGGGATGGGGCATCTACCACCTCTCTGGGCAACCTATGCCAGTGCCTCACCACTCTCACAGTAAGAAACTTCTTCCTTAGCTAATTTAAATTGACCCTCTTTTATTTCAAAACCATTATCCCTTGACCTATCACAACAGGCCCTGCAAAAAAGTCTGTCCCATCCTTCTTACAGTATCAAGGAGTCTTTTTACCATCTTATTACCATCCTCTAGCCAGGCTGTGGAGTCCCTTGAACAGCCTTTGAGGAAGATTCCTTGTCTTGTCTTCCTCCTGAATGTAGGAGTGTCAGAGGAATGAAGGGCAGGTCAGAGAGTTTCTGTGGCAGTGTTCCTGCAGACACACACTGCCCCATCCCAAGGGACAGAGGCTCTGAGCATTGCTACAAAAGCATAATGCTATTTCTGTCTGAGACCGGGCCAGGAGCAAGGCTGTCAGCTGATCATGAATTGGGAATTGTTTTGGGCTGCTGCAGAGACAGAGTTTTAAAGCCACAAGGAACTCCTGATGCTCCTTGTCAGCCACTTGTTGGGAGAGTGCTGCATATCTGCTGAGTGCTCCACTTCCCTTTGCCTGTTAGGGCTCTTCCTGGTGGTTAACCTGTGAAACTCTTCCCTTAGGTCATTGTGGATGCGAAATGTTTGCATGAGAGCAGAACCAATGGGTTAAATTCAAGGGAAAAAAAAGAATCCCAGAAAGGGCTGTTAGATTCAGTGGCATTTCTTCTGGCTCAGGAGCTGCCTTACCTTATTCCTGAGACCTGGGGTAGTCTTTGGGAACGTCCCTCCAGACCTGCCCTGTGCTCATGCTCTTCCAAAGCACCCATTGCTGGCCATGAAGGTCTCATCTATAACAGTGCCCAGGGATGCCCCCTGGCATGGGGACATCACTGTACCAGTAACCTGCTAGGATGGACCTGGCACACTTGTGTCCATGGTAGGAGGCCAGTTGTGTATCTGGAAGACAGAGCTGTTCCAGAGTGGAGCTATCCCGTGCTCTCCAGGCTTGGGAATGCTCCCAGATGCTCCTCAAGAGATGTAGATTGTGGGAGACTGGACACTGGTCAGGCACTCACTTTGATGTGATCTACCACAGACACTCCTGGATCTCCTCCTTTGTGATGCTCCACTGGCTCTGTCTCACCAAGGAGCTGATCCCCGTGGTCACTGACCCTTCCAGAGGGCACTGCAGCACAGGCACTCACTCTCCCTGCTGCTGGCACTTCTGTCACACTGTCTGTCCTCACTGTCAGCCCAGGCAAACTGCTGGCTGTGGGAGCCTGGCTGACCCAGAAGGGAAAAGGGTCTCTGGTGCATGTTCTTATACGGGGATATAGGATGGACATGGGCCTGTTTAGTGTCCTTCTGCAGGGCAGGGCAGGGTGGTGCTCGATGCTTTTCTCTGTTCCCAGGTGTGTGACTGGCACTGACAGCACGCCCTTGGCAGGAACATTCCCACATGGAGCACACTGTCTCCCTCCCACCTGGTGGGAGGAATGTGTCCCTCCTGCAGCGTCATGAGCAGGACAGGGACAGCAATGCTCCCTACCAAGTGTGGGAGGTGCAGGAGTCACAGGAGAGGAGCATGAGAGTGAGTCACAGCTCTCTCTAGCACTGCAGAGATCCTGTCCTGTGTGTGCCACTGGGATCTGGCTCAGGACACCATCCCCTGCTCTCTGCCAGTCACACAGCCAGGCACAGCTTTTTATGCATAATTCTAATTAGCAATGATTAATTGTGTCCTTACACTGTATTCACAGCACTTGGCATATGCAAAACACTGTTCAAGTTTGAAGCGGTGCTACTAATACTCACAGATTATTTTCTTTAAAATAATTTATTCTTTTCTCTGCAATCCACTAAAAAAAAAAGTTATTTCCCCAACCTCCCTTTGCATTTATAGCCCAGATCACCCACTGTGAAAACTAAAATATAGAATCTGAAGACCAGAAGCTGGTCAGTCAGTTTTCATCAGCCAAGGTGCATGAAATACAAAGAATAAACACCAAGTGTATGCAAGGGAAAGTAAATCAGACTTACACAGTGCTTTCAGTTCCAGTTCTTCACCAAGAAGAAGCCAAGAAACATATTTTTTCTCTTCTCCTACTTCTCCCAAAACCCACAAAGACACATACAGTCTTTGTGCTGACAGGACCCATTTAAAGAGTTATAGCTGACTCTTGATAATTCTCATTATGTTAATCCACAGACCTGTTAAGACTCCCTATGAATGATAGTCTGTTTCCAGCTGTCAGCAAGGAATTAATAGCACTCTGCTATACTTTGCTATGATGTGACTTAAGATTTGGTTTCATGACTGCTTTAAGCTGATGTAAGCCTGTGCTGCCTCTGCCCTTCTCCTCTCCATAACCTGGTCTCCTCTCCTTGCTCTATTTCTTGTCCTGGCCCCAGAACTTGGGCTGCTCTGGGGGGAAGAAATCAGTGATCCAGCTGATGAAGGAGCTGCACTCTCACTCCTGCTGTGAGCAAGTGCAAGGGGGAGATGCCATGGCCAAGGACAGAAAGCACAGGGGGATTGCTCCTATTGACTACAGCACATATTTAGATTTGTTTGGCAAAACAGATGCTTAGACATATTTCTGTTGGGGAAATGACCATGGGCATCTTGCTGAAAATATTGTGGGCATGAAGAGAGATCAAATCCACCTAGAGAGGCCAGCTTAGCAGCTCAGATCTTCATTCTGGAAAGCAGACCAAGGCAGAGAGTGATGGAGAGCACCAAAGTCATCAGTGGGACAAAGTTGGTGATTATTTAATAACTGTCTCTTCCACTGCAAAAATGAGAGGCAGGAAATGAAAGCAGCAGATGTCAGCTTCAGAGCAGACAGGAATGGTATTTTGTTCACTCAGTGAATAGCTGAGCTGTGGAACTCATTGCCACAGGATGTTGCAGATGACAAAAGTTTACATGGATTCAGGAAGCAACAGTGCAAATTAATGTGAGAAAAATCCATGGAGGGCTTCTCAGATGTAGGAACACCAGCCAGACACAGGATATCCTTCAGCCTCCTGGTAGGCTAGAAGAACATTGCCAGACACTTATTCTTATATCTTCCTCAAGTTTATCTGCCATTGGCTACTGGCTCCCAGCAGGCAGGGATGCTGACCTGACCCAGAGACAGCAGTGCCTGGAGAAGGATCCTCCACCATGGAGCACAGCCCAAGAAATGACATTAAAGAGTGAATATCCTGATTAAAGAGTGAATATCCTGTGGTGAAACTGGCTGCATGTGCACTCTGACTTTGGAGGGCAGTGCTGTGTTAGGAGCTTTGCAGGTGCTGATTCAGGACACCCAGAGCTGCACAGGCAGGTGTTCTCTGTGCCACCATCCTTCTCCTGCAGAAGATGCTTTGCTACCAGGGCAGCTGCCTTTCCAGGACTGGCAGAAGTGAAATAACCACTTGGCATGGTTGTGCCATTCCACTGGTACCTCCCTGTCCACCCAGGAGCACCTGGCTGTCATAAATACCAGTGAATGATCCCACACAACCATCCCATCACAGCTTTCACAAAGCCCTGGGAAGACTTCTGTGTGACAAGCAGTGACAGACTATGGAATTCATGGCTCTCCTCAAAAGTCCTTTCTCCCCACTGCAGAAGCAGGAGACATTAATTTATCACCTGAATTTTTTTTTTCTTTCTCCTTCAGGTTCTGATTTTGAGAACACTTTGGTGCTTGTCAGCACCTCAGGGCATGCAGGGCAGGGTGTTTCTGAGCAGACCAGAGCGAGGGGAGGGACCAGGGCAGGACACCGAGAGGATGATGGATTTGCTGACAGCAGTCTGAGCATGCAGGTTCTTTCTAAGGGCTCTGTTGCATGATCTGAAGTGGAAACAATTAAATTACTGAAATACTGAAAGCAGGAGGAGGTTGAGTGTCTTTGAAGTGTGCTCAAAACCATCCTGTCACTACTCCTGTGCCTGGAGAGGCAGAGTCTTTGTGAGCTGTTCTGATAGAGGTGGGGACTTTGCATCTCCTCACAGCTTGGGAAGCAAATCCCTAGCTTGATCCCCAGGTCTCCCTGAGATGTCACTTGCATGGAACAGAGATGGAGAAGGACAGGTGGGAGAGAAACTCCTCCTGAATAGATCAAAACCACTAAGAGGCTTGCTGAGGGCTGACAAGCACTCTGGCTGCTCCCTTCCTCCAGGTACAGCTCAGAAGGCACTGCTGGCACGGGGTGCCAGGCACAGATGGGTGCTGCAGTGCTGCTCAGCAGGTCCCTGGCTCCAGACAGCTCCCCAGCCACCTCAGCAGCAGCTCTGCACCCTCTTTGCTTTGGTAGAGCAGCTCAGGTGGCTGCATGGGGACAAGGATTTCGGCACTTCCCCAGCACAGGGGCTCTGTGACCAGTGTGAAATGTCGTCTTTCCCCATTCCCATTTCCCCATTGCAGTGTCTGCAATTTCTTCTTCTGAAAACTCACACATCATTAACTTCAAACAGTCAGAGATTGGTGCAGGGTGAATCCTGGCAGAGCAGAAATGCCCAGGTTCAGAAGTGAGCCATTTTAGTTGTCAAGTCCCCTCCTCCTCCACTCTCTGCCTTTTCCCTGCCCTGCCCCTCTGTGCACACACACTGGCAGCAGCTGCAGAGCCAGTGGGATGCTTTGCATTCCTGGCAGAGAAAAAATACAGCAGCAGGTGAAAGGAAGCAAATACAGATCTGGCCCTGTCCCTTGCCAAGCTGCTCTGCAAGAGCTCCTGTAAAAACAGACCTGCCTGTCTGGTTCCTGAACCACTGCACACTGCTATTTTCAGTAGATCTGTCGAGAATCAGCCCATGCCTGAGAAGGGGTAAGGATTTCAGTCTGAAGGAGAGAGGCTGGGGGCTGAAGGAGCAGGCAGAGTCAAGTCTGGGCCATGCTCAGAAAAGCACCCACAGCAAAGTCTCTTTGTGGCTTTTGCTGATCCTCACGTTTGCATGAAGGTAGATACAGGCAGCCCTAATTTTGCACATGTGCAGGTGTGGGTGCCTGGTAAGAGCTGGAGTTTCTCTTGGCAAGCTCTCTGAGTATTCCTCAGAATAGAAATTTCCTGCTGTGCCAGTGATGTCTTGCTGTGCCTCTCTCCCAGGCCGTCCCTGCGTTGATTGCCACGCGTTCGAGTTCATGCAGAGGGCGTTGCAGGATCTGAAGAGAACAGCGAATAACCTGGACACGCGGGTATGTGTTTGTGCAGGAGCCCTTTCCCTTTCCCTGTCCGGGTACAGCAGGCACGACATCCCTGCTGACTCACTCCCATCCCAGCAAATAGCTTTATACCAAGCACAGATTCCTTTTCACAGTCTGCAGAGCGTCATTAATGATCATCTCGTCTGTTCTTGCATAACAGCCTAAGGAATTACCTCAGACAGTCCCTGCACCAAACACAGAGGGAAAGAAGATGTACAAAGGAGAGGAAAACCAGACAGATGGTTTAATCTCTGCCTCATGACATTGCTTCCAAGCTGTGGACTGACTGTTCACTGGGCAGGAGAGCGGGAAGGGGGCAGGCGGGGCTGGCAGAGGAATGGGAAGCACGCACCCTCCCTTTGCTCATGGATTGATGCTTCATGAAAAAGGGAGAAGCACATTTTTTCATGCATTTATCACTGCACACAGGGGATTCTGCCACTTCACATGCCAGTCTCCAGAGGTGTCAGTGAGCAAAATGAGGGTGTGTTAAATGCTCCGATTTCAGTAATTCATACAGGTGTGGGTTTGTAAATGTGCAAACTGGCTGGGGTAGGATTCACCACAGTGGTTCTGCTGCTGAGGTTTGCATTAGGCAGGAGGTCTCTCTCCTCTCATAAAGCCCCTCCATGCTTGTCTTGTCCTACCTCCCCTTCCTTTGAGCAGAACCATCTCTCTTGGCAGGTGAGAAGGGCTCCTTGCTCCTCTGCAGTCACACTCAGCTCAAATTGTCATTCCCAGTAAAGCCAACCAAAGGGACATAAATAATTGTGTGTCTCAAGCCATAGCTTTGCCTTTGGTTTCTTGTGACCATGGGCAGCCATGTCAGGCCCTACACAATAAAGTTGGAGCGATTTCAGCTTTCTTGAGCTATCAATAGCAAACTGATTAGGACAAAGTTCTGAGTCTGGGTTACATTCCAAAAGTTTCCCATGCACTTGAGTAATAATAAATAGCTCTTAAGTGGTAAAGTGTCAGTAGAGGGGCTTTACCTCCAGCAGCTGTGCTGGGCTCTTCTGGTGCATAGCTGAGTTCCCCTTGTTTGGATTAGGGTCAGCTGAAATGTTTTGTACCTACACATGACATGTCCAGACCAGGTGCAATTGCAGCTGTGCTGGTTCGGGAAGTTAAGGATTTTTTTGAATGCAATGGAGGCAGCACAATTCCTTAATCCCACCCACAGAGATACTCAGATGTGCCTGTGGTGTCTGTTCTGTCTGGAGAGTGGACTGAGGATGCAGCCCACCAGAGAGCAGCGCTGGCTTGGAAGAGGTGAGGCAGAATATAAGGAGAGAAGCTGGTGCCAGGTGCCACAAGATGAATTTCTGTTTCTGTGAGGACCTGGACAGGCCTGAGATGCCAAGGCACTGACTGAGACAGCTCTCAGAATTACAGAGCAAGGGGCATAGGAAGAGTGCATCACAAAACCAAACAGAACCAGTTGTTTGTAAGATCACCCACCCTTAGACAACTGAGCTTAATGCTACCAGTAAATAAAGGCTGTATTACTGTACCCCTTTCCCAGCCTTTGCATTGATACTCCAAAGGGCTTTCTATCAGAGGTGCTTTGGTTAAATACAAATTATTGAGTGATGCAGAGATACTAAAGTTAAATACGGCAGCCAAGGCCCTACAAATGGCACACTGTGGCCTTCTATACTCTGACAGGTAGAGCTTCCATATCCTTACTCCACTGCTGAAGCTTGGCTTATGCTGACCACTATAATTTCTCATGTTTGACACAAAAATAACTCCATTGAATAACTCCTGAGTCTTGGAAACTGTTGCTACAAAGGCAAGCCCATGCAGGATTGCTCCTGCATATCAGGGACTTTCTAAGCCAATGGTATCAAGGCCACGATTAATTTTTGTAATTGATATCTCTCTTTCACAGTCTTCCAGTTTGCAATCGAGTGCTCCCAGAGCTGCTCTTCCTGCCTGTAAACAGCCCTGAGTGACGCCCAGGCAGAGTTTGTGGTAGCAGTGACAGTTTGTTGGCATTACTGTGAAATCCAATAAGCCTGTTTGATGTTAAGATGATTCTGTGATTTCTCCTGGGCTCCCAACAATGGGAGCACTCACTCATCCAAGATTTCATTGTGCACGTGGGGAGCAGCGTTTAGCAGCGCTGCCGTTGCGCTGAGCTGATGAGTGAGAGCAGGCAAGGAATGTGAACAAGCCCTCTTCACTGCAAAGGTGGATGTCTGAAGTTTGGGTTGAGGGGGATATAGGGCTGGGGAGGGGAGGAAAGCCATTCTGAAATAGCCTGTCCTGCACAAGCTTGCAGTCTGAGAGCAAAAAATGAGTAACAGAGTGGGCACTGCTGGGGGAGAGAGGTGCAGCTGCCCACGCCAGGCAGGAGGGGAGCAGGACCCATGCAGGAGTGCCCAGCTCCTCCTTGGAAGCTGCCTTTGTTTGTTGGCCCTTGGCTGTGTCAGGAGGTACCAGGTCAGAGGGGCACCAGCAGGATGAAGACCTTGTTGTTTCACAGAGCTTTGAGGTAATTTCTTAACGAGTGGGTTTCAACCTCTAATGGGTGTTTGCAGTGCAGATGGGAAACTCATTCACAGTGAATTTAAGGCCACTAAATTCTTTTTTTCTCCCCTCAAGAAACTCCTCAAAGCCATTCTGCAAACTGCTTGAGGGACCACAGACCACAGGGTGAAAACCACAAGATATGCTCAGGAAGAAGTTTCTCTTCAGTCACAATTGCACTCGATGGTGTGAATTCCTTGCACCAACAATCTTGAGTCTCATGAGAAATTGGCTTCTGAAATGATGGTGCCATGCAAAAGATTCAACCTTTGTTTCTCCAAAAGTGAGAAAAGAATCCATGAAATATTTAAGTTATTTTATCACAATTAAATAAATGATTCTTGAATATCTTTAAAGATCTAAAATTAATTTTTCCCCCTGTATACAGAGAAAAAAAAAGCTTGGAAATGCGTTTCCACTAAGGAGCTCCAAATACAACAGCAAGTAATTTTAAATTATGTATATTGGGAATGGTTTTTAAGGTTTTGCTCAAGTACTGATAATAAAGCAACTGTCAGTAATTTAACTCAGATTGAAATAGGAACCACACACTCAGACCTAGATCTGCCTTGAAAGATTATGAGTTTCAGACAACAGGGTTAGACTGACAGCTGGATTCAACTCAGAGTTCTTCTAGAGAAACAGCAGTGTAACTGAGAGCACAACTGGCTCTTCAGCACTTCCTATCTGGTGCAATTAAATTATACAGGACTGAAGGCATCATCAACAGGAAGCCATCAATCACCATGAAGGAATTAAGAGCAGTGCACTTGAAAGTGGAATTTGTCACAGCGCTTATAAAGGACACTTTAATAATTTTGACAGCCTACTCCCTAGAAGTTAACTGTGAAAATGAAAACATTCAAACTATAAAAATATTCTCCCTGCATCTCAGTTCTGAATATACTCGTTTCATCACTTTTTCTGGATGAAAACCAGCACTAAGAGCTATGATTTTTCACTCAGCAGAGCACCTTGGCTACAGCTGTGCAGAGGATTAGATCTAATCAATTATATACTCTTTTAAAGCAATATATTCAGTTCTTTGATTTCATGGTTTTTTGTTTGGTTTCTTTTTTTTTTCAGACAGAAACCCTCCTCCTGAGAGCAGAAAAGAGAGGCCTGTGTGATTGCTTTCGTGCAATACACTGAAATGAGCACTGGGATTTGGCCAATGGACAGATATTAATTTTTAAAATGCTGTTCAGTAAATTACAGGAAGATACAGAGTGCAAGTTGTGCCCCACCATAAGGAAAAGGTATATCTCAGTTAGATTATTTTTGCTTTATTGTGGTTTGTCATTACTCTATATAATATTGCATCTGCTGAAATGTCAAGAGAAGAAAGTGCCAAAGTCTTGCTTATGGGTTTTATGCAAGGATAGCATCCTGCTTTTTTGGTATTTCAAGCCAAAAATTGTCCTTGGACTCTCAGACCAACCTCTTGGCTTATGTGAATTGCCATAGATCTGTGAAAGTCAGTGAAGTCAAATTTTTTAATGTATTTATAGAATAACATGAAAAGGAAGCTCCTTTGCCATGATGCATAGATAAACATTTACAAACAAGCAGACTTGGCATTGTATAGAAATTAACAGTTATCACTGACTGTTTGGCAGCCCAAGGAAAGGATTTGTTCCCCAATTGTATCAATAGTCCAGTGCACAGCAAACACAATAATCTGTCTCACAATTTTGACTTCTTCAGAGCCACACAGTAGCTGTGATATTTTTGAAGAGATTTATTGAGTATCTAATGTGATCAGTAACATTTGTAATCACATGAATACTGCCTGGCAGTTGAACTGATTGCCTCTGCCAAATCTTCTGGAGAAGTGTCTTTCATTAAGCAAATCACATGCTGGATTGAACCACTCAAACTGGCCTCTACAGAGAGTTTTGGCAGAGAGCCTACACAATGCCTGCCTGCCCAGGAGTCTCCTTTAAACTGTATTTTGGGGAATTTTGGGGAATTTTATTCCCCAGTTCTGGCGAATACTTAAATTTTGGGGAATACTTAAATTCTACCAAAATGTTCCTTAGCTCCTGCATGGACCCTGCACTCTGTCAGGGTGGGTTACAGTGCTGATGTTATTCATATTCTTGCTGCAGTGTGAGACAAGAGAGAACAAAACAATTTAAGCAGTGTAGTAGTAGTAGACAACAAGATTGTGCCTTGTTACTCTTTAAAAGAGAATTAAAAGAGAATAGCAAATCCTTTCTCATTGTTTGCATTTTTTCCTTTACTTTGGGAAGGAGAACAGAAAACTGCCCCATTGGAAAGTTCCTGTTGATAATAATACATTTTTCATTGTGCTTAAAACATCATCCCCAAAGCAGAGATTTGTGTATCAGCTCAAGCATCTATGTACAGGCTCGAAACTTTTATACAAACAAGAATATTGGAGCAGGATCAACAAAAAAGTAGTTTTCAAAGTCATTTTACTAATTCTTTTCAGTATGTCTGTCTTTCCATAAAGGGCTGGTATTTTTGATATTTTTCTCTCAGCCTGCTCAGTAAGTTAGGATGGAAGCTATCTGTATGTTTCCAAACTGCTTCTCTCCCATTTTGTCTACAACATCAAACACAGGGAAATAGGGAACTTTGACCCACTGCCAACTTGTTATTTCACATGCAGTCATACTCAGTAACACAGAAGAGCATATTGCCATTTATTTTGCCAAAGTTGTTTGAAAGGCGTGTGGTTCTCAGCAAGGAAAAGCTTCCTTACACCTGCATTTCAAATAAGAAATCTGCTTTGTCCTTTGTAGTATTCCAGCAAACCACTTTAGAGGTCCTTGGGACCTGTTTTGTGTACAAGAGAAGCAGCATGACACAGCAACAGCTCCCTTCTGGTAGCATCACTCTGCACTGTGGCATCGGTCAGTAGAGCAGTAGAGGTTTTCCTCAGAGACCAAATGTTATTGTACAAAGAAAACAGTAGGATTAACACAGCTTCCTTGAAAAACACCAGCCTTTGGCTACTTTACTCCCACTTATATTTGGACCAGAGTAATGCACAGCTTTGGAACCAGCTTTTTGCAGGAGATGGAGTCCCAGCACTGAATCTGTGAATTTTCCAGCGCAGCTCCCCTTTTCAGGGGGCAGCCTGTCTATGGTTGGTATTGATATTGTGCATGCTTATTCTGCTGGTACCCCAAAGAATTTTGCAAAGTCCTGTTACAAGAACTGGGGTTTTTTTGTTCATGTTTTCATTTAGAAAAATGGTTGCTCCCAGCTGATTTTGATATATGCAGCTTGTTACGAGAGAAAGGTGGAATGAATGACAAGTGGATGTTGTCTGACTTCCAAAGGGATCAGAGTGACACTGCAACTTTATGGCTGTAACAGAGTGGTAATTCTGTACTTCTCTTTGTCTATAATCCAACACAATAAAAGGGCAAGATGCATTATAGCATTTGGTGTGCTTTGTTTCTGATTCGACAAATTGAGGATGCTTATGCATTAATTAATGTCTGGTTTTTAATTAGGTGGAAAATACACAGAGAAAAAAAAATGCTATTTTTACTCCAAAAATACAAAGACCTTGGATTTGGGATAAATGTATTAATATATTCTTATTTGCTGAAGTAGAAAATCCAACTCACTCTTATTTGAAATGAAGGTACAGCAATGATTTTGTGCACTTCTTTAAGGCCCCCTTACCCTATACTTGATGGTTTTGATAAAGTTCCTTATAATTGCAAGATGGCATGAAGAAAAAAATGTAGCTAGATAGTTCTAATTTATTTTTGCTCAGGAAGTTAATTTAAATTCAGAACCCCTTGAGTCTCCACTTACTAGAAGAAACCATGTATTTTGCAGAAGGATTTAATTGCAGGAGTGCTTAAAGCAGAAAGTTTTTTCTCCCACCCAACACTTCCAGTTCTTTTTTGCTGCAGAGCCAAGGCAGTTCTCAAGGCAGTTCAAAAGTGACCTTTTGAAGCCAAGCTGTGTCTTCTCTTCTCTTGGTGCACGTGGCATTGTGCACAGGGTGGAATGCAGTGGCAGCCTGTGGAATTCACAGCCAAGTCCTCCCTGGA
This sequence comes from Dicaeum eximium, assembly GCA_013396995.1. NCBI lineage: Eukaryota > Metazoa > Chordata > Aves > Passeriformes > Dicaeidae > Dicaeum > Dicaeum eximium. The sequence goes on along the minus strand of VWZP01006688.1, from coordinate 377,417 downwards.
AGAGAAATGTTATGATCATGTTGGTGTGGTGCTGTCTCCGGGCAGGCAAGGTGACATATCCTGGTAATGACCCCCACATCTGCAGAGCTTCTCATACCTAAGCCAGTGCCTTCTTTGGGTGTAATTCTGTGTGTATTTTAGGTCAGTAGTTTTGAACTGAGTCTCAGAACAACTCTATGAAGACGTGTCTGGATTTCATTCTGGAAATGGAAACACAGTTTACCTTGCTTGTAATGTAGAATGCTGTTAGGTAACATCAAAGCTCAGTAGTGTTATTGCTAACTGAATCTAGCTGGTGAATGGACTCTCTGGAATACTCTGAAAATCCTGTGGAATACCCTCTCCAGATGGAAACCTCATATTTAGAAACCAGTTATGTCTCTGTAGCCAGAATGAGCCTGTCAGTAACTCCTGGGTGATCTGAGCATCCAACATACATCCCCCATTTTCAGAGAAATAAAGTGTGGAAGTAGCTCCTGTAAGAGTGACCATGTGGTTTCTGTGCCCTCCTCTGCACCTGCCCCAGGCTGGACCCAAAGACAAGAGCTCCTCCTGTAGCAGAGGCACTCATGGTTTGCACAAAGGTCTCACCCTGATGAGACAAAGCACTTGCTGAGCTGAAGGAGGCTAACAGGAATCCCAGCTCAGTTCAAAGTTTAGTTCAAAGGTAATTTAAAAGCAGAAAGGCTCTGAGGCTGTTAAGCCTTTTATGAAGCAGAGAAGCATAAAGGATGTTTTCTCTTTGGAACTGATGCAAGGCAGGAAATTTGCCCCTCTTGGCCCCTTGGCCAGCAGATAGAGACCCTCTTACCTAAAGCAATGCTCTGCTCAGTCCTTCCCTGGCCAGGACTCAGGGCATGAGAGAAGAGGGGAGCAGGTGTGGAGGGGAAAAGACTCCTGCCCTCTGCAGCCTGGCTGAGTTCCTGGCAAACCAGGGCTCCTGGCAGAGAAACCAGAGCTGCAGCCTCACAGGGATTTGTGTGCTGAGCGTGGTGAGCAGGGGCTGCAATCGCTCTGGCCGAGGACAGTGCTGCAGACAAAGTGTCACAGCAGGGTCAGAGCCAGGATTTGAAAAGGGGAGCCCAGAGAATGTTGTGTACATTGGTGCAAAAGAAGGGATCATTCTCCACACTCTCATCAAGCACGGCATGTGAATTTTCCAAACTTTCCAGAACCTGCTTTTTTGAGAGCTCTGCAATGAAATGCAGATGGAAGAGGTGGTTGCAAATAATCCCTGTGCTCCTCAGCTGAAGCTGTGCAAAAGATGGGAAGCCTCAGGGAGTCTGTGTGCTGTACTTGTTCTCAAAGAAGATATGGAAGAGACAGAAGCATCTTTTGCAAACTGGTACTTGCTGATTTAAAGATTAAGGGGAAATTAATTTGCAGGTGCTTTTACCATCTAAGGAGAAAGGCAACACTCACTTAAAGAGTGTTCTTTGCAGCAAACATTAAATAGAGTTGGAAAACGAATATAAATTGCAAATATATATATATACATGTCTGTGTGTGTATGTATAAAATATTTAGGCTCACTTTTGCTGTATTAAGCATTTTGCATAAATAATTCCTGGCTGCAGTGGGTGAAGCAGATGGGTCTGCTAAACTTCTGAAAAGTCACCGTGATTTTCCAATGTCTGATTCTGTTTCTGCCTTGAACCAGCCTTGGGGTTCTGCTCAGATCATGCACCTCCACATAGGCAGAGGAAGGAATTCATTTTACCCCATATTCTCATGATAATTTGTTGACTGCTGAAGAGGGATCCCACAACAGAGGGACCTTTGTTCCAATGTGTACAAGCTTCTGTGCTCTTGCTGTGTTTTCTATGTATGTGGCTAGACACAAGCTGAAGTTACTAACTTGCTGAATTCCAGAGGGGAGGAATGAAAAACACCAGGAGGCTCTTAAAAAATCACCTAATAATTCTCATGATTGTTGAGGAGATCGAAGCACATGGTAGACTTTGCAGGAGTCCACTTGCCTCAAACCTGTGTCCTTCCATCCATCCCTGAGCTGGGTGGCACAGGGGAGACAACTACATCCTTGAATCATGTCATTCCACTTGGCCATTGAGCTCAAAAATGTTGGAGAGGAAAAGCAAAAAGTCCAGTGACAGCAGAGAGCAGCCACCCATGATGGAGCTTTAGACACTGAGGAGACCCAGGTATCTGCTTGCCCTGTCTGTGTCCCTAGCAGATAAAAAAGCCCTGTCCCTAGCAGATAAAAAAGAATTAACATTGATGGCATTCATAAATGTCCATTATTAAATCTCCAGCTGACTGCATCCATCATTATCTTTCCCATGCAATAGCTCCTTTCAGAGAAGTCTCCAGTAAATGATGGACCATTTGTTCAGCCTGGCTTGTCTCAATGCATTCTTTGGACTCCATATCATGGTTCTGTTCATGCTGAAATCATCAGAGCTGTTTTCTCAACACTGTGGCCTGAAGTCTACCCTGATACACCCACATGGGAATCTCCATGATCTCACTGAAAACCACATGAGGTTTTGTTTCCTCTGTGTGTCTAAAACAGCTGCCTTTTGCATCTCCTGCTGTTCCCTTACAGTGCTGTAAAAGGTTTTCCTGGACAGAGCAAAGCTCCTGTGCCCCATCCCTAGAAATACAGAACAGGGGGTTGAGGGCTAAAGGAATTTGATCCTATAAATTGTGTTTCTCAAGCTGATCAGGAGTTCAAGATTAAATATTATCCACAGTTCAAGTACTGACCTTGTGAAATACCAAACAGAAGCCCAGCCTTTTTATAGTGGTGCAGAAGCTATTTCATCACTTAAAAGCATTAAGATACTAAAGATAGGTGATGCCTGCAGCACAGATTACTGAATATATCTGTTTTTTCTGACTGTTGATACAACAACCTGCTTTTACCAGTTTGTACATTATATATGAGGACAGAATGACACATCTCAAGGGGACAGATTGTCCCCTTGAGAAATGTCTTTACGTCAGATTTCATTCCATATAAATAAATGAAAAAGGAGAGGTAAAACTGTGAATCTACAATTTTTTTCCCCCACAGAAACACAATAATGATAACAAGTTCCTCTTCCCTGATGTTTAATTCCTTTTCTTTTTAATTGCTTAATAAAGTGTGCCTGTACCTCACTCTCAAGGTGTGTGTGGGAGGTGAATGTATGGCAGACTGTAAAGTGTGTAAAGCTCAGCAGCAGCAGTTTAGTACAAGCCTGCAGAGGAATTTGGAAGCCAGGAAGTCTTGAGCTGTGATAGAGCTTTGCCACTTGAGTGCTTTCAGGTCCTGCCCATGTTTCTTTTGCCATCTCTGGCCTCCAGGTTCATCAAAGGAGAAACATTCTTTCCCGAAGAAGAATGCAAGCCACTGTGCTTCAACTCTGGATTTATTAAAGACAAACATTATTGTGTATGAAAATAGCAAATTCTTCAAGTTACAATTGTTTGAAGGTGAAATCAGTAGACATCATAACTCTGTCTGACTTCTGGCATTAAAGATACAAAAAGTTATTGTCTGTCTAACTATTGGCTGTTTAGCTGACACTTGGGTAATATATACTGGCAATAAAGAGATAAGTGTTACACATTTAAGCCATTTATCAAATCACTGATTTTCCTACTTGGAAACTAACTAAAAACTTTATTTCAAACTCTGGTTTGAAGTTTAAAAAGTTTATTTCAAACTCTGGTCCACATTTCTAATGCCTCTTCCTGAGCTGTACTTTTTATATTTTCTTCCCCCAAACAATCACATCAGTAAGTTTCAATACGAAGTGCAAGAGCAAGGAAAAAACAAGGTTATTTTGTGAGCATTCATGAAGGAGGACAAAGGAGAAGGTTATAAATTTCTGCTCAGAGCCTTGAGGTAAGATGTGATGTGCAAGGCCCATCATAATATGACCTCCTCTCTCTAAATAAACTGCTGTATATTGCCTGCAAAAGAAAAGTACTCCATGCCAAATAATGCATTGAATAATTGTGATTTTTGAATTTGTGAAGCAATTCTGAAGAATTGATTGTAAGGACTGCAGAATACTTTATTGTTCTGCCAAAAAAACACACAACAAAAGCCAAGGAGAAGTGGCAAAATTTAAAACCTTCTTCATTGAAAATAATCAACTATTTCCCATACATACAGTTATGTAACAGAAGCAAACAACTTCATTGTGATGTAGCTTGAGTTGGATCTGGATGTAAATGAATTCCCTCATTGGATTTAATAAGTGTTGGACCTTGGTCAGCTCTCTAACAGCAAGTGCAAAGATGCAACACTTGAGGGGAAAAAGCCCAGACAAAGTCATAGCAAAAGTTTGGGAAGACAAACATGATAAACTTGGGAAAATGCATTTAACTGCTTTCCATTTGACATGAGGTCTGACTTATACCATGTCCATTTAAAACTTTAATTGCACTTGGCATGTGAGCAAGTTTTTTGTATTGCCTCCTCGAGATCAATGCTGTGAGCAGAAAGAAGCTTTGGGCTAAGTTTATTAGAGAAGCTCTCCTGTTGAGAGGTGCACAAGGTGCAGAAAGGACTCCCTATCCTTCTAAACTCCTCCTCAGAGAGGAGTATGGATGTGGCTGGGTCCAGTCCTAGTCCCAGACTTAGTCAAAGGGTTTTATAGATGAAATTTATAATCTTTGTACAACTTTGTTCCACGGGATTAAGGATGGCAACCCAGATATATTAATAAGATTAATTATTTATTTTATTGATTATTCTAATGATAATCATTAGAATAAAAGACCTTAAACAGAATTATTTACTGCACAGTATAGATATAGTTACTAAATAGTGCACTATTTTCTGAAGCAATATTGAAGCAATGATATTAAAGATAGTAAAATAATTATTAAGTAGAGACTGGATGTTACTCTCCCATACCAACAACTGTGGACAAATCTCTTTCACTTGGCCTTGAGGAGCATCCCCACTCATGGGAGAAGGTCACAGATGCTCTTAGAAAAGGTGCTCTTAGACTTCCTGTTAGGAGCCCCTGCCATTAAAATGTGGGATTTTATAGTGTAAAATTATTGACTCTCAGTCAGATGTTCCTGTGCCAGCTGTGTCAGCTCAGCAGCTTTAGATAAATTATCAGTACTGTCACTTGTTGGTTCCTTTATCAGTAATTTGCCTGCTACATCCTCACTGGTGCCAGTTTCTGTCAGGAAACCTTGTTCTTCACATCCTCAGAATGTTTAACTTTGGGATTGATGAGTCAGGCTGGTCCTGGCATTCTTCAACACCAACAGCAGTTCAGTGTCCCTTCATTCTCTATCCACCACTGATAACTTTTTCAAATAGGGTAAAGTTCCAGCTGTTTTAACCCCACGTAGTCAAAGCAACCTGCTATAATCAGTTGCCATTTAGACTCACAGTTTGTTCATTTAAGGTCACCTGATGGCTCATGTACATCAGGACAAGAACTTTATAATCAAATTCAGTCTGCAGCTAGCCAGTATGAGGTTTTCTGTGAGACTGGCACACAGTGAGTTGGTCATTTGGATGCCCATGTACTCCTGCCAGTCACTGGCAGCCTGGAGAAAGCATCCAGGTCCTTGTGCCTGTGTCACTGACTGGCTCTGTGGGGAGCAGTCCTCCTGGCTAAGTGCTCTGGCACATGGAGCCTGGGAGGGTGAGCCCTTTCCCTGGACTTGTCACTTCCCTGGGGTGTTCAGCAGGCTGTGCCTGGGCTCTAGAACTGCCCTTGGGCCCATCCTTCCTGAAGAGAAAGGTACAGAAACACCTCTGCCTTTCTGCTGGGTCTGCAAGCCAAGTGTTAATGGGGAAAAAGGTTCATATTCTGTAGGAATGGAGACCCCAAAATTAGTTTTGCCTGAGGCATTTGGCCCCTTAGGAAGGGTGTTCCCCTGCCCTGACCCAGCTCCCAGCAGCCTTTAATAAAACCTCAGCCTTGTACTGCCTGACATTTATTGCTCACAGCCACCCCTCCACCTTGAGACAGCCATACTGCAGGATTTGGGATGATCCCAGCATCATCCTGGTGTATTGTTTGTTTGCAAGGAAGGAGCAGATCTAAAATGCAGTTTGCTACTGTGTTACCTCAACACCACCACTGTGATGAAATTACATGGGAACCACTGTGTGACAGCCTCAAGGTCAGTCACAGAATCTTCCAGGCTGTTTGTGCTGACAGATCCAACTGTCCAGAAGAAGAAATCATGGGATTTACACAGAAAGCATAAAATTAAATTAGTACATCCAAACTACTTCTCTTAATTTTGTGCCAAAATTCATGCTTCAAGTCATGCTAGCTGGAAATTACAGCAGGAAATAGTGCAGAAATTGTATTAAATCTGAAAATCTGATAACTCCAGAGAGCTGAGGTTTTTAATGAGCTGCCTTTCGTTGTTTCAGTAGATAAAACATGAAGAGCCCTACCACAAAGACCCCAGCAGCCTCTAGTCAAAGAACTTCACCAACTTCCCCAGAGTTCAGCTACTGATTAATTTACTCTGTGAATCAAAGGTTGCTTCTACAGCAGACCGTTCATTACATTTTGATGTAGATTTGGGTGAGTTTGATGTGCCTCCATAAGCAAATCAGATATTGGGCTCACACACACAGATGGCTTCTCAAACACTTCCCAAGGAAGTGACTGAGGAGCTCAAGGGCCCTAGGTGTGGTCTCAGAATCAAAGCAATTTTGAGATGTTTTGCGAAGTTTTGCTTGGAAAGCAAGGCAGGAGAGATGTGCAAGCATACCTACAGATGAGAAGAGGGAGAGAGACTGAGTGATGAACTGGCTGGAGCAGTGAGCCAAGATACAGTGCTCCAGATCTAATGCTCTAGAGGTTATTTCTTGAACAACTGTTCCAGCTCTGCACATCCCAGGAATCAATATGTGCCACCAGAGTACAAACAATAAATCTTTCGAGGTGCTACAATAGCAGCTTGCTTAAAACAACATACATCCATGCTTAACAGCTTTGGAAAATTGGACCTTGAGGGCTCAGCATGCTTTGGGATTCATTGCTTAGTGAGTTTTGCTCTCTGTTCAATGGAGCCATTTTTCAAGCCATGACAGTATTTTCCATTATGTATCCATGTGTTTGGAGCTGCTGAGAAGAGATCTCCTCCAGATGGAAATGTAGTGTGCAAACTACCCAAATGCTGTTTTTGGAAAGAGCATTTGCAGAACAATTGTTTGGGACTATACAATAGGCCCTGCTGGAAAAGTGACTCTGGCTGGGAAAGGTTGAAGGAAACAGAAGGGCTCTGGCCCATTCTTTGAGGACAATTATTTCAAAAAGATATTTTGAAAAGCAAGTTGGGGGGTGAACTTGAAGACCTTTGGGGATGAAACATTTAAAGATGAATTTTCACAAATGAAGAGATAACAGGTGCTGCTATACTTAGCAGTCCAGGTCTATCCATCAGGAATCTCTGAGAAGTGAGAAGGGGAAAGGCTTCAGGCTGACTCCTGACAAACCTGGCATGAAGAGCTGGAAACTGGGGCTGGGAAAGTTGTGGAGAGGGGTGGAACAAACCAACAGCTTCCTCAGGCTGCAGATTTCATAGACAGAGAGGGCATTCCTTAGGGTGTCCTTAAAAGGGTCTTCTTCTAGGGACTGAAAATATTGTGGGTGAGACAAAAAGGTCTAGGCAGATCACAGTGGGATTTAAGCTGTGTTAAACTGATACATTTTCTTGGAAAACAAGAGCTCTTTCTGTCATTGTGAGTTAAAATGTTAGCATTTGCACAGCTTAGCTGGAATATAAACCATTTATTTTCTTTATTGTCTGGAAAAGCATGACTAGGCTATTGCCATTTTAGGCTCTGTTTTGGGATGCTGGGAGTGGTCTTCTGGAATGGATTAATTTGTACTATGAATCAATTCCTTCACCATGCTTTTAAGATAACTGTAAAGGAATAAGCTCCTTAATGAAACCAGATATCTGAAATATTAGGAGCTTCCAGACAAAACATAGATACCAGAGACTGCCCCACAATAAAGCACATGCAAGATCACTCAAGAATTTGAACTGTGTGAGAGGGGCTTGAGGCTGTCAATGTATAAATCTGGTTGTCAGTCATAGTCTGGTTTCTTTCTGTTTTAGAGTGATTTGTTTTGTCAATGTCTCGAGCACATTTGGACCCCTGAGTCCTTCCTGTGCCTGCTGTCTCTTTGGCTGCCACATTTGTGTAGACAACCAGACTGAAACACTTGCTGACAATAATTTTATTTCCATGCATTTGTTAGCTTGATGCAATTTAACTATGCCCCCTGAATTTTTACACATTTAAGTTAGAATTTGCCTCTCTCAGAGTTTGAAAACCCCATTCTTACAAATTTCTAATGGAAAATAGGCAACCAAATCTTTCACCTGTTTTTCCTTTTCTGAGTCATCTAACTTGATTCAGAGGCTCATCACTGTGTGGAACCTGTGAATCTTTGACTTTCATTGATTTCAGCTTCTTGATCAGCTCTCATCATCAGATTTAAACAGAAATGTAAATGCTGAGGCTGGAAGTCTGTCAGAATTGTTCAAGGCTGGCTCGTTTTTCCCTTTGGGTATTTTCTAGAATATCTTCTTATACATAATGTATCTCTTTCTCCGTAGGCTTCTGTTTCACAGCTCTCCAAAGCCTTGGCACTTCCTTGTCAATAAAGGTTGGCACGCTTTCAATCTCAGTGCTTTGGAGCTTTATTCTTTTGTGCTGAAAGAGTCACTGCTAGAAAATGCCTGAGGAAAGCACAGCAATATGTGATAAGGAAGGTTTATGTCATTAGAAAGGGAAGCTTATCTTAAATAGTGTTCTAATAATTAGGTTTTATTGGGTTTTGTTGTTTCTGCCCAAGAAGAGTCTAACAGTGGTGGTAAGGACTGAACTGGAAAACATAAATGGAAGTGCAGAAAGAAAATGGCATAGGTTTCCTCAGCTTGCTGGCAAGGGCACCAAGAAGTTGAAAACAAAAATTGGTCAATGTTTTCAGCTTTAGCAACAAATGTTTACATTGAGGAATACGATTTTTCAAGTTGACAATGTTCTATTGAGTTTCTGCATAAATAATAGTTAATGATCCAAGTTACAGATAATTAATGACCCATTGTGGTTGAGGGGGAATAGAAATGCCAGTGGAGGAATGTGCTGCAAGCAATTGCATCCAAGTAACCCAGGTGACCACCTGCTCCTGGAATAGATGAGGAGAACTCGGTGTTCAGGGAACAAAATGCCAGGAGGCAGCGGAAGTGATTGAAATTCCTGAGAACCTGTGCTGTTGCTGGGGAACAGAACAGCAGCAGTGGGACAAGTGGAGTCCAGTCCTTCAAGACATGAAGTGGCCATGACTCATCAACCACGTGGTTTGTGTATGAATGGTGCTATCTCAGAGGCTTCAGCTAAACTGGGATACCCACACAAGAGGGGCAGCCTGGAACATATCAAAATCCAGGGGCATGGAGGAAGAAAAGAAAGGATACGGAGATCACCAGTGCATTGTCCCAACACTGCCAGCACTGGGAGGCCAGGGAGGCAAGGGGACACTCCAAATTCTGTCAGGCTTCAAATTCAGTCAATACCATTCTGGGCTCTCCATCCTGTCCCCTGAATGGCCAGCACTGACTGTATGAAAGCTGAAGAAAGGAAAAAGAAGAGCTCAGCAATCCTGTGCATCTCTGTCCCTGAGCTTTGCAGTGCCTTGAGAAAAAGAAGGAACCAGCTTCTATAGTTTTAGAAGAGGGAGTTGTCCCCCTTGATGATGGGGAGGGACAGCATTTTATGTGCTAACAGGTTGGGTTGTTACAGTGCTTCCCCACTACTTATTACCATTGCAGAAAATGCACACCTTTTAAGAGCTACTCCATCTATTGCTGTCTGAGAATTGAACTAATTTTATGACACTGGCATCCAAAAATATGGGGCCTTACAGACACCTAAGGTACAACTGCAGGGCTCAGTTCAGATCTTGGTGTGTCAGTTCCTCTGAGGCAAGTGTCATCAACAATCAGGTTCAGCCTCTCAAAGAAGAATAAGCGATAGGAACAGAAAAAAGTGACCTCTGTGGGCATTTAGGAAGCCAAGTGCATTGTTGGCCTCAGCCTCAGAGAGCCAGCAAGACCAAACTGATGGATAGGAGGAAATGACACTGAGTACTGTGTTCTTTTGGATCTGCAAGCCCCTTTATATAAATATAATTCATCTGGTGGAGGCTTGCAGGGCATTATTTTTGATGGTATTATCCCCTTTGCTTTTAGGATCTGTTTGATTTCTTGCAGAAGACATGGGGGGCTGTGTCATGCACTTAGTTCCTGCTTCGGAGCCATTACCACACTTGGTATAATTATAAATGCACTGAGGCACAGTTCAGACCTTCTGACGTTTATTTCTTTCACTCTGGCAACCTTTCAGACATGGAAGTACAATATTCAGCCTCCCATCTGAACTCCTGAAGTGATCACTTTTTTTTTCCTGGCTGGAATGACACTTTCAGCAGGATCTGTGTCTCTTCAAGCAAAACAAACAGATTATTGGGTCAATAACACTTCAATTTGCAGATCTCAAAGTTTTGCATTTGTTTTAAGGAAGAAAGCTACACAAACATATATCTCAGCCAATTGCTCACACACCACTGTACTGATATAGTGTGATATCTCAAAGTCAGCCATCAGTTGAAAATAGAATTTGGCTTACAGGAAAATGTCTGATTTGGTCTTTGAACTTCTACTTCTGGCTCACCAGTATCTGAAACCTTTTCCTCCTGAAGTGTTAAAATGGATGGCCAAGGTCAGGTTTGTCTTGGGTACAGTCCTGTTTGCTTTACAAAAACTGTATTTAATGTCCTTTCTCATAATCTGTATTTAATGTCTTTTCTCACTGAGCACTGCAGGTCTGTTATAATTCAAGGCCTTTTCTCTACTGCCATCTTTGAGCACCAGCTCCACATCCTCCTGTTCCCTGGATAAGGAGTTCTGCTCATCTGTGAAGTCAATGAGTAGAAAGATCCATTTGATGGGTTGCTGAGCCCATAGTAAAAACCACACTTTAAAACTGCTGTTTACATTACTTTAATTTTAGGAGGGCTACAGAAAGGCTGCAGCAGAAGACAGGAATGGGAAAGATAACACAGTTGATGATTCAGAAGCAAAATTCACCAGTACAAAAGATTCATTATTTATAGGGCAGGCTGGCACTGCTTCTTTGAAATCACTCTGCCCTCATGTTTTGGCTGCTCTTCTATAAGTCTGCAGAGAAGTGGGAGACAAGATGATGCAGCAGAGGGGATGTGTGAGAGTCTGGGCAGAAGGCCATTTAGATGGGTTACATGAATCAAAAAGAATAAACCCTGGATGTTTCCTGTGCATTTCACTGAGCGCCATTTCTCAAGGTTTACCTGAGGTTAGTTAAAAACCTGGTCCCTGCACATGGAAATACAGCAGAGTTCATTTCTCTTTAAGCAGTTTAATTGTACAGCAGTACATTTCTCTTGAAGCAGGAAGGAGCTATGCCTGGTCTCATGGGATAGGTGTGTCCATAAATCCTTTACACAAAACAGCAAAGGCTTCTTACTTCTTAACCCAACTATGTAAGGCTCACTTTCTGTGCCATGAGTTCAACACCTGCCAAACTCCCTGCTCATCAGCATTTTCACTGAGGCCAGCCCGTTTCCTGCTGGAGGTTCTGTGCCTGTTGACAGGAGCTTGCTTTGCAGCTCACTTGCTGTGGGATGCACAGCCTCTGGCTCTCCTAGAAGCATGAACCTGCTATGTACAGCCATTTAATTTGCCCCCCCGTTTGATTTCTCTGTTGAACTCTTGGTGTTGTTGACTCGTAGCAATTACAGAGTTTTCTGCCAATTAGGCAGTGGAGATGAGCAGCCCTGGGCTCCCAAAGTGCCCTTCTGATGCTCTGGCTGCTCAGAGCGCTGCTGAGCTGCCGCAGGCTATCGCAGAGCTGTTGGCACCAGCGTTTTTCTTCTTCTTGCTGAGGGCTTTTGGGTCAGCCTGCAGCCTCACAAAATCTATTGTAGGAAAAATTAGAGTTGAAGCTACTTCTTGCATAAAAGCAACAGAGAGAAAAAGGCCAAAAAAATGCCCATTCTTCTGCAGCAATTGTCAGGAAAGAGGAATTTTCTCTCTACATTAAAAACACCATTATAGTTCACTGGGGAACATGATGTGGTGTTCTTCACTTATGTAGGGCTCATAGATACAGCTTCTGGGCTTATCAGAAACCAATTTAGCCTCAGAGCAGTCTTGGCAGCACCTGTAATCCCTGTGTGCCCCACTTCCCAATCAGTTGACTGAAACTCAGATTCCCTTTTTCTAATGCCTGCCCAGTTTCTCTTGGAAGTAATTTGGGTTAATAGCTGCCCTATCAATTTGCAGTAACCTGCAGGAGGAGGGCACCAAATTTCAGGTGGTAGCCGAAACTTCTCTTTTTCAGTAATAATACTAAAAATCACTCTGCTGCAAAACCCAGTATAGATCAGTTTCCTCTGTCTAAATGCCAGAAGTGCTCACATCCAGCAGAACAGAGTACAAGGGCTACCAGCAGCTCTCACAGCTACCAGCAGAGCCCTGAACCATTCTGCCTGCTCTAGAAAGTGGATGTTAATGTTGCATATTTATGCTGCCTTCTTTCGATTTGTAGTTCTGTAGAGTCATCTCTCTCTCACCTGACTTAGCCGTGCCTTTTTTTTTTTCCTTTCTTACTTTTTCTTCATTTTGGCCACTGTTAACAGTTCTGGTAAAGCAGCAGTTTCACAGTTCATACTGTTTTGCCATGTCCTGCAGGAGATATCTCTCCTAGATATTAACTGGGTTTTGTGTAGCAAAATACTTACTTCACCCATACTTCATTATCTGCAATTAAATCTGCACATAAGCCTTCTTTTATCTACTAATAACTTCTGTCTTGAGACTTGCCTGAAGAAATCTTTGAACTAGAGGCACAAATGAGGGTTGGATTTACTAGGAAATGGCTCCTGTCATGTAGCTGGCCTTGTATTTTTTACAGTTATGATCATGATGTCTTTTATTTAAACATGCCTAAATAAACGGATTTGTCAGTCACCACATACCAAGACTGCCAAATCCCAACCAGGCAGATAAAACAAATTCTCCCCAGTATCAGGATGTGGAGAGAGGAATAGAAGCTACAGAGCAGAAGAAGGTGTGATGACCATTGCACACCTTGTGATGCATAACCGAAGCCGACACACTTACAGAACAAGCCAGCAGCTAAACTCCTTCTGGAGAGGTTAGGCACAGACTAGATAGGCTTGTGGTGGTATGGAACCTCACTGTGCACATGCTGCACTCAGAGCAGGGCCTCAGACTCCCTGCTGGCACTGCCAGGGCTGTGGAACTCTGCCCTCAGGCAGCAAACTCCACCAACAAAAGGCTGAGCTAAAAATCACCCCAAATGCATCTTCTGGATGCTTTTCCTAGCCAGTGAGCCAGTGAGCTCTGTGTCCAGTCTTATCAGGTGCCATCTCAGCCACCTTACGTTCTCTGATCACGCTCTGCTGGCCTGAGTAACCCAAGGAGCCAAGCCAGGGAGGGCAGAGAAAATGGAGAGCTAAAACTGGGCACTGTGAGAAAGGGCTCCTCAAAAATACCTCAGGTGTGTGCTTAGCCCAGGAGAACCTTCTAACACTGCTAGAACTGGTAATGCAAGGGTTCAAGGAAAAAGAACATGTAACTGGCATCATCCTCCATGAGACAAGCGATGTCAAAATTAGAAGAAATGAAAATGTCTCTCTAACTTTGTGGCCTCCTCTAGTTTGCTTTCAGAAAGACCCTCTTTAAATTTCCTGTTGTCCCATAAGCCGTTTTCTGATTTATCATGAACAAGAAGTAAAGACCTCCTTGATTTCAGTGCTCCCTTGTGGAATTTTAGCCCTGACATGAATTTCAGTGGCATTGCACCTTCCGAGGACATGAGCCTTTTCCAGGCTCCACGGTGCAGGTTGTATCTGCTCTGATCAAGGCTGGTCCTTCATCTCACTTATCTCCACACCAGCTCACACTAGTTAAGGCCAAAGTCAGGAAAGCTGGTCCAGACAATTAATCCCCATCTAATGACACTCCTATGATTTTATTTCTAGTTCAGCTGGCACTTTTCTAATCTTGTGCCAAAGCCTGCCAAAGGGTCAGTACACTCTGCAGGCAGGCTTGTACCTGTGCACACACTTCAATCCAGCACAGTGGAAGTGTTTGTTCCTCACTCCATGCTTAAATAATGTCTGAGCTCTCCTGGATCCAAACAGGGTAAATTGTCAAGGATGAAGCACATTTTTTACATGTAAACACTCCATGCAAATAGATGTTCCTGTTTACAAGGGCTCTTGGCTTTCTCCTCTACATAGGTAGTTAAATTTCATTCCTTAGAAGACAACAGTGAAACATGATACTAGATTTCTAAGCTTTTATTCATTTTAATTTTCCACAAATGGCTTTCACTGTAACAATCTCAACAGGAACCAATAACACATGTAATCACAAGGCCCTTGATAATGATGAAAGTAGATTCACTGCCAGCAGCTATGATGCTCATTTGGGGACTTTGAAAAACACTACACATGCTTTTGCTTGGGTGAGATAAAGGGCATTTTTACCCTGAAAAAAGGGATGTTAGGATGGCATTTTCTTATCCAGTGGCTTTGCTCCTTGCTCGTGTCAGGTGTGCTGGTGTTAGGGAGAGAAGTGAAATTGTCCTACCTCAGGGTTTTACCTTCTCTCCACCTTGCAGTGTCAGAGACACTCCATGGTTCATTGTCCTCCAGAGTGATTCGTGACCAGTCTGCACAGCTCCTCAGCCCTCAGGAGTGGATCAGAGGAGCTGGGAAATTTGGAGTGAGTTGTGTCCAGCCAGGCAGCTCCCCCCTGCAGCCAGGAACCCCCAAGGTTAGCAGGGCTATCCCTTCTCTGCACTGTCACCAGAATGGGGGACTGTCCCCACACGTGTCAGGGACAGCCAGGATGAGGAAGGGCAGCAGTGCTCCCCTGAGAAGCAGAAAATGTGACCTCCTGCACCCTCAGGTGTCATTTGGACAAACATTTTGGGGGCAGATTAAGGTGATCAGCTGCTGGTTTTCAGTGTGTAACTAAGCATTAGCATGGCCCTTGGCATCCCCATTACTCAGCTCTCTGAGCCACCTACTGATTTTCCTCCTAAAACATGGACAGTAGGGCAAGAGCTGCAACTTATGTGAGGAGATTCATCAAAAGTGTTTGACAGGAGAACTGAAAAGTGATCACAGTCCCAACTTCCTGTTTTCATCATCAAGTTCATCCTTGTAGACCTTTAAAATTAATCTGGAATGTAAATACAATTATACAATATTTACTTGTCTGTAGTGCTCATGGGCCAAAGACATTTTAGGAATAAGATAGAAATGGAATGTCAAAGCATTAGAAATCATCTTTCCAAGTAAGTTTTTAATCTCTTTATTAATACATCCAAAACCCCATTAATTTTATCATCAGCCAGAAGCAAATTTGTTTAATAGCCATAAACTCACTCCTAGTCATTAATGATCTGGTTTTTTACATTTTCAATTTCCATTGAATTCACTGGGAATTTTAAAAACTCAGAGCTTCAGAGAGCTCAGAATATCAAATTGTAAACATTTTTAAATGTAATTATTTTCTTCTGGTTTTCATTATATAAGGAACAAAGCCTATTAATTCAACATCCTTTGGGGACTGGAACATCAGATATACAGTAAGAACAAAGTTACATCTAAACTCCTGTCACTTAAAGAAACTGCTTATTTGAAAATTAAAACCTAAGTGAATATACAGTTCTTAACATGGTGTAATTTCAATCACAAAGACAGACAAAATACCACTGTATTTTTGATATGGAGAAATTTCATAAAACAAAGAAGGAAAATAAAAGGAACAAAGGACATTGTATAAAACCTTTCTCCCTTTCTCCAGGTATTCAACAGAATGAAAATTGATCTGCCTTAGGGACAAAGGATCACAGTAAGATAAAATCAACAGAGGCAGTACCTAATAATAGTGTAAAATAAAAGAGAACATTTAGAAAAAAAATCAGCAGCATCCAAATGCTGTATCTGTATTTATTTCAGTAAACTTCACCATGCAATTTCACATATGATGACCTAGAAGCAAAGCGCACTTCCTTATGTCTGCCAAGCCTTTGTGTTCAGGGCATCCTTTAAATGATTCTCACTTGTAATGGCACGAGAGCTCTGAGAACATCTCAGCTCACAGCTCCTGCCCCACAGCTCTGAGCTTACCCTACACTGTGTGTGCTGCTCAGCAGCATCTGCACATCGTTATTGACAGCTGTGGTACACAAACACACCAGCCTGGTAGTGTCTGGGAAATGTCTGTACAACTCACAAATTCTGTTTGATATTGAGGACTTGCTATATGTTGCTTGAATTACAAGCTCTCTTTTGAATGTAGGGCAGATCTTACTTTTCTGTCCCTTTGCATCTCTTTATAGGACAAAATAGTGTCCAGAGGGCATGAGACAGTGCCAGAATTTGGCAGTCACTGAATCTTGACAATCTTCTGATGGTATGGCAGTGTCCTTCCAACAATAATGAGTGATCTCTGAGCAGTCTGAGTGTTACATGTATTCTCATGCTGTCCTTGAAAACATAAAATCTCAACCAGAATGCCACAGGGAGCTTGTGATCCCAGGACCCCTCTGAGCTCTGCCATGCCCACACAACATTAGGTATCACTTTCTCCTGATGGCTGAAAATTGCCATGAATGCCAAGCTAGTGCACCCATGCACAGGGCTCAGTGCAGCACAGACACTCTCTCTTCTTCCTATAATTCAAAGCAAAAACAAAAACCAGTTGCTTTGCTTCAGAGGTGGCTCCAAGTATCCAGCTTTAGACAGCTCCAGAAATGTAAGATGATTTGGGTTCAGCTTCCTAGTGTGAACATCCCTGGCTCAGTGATGCCAAGAATCAAAACAGTATGTCTGCAATAAAACAGATCCAACAGAGTGCTCCTGGCGATGCTCTACTGCCACACCAGCACCAAATATCTGTTCCATTATGTTTGAATCAGTCTCATTAGTTCAGTCAGACTTCATTTTTTCAATGCATGGGGTCTTCTTGATGTAAGACACATTAACTCCATCCTGATTTATAGCCCATGGGTTGGTTTCACTGGTTTGTAAACTGAACTCCTACACATTTTCCCTTCCTTATGGCTGTATTTTCTGTCCCTTCCCTCCAAGAGCTGCCTGTCTGATCAGCCCATGTGCTGTGTAGGCTAGTTAAAGATTAACACAGCCAAACTGTGGCAGTGTAAATCTTGAACATGCACAGAAACATAGGAAACAGTTTTGCAAAACAAGTTACACAAGCACTTCATGGAAAAGGTTTGCTCATAATATTTCTCTTTCTTTGCTTCTATTATCAGTCAATGAACAGAGGTGTGGGCTGTTGGCAGTTTTGCCTTCTTGTAATTCAGTGTTAAACCTAAAACCCACATTGAGAAACCAAAATATACTCTCTCCAGTCATGCAGTGTACAGGAGGGGGGGCCAGGGGGATGGAGGAATATCTGTAAAAATTTGCCCAACACTAAATCCCAACACTGGTCACTTAAATAGCCCCAGAACATGTTTTGCAGCCTGAAGAGGAGGGTCAGTCTTTGTTCTTTGACTGTTAGAGAATCAATCCTATAAGCTTAGAGCAAAATCCTATTGGAAAAGCCTATGCTAAGATACTTGACAAGGCTGCCACATTTTATAGTGAGGTACAAGCCTGTAAGGACTGTTAACCACAGCACTTGGGCAGCACTTGTGCACACCCTTGCAAAATCCAGTTCTTCTCTGTGTTACATCTGTGTAGCAGGAGATACTCACATCTGCCTCAGCTGGAATTCCTCTACAGATGTTAGAAAACTTGGGTGGAAATGGAAAAATCTGATTTTTCTTTTTGAGCTACTCTGTGTTTTGTCATCCAGCCACAGTAACATGTCAGTTTTTGGCTTTGTGCTGGTAACCACAGAGCAAACACGGCCTGGGTGTCATGTTGAGTCATAGCAGTTGCTTTCAAGACAGCCTCACACGTATTCAGTCTGTATTTCTTTTACTTCTGTTTGCCTGCTCAATGTGTGTCAAGACTTCCCAATGATGCCAGCATCTAAATCCACTTTTTTTTTCTCCACTGGTGAATTGTCTAAATGCACCTGCACTTCTGTGGGGCTGGGTGTTCTGCCTGTAACCACTGGGCTAAAATCTTCCCCCACAGAAAGACTGGGGCAGTTGGGGTGAGTCCTACGGATTTATGTCCTATGCCAGCACTGCCAAAAGTGGGAGGAGCATCCATGAGAGGGGAATTGGCTGATGCAGGGACAAGTCTGGGTCAGGCTGTTTGCACTGGGTTTGCACTGTGGTGTTGCTGAGCTTCATCTGCTCCAATAAATGTAGGAAAATTCCATAACTGCAGATCGAACATAAGAGAACCTGCAGTTTCTGCCTTTCACCTGGAGATGCCGTGTGCAGGACAGAACCCTGAACCACAGCATCTCCAGCAGTGCTTCATCCTCCTTGGCAGAACCTGAGGTGGGCATGGATCAAAAGAGATGGCAGGAAAATGGAACCAACCAATCTCTTACCTCTCCTGGGTCTGGGGGCTGCTAACCCTGGAGACCACATTTCTGTCCATCTTCCCTCTCCTAGGGATTTTCACCACAATCTCCATGAACCCTGGATACCTGGGTATCTGCTGCAGAACCAGGCAGTTTTACCAGTGTTGTAAATTCAACTAAGGAATCTTCTGCAAATTCCCAGCCTATTATACCAAAAGGAAGGATGCCAGAAGATCTCATTTTCATGGCAGTGGGGATGAGCTGTGCACTACAGAGTACACTGCAGAAAAGGAAAGAGGGATTGGGCAGGGATTTCAGTTCCCAAGGGCAGACTGCCATCAGGCAAGGGAAAAATAGCAGTGTACAGAGACACTAACTCTCTTCAGCACCCAGCTGGGGACCAGGTGAATTGATTTTTCATCATTTTGGGCCCTGTCAGCTACAAACAAAACAGCACAAATGTCAAAATGTTAGTGGAAACCTGCAGCTTTCCAAAAGAAGCCCACAGCCATTTCTCTGACAGTGGCAGAACAAATACAAGTAGTTTTACTGCATGCCAATTTATTCTTAAATCTCTTCCCTCAGGGAGATGAGTGCTTAGAAAATACTTAGGGGGACTGGAAGCTTGCCAGATACTCAGCTAATGTAGGTCTCAAAATGTCTGATGATGCTCCAGAGAATGTTGGGCTGCATGGATGGGCCGAGTTCCTTTAGATTGGGCAGAAGAGGATGTATTGGCAAGAAAAATAGGCACCAACCAGGTGCCTCTGGAGAAGGAGGATTTTATATTCATGCTGTTTGTCACACAAATACAGATAGGGTCATGTCCAGAGCTGTGTAAATATTAAATTCAGCCTAAAAGCTGACAGAGCAGTAAGTGCCTGCAGAGTGGGCGACTCTCCAGGAGGAGACAATGGTTGGCTTTTAGCACATCCCGCTTTTTTATTTCCTTAAACAACTTGACATGTGTGTGCTGCCAGTTGCTTGTACTCAAACCCTCTTTATATCCCTGCATCCACTGAGACTCTCCATTCTCATGGGTGGGATGTAGCAGAGGTGTTTTCCCTTCTCTCCTGCTCTGTGCATGTGGGGGTAAACTGAGACAGTTAATGATGTTGAACTTATCAGTTGATGCTTAGGGCCTTTCCCCTCACAAAGGTACTCAGATGCTTTTCAGTGCAAAATTTAGGCAGGATTGGTTTGATTTTTTACATTACAGCTTGCTGAGGCATAGGAAGAAGTGAGCTGCAGGAAGCAAGTGAAGCTGTGGTGTGGGAGAAAAAAGTGTTTCTGGTGTTTCATACTGGATAAAACTTGGTGTCCCCCTCATATGGCAGAGGTTGGCATCCTTTGATCCCACAGTGTTTTTAAATAGGAAGTTTGCTTCTGACTTGTAAATCTGAGAGATTGTTCCCAGGTTATTGCTGACAACTCCGTCCAAAATATTCCCTGGCTGTTTTGCAGAAGCAATAGAAACTTGGTGGTAAGACCTGATCCAGCTGCCACTGAGAAAAGGAGCTGCTCTGATTACAGGAAGAAAGAGATATTTGGGTTCAAGTGGATTTCTATCTTTGTGTCAGGGTATTTGTAATTTTCACTGCTGAGAGTGCTGTGGTGGAGACAGCTGGTCACAGGCGACAGGCAGCTTCTCGAGTGAAATTCAGTCTTTTCAGTAAGGAAAACATGAGATTTTGGTGCCATCCAGGAAAACTAAAGAGCTGTCTGTCTGTTAGCACTCACCTGCAGAACAAGATGGATTTTGTCAGACTGAGAACACTTTTACTTATCTGACTGATGACAGATAAATCAACCCCCTGGTGATAAACCTACTTTGTGGACTTCCTTTGCAGGTATGTCCCCTGCCCCTGTGTTATCTCTCAACATTTTTCTGCTTCCAGCAGGCAAATTGCATTGTTTGTCTCTTTTTGCAGTTAGAAAAGCAAAGCACAAAGACCTCAGATCCACAAAGTCACTGAGAGGTCTGATTTTTTTTTCTGTGGCTGGAGCCCTGAGTACTTTACCTGTAGTTATGAAAGAAATATTCTGTACATGGAGCAACAGCAAGAGCAGTGCTTTCTCCTCTGAGCATCCCTCTTCCCTAGACATGAGGGCTCCCATTCCTTTCTCACCCCTGAGGAAGTATCATGGAGTCTCTGAAGCTCCCAGTGCAAGTACACCACTGATACAAAGGCAATTAAATCCAAGCATTGCCTGAATGGGGTTTTGCCCTTTCCACTGCCTCTTATAGCTCTGAGGTTCAAGGACACCTTGTAGTTTATGCATCAATATCCATTTTAAACTGCCTTCTCTTTTGACACACTTTGTACTTAGCGCAGTCAGCCTGCAATCCTTGCTTGTCTTCCCTCTCCTCGTTGCCACCTTTGATCAAGGAAACCATTTTCAGTGTTTCAGCACTGCTGCTTGCCTCTAAAAGGACAGTGGTGCTTACACTGAAAAGCATTTTGTAACCACAATGACTTCTACAGCTAACAGTAAAGCAAGGACAAACTTGTTTTCAAATCAGTGTCCTACTGCTGGGATGCAGTGTTGAGGGCCTGAAAGTGAGATGAGCAAGAATCAAAAATGGACCTGACTCATTGATTTTTATTCCTTAAATAAAGAGAAAATCAAACTAGAATGGAAACATCTGCCTTCATTACATGTTTGGGTATTTAAATGGGGCTGTAGAAAACCTGGGCTGGCAAGTGCTTTCCATGGCCATAGGTATGGGATAAGGGGCAAGCCAGGGTCTCTGCACGGCAGGGAGTCCCTGTCGCCATCCCAGATTTCCTCAGACCGTGGTCTCATTGAGGTGTCAGGGCTGGGTTGGACTCGATGATCTTGAAGATCTCTTCCAACCTTGTGATTCTGTGATTCCATGATTCTGTGACTCTGGGATTCTGGGGTTCTGTGACTCTGGGATTCTATGACTCTGAGATTCTGGGATTCTGGGATTCTGAGATTCTGGGATTCTGTGACTCTGGGATTCTGGGATTCTGTGACTCTGGGGTTCTAGGGTTCTGTGACNGACTCTGGGATTCTAGGGTTCTGTGACTCTGGGATTCTATGACTCTGAGATTCTGGGATTCTGGGATTCTGGGATTCTGTGACTCTGGGATTCTGGGATTCTGTGACTCTGGGATTCTGGGGTTCTGTGGCTCTGGGATTCTGAAATTCTGCCATTCCGGCATTCTGGGATTCCGTCCACCAGCAGCGCCCGCCGGTCTCCGGGCCGGGAGCCGCCCCGCCACCTGCTGGCAGCGGCGGGTACTGCCCGCGCCCCGGGCTCCGGGCCGTGCCGAGCGCCGCCCGCCAGGCCGCAGCGTGGCCCTGCACCCTCCCCTCACGCTGCCCGGGGCATTTCTTCTTGCTCTTAAGCGGCGTTTCGCTTCAACGCGGCCCTTAATTGCCCTCTGCAAGGGCATCCCCTCCACGAAGGCTTGCCGGGCTTCAGTTATCGACCTCACGTGGAATTTTTGATCTCGTGGCGGTTTTGCGGCGAGTCAGCTTAATTAGTCCTAACAGTCAGTCTCATCTCTAGGCTGTGCTTGTCGTATTAGTGAGAGTCCTGGGGGCTGGATCACTTAGTCAGCGCTTCCTGATGTCATCCAAAGTCTTCGCTTCATACATTTCAGATGAGCTCAAAGCCTGCTGGCTCCTCTCTCTTCTGATCTATTTTTAATTAGCAGTTTGGGGCCTTTGCTGTTGCAGCCACGGAAGGTGATCTCGGTGCACGGTCTCGTTTGTCTCTGTGGGGATGTTGATGCTGCACAGGGCTCTAACGTTGTCCAGGCAACAGTGAGCTGGAGAGCCGGGAGTGGGGCCTAGGACAGCCCTTGGGATGCTCCAGCACAAGATGCCAGGATACCTAACTGGAATGGCAGAATGCCTACAGAAAGGGAACAGGGAGCCAGTAATGGAAAGCTTGTTACTTTTTGATGAATTAGCTCCAGATCGTGCCAGAAGGACAGTTGTTTTCACTGTCCACAAAATCTGTGCAAAGCATTCAGGAGAGCTGCAAGCTGTCAGAATAAGCCCTCCCAAAATGAATTGCTTCATGGTGTGGTATGTATAATTTCTCATTTTTCTTACTACAGGGACGATTTAATACCCATGACTTGGTAACAGATTTCATCCTCCTTGATTATGATACAGCTGCAATGCATCAGGGCCACATCCTGCAAGGGTCTGAGTATCTTTTGGAACGTGCTGAGCACCTTTGGCTCTACCCTTGTCATTTAGAGTAGACAAAAAGGCTCAGCACTTCCCACCAGCATTTTAGCAAGGGCTGGGACAAAGTCATGGAGTCCTTTGGCACTGTGCAGCCCAGAAGGGCACAGAAGAGAACTATGGGCACTGTTCAACCCAGCCAAAACCTGTGCAAAGTCTGGCACTTTTGCTTGCTGTCTTTAAAAGAGATATTGTCATTATTTATTGATTTTTTTTTTTTTTTTGTGTTGCAGTAGCATCTTGGACGGGAACCCTTAGGCCAGGAGCCATACAAAATCAGATTAGAAAGACAGTCCTTGCTCCAAAGGAGCTCATAATGAGACAAGAGACAACAAATGACTATTACACACAATGGCAAGGTGAGGGAACAAGGGATACTATTAAGTGAGAAAAAGAATTAATCCACAGTCAGATATTGTTGCAAAAAAATCACAGAAATAGTCTATATTCTTGCCTGTTTTCCCTCCCCAGCTAGATTTTCTGAAAGCCAGAAATGTGTCTGTTGCTTTCAATGTGCTGGATTTGTTACACATCTTCCTCAGAAAGTTCCTGACCTAAAACACATGGAAAAAGATGGGAGTGTTTTTGCTGGCTTCATTGGACCTTGGATGAGCCAAAAGTCTTAAATGCAGAATACTTTAGTGGAAATGAGATATTATGTTTGCAGCTGAACTTTTGTCACCTTAAAGCCCCACGCCTCAGAAGATTTATTCAGGGACTTCCTTGTTTACTAGTAATACTAGTTTAGTAGTTCCTCCCTTTTCCCTTTAAATGAATGTGTTCCAAACCAACCCCTGCCACCTAATATTGGGATTGTTTTCTGCTTGAATCAAAATGTTTTGGTCTCAGGTCCAGCTTTTGCAGATTCATATACCTTAGGTAAAATGCAAATAATTTTGTCTTAATAATGCCGCCAATCTGACAGATATTTCACGTGACAAGTTTTGAAGAATCTGCTTCTCTAGCAGCTGTACAGTCTGAGCAAGTATCTGGATAGTTCCTTAGATGACATGGGTTTGTGCATCAGCAGTAGCAGAGGATACAGCAGTTATCTGGGGACCTGTACCTTATTTCTGTTTACAGCCATGAGGGTAGAAATGGAAAAATTTTAGAAATGCAAAAATGTGTGGATCTTAAGTATTTTCTTTTTCCAAAAATCCATCCTCACATATTTTGTTGTAGAACTACACTGTGCTCTGAGATTAAAAATAGAGCTCCATTGTACAGCACAGGTTATTCCCTTTCTTTGCTCTAGCCAGCCCAGAAGTCTGGAGGAAAGGTGACTTTAATTGAAAGAGCAGGTGCCCCACTGCTGACTACCTCTGCTTGCCTGTCCCCTCTGTTGCTTACTCAAGTTCATGCCCATCCCAGCTAGAAAAGCAGCTTTGATGGTGATAAGAAGTAGCAGTAATCCTGCTCACTGCTGCCACTGAGCACACAGGGAGTGAGAACAGACCAGGAACCTGGGAGCAAAGCTGTCATTGTGCCATTAAAAGAAAAAAAAGTGGCACAAACCCCACTCCTTTAGAGGAAAAGGCCCATCTTCAAAAACCACTGAGAAGGGGAATAACCTGTAAAAGAAAGGGATGAATCTAACAGGTATTTTCAAGGAGAATCAGGCCAGTTGAGGGCAAGAAGATAAATAAGCAAAGTGAGAAAAATGAAACTCAGAGCAGTACAAACCTTTATTAAGTACTGCATTTCTGTGGAAGAAGAAGGTATCTCTCTTCAGGTTACCACAAAGAAGCAGAAAGTCACTCTGGCAGCACTTTGGTACTGCCATGTCCAGCAGTTGATTGTAATCACTGAACATGACATTGCAAATCACATGGGAGTTTTTATTTAATGCTTTACTAGCTCCAGCAAAAGGTCTGATTTACCTTGCTCACTGAGTCATTTTTAGAAAAAGCATCTTCCCAGGCACTCAGCATTCAGTAAACTCTGCAAAGAAGAGTTAAAAATAATGCTAAACCCAGAAGACTGTGACAGTTGGCAGGAGAGGCTGTTTAAGTAATTGATAGGAGTATCTGGAGAAAGAGAACAGGATGGGAGATGGAAATTTCATCCAGATCTAGAGAGAGGGACAACACCTTCCTGTACTGGGAGGAGTTATGCCCATTTCTTTTCAAAGTGAGGCACTGGCCACAACAGTGAGAGTGCAGTAGGCACAGATCTGTCCCATCAGGATTGCTTTTGTATTCCTCATGCTGTGGATCAGAGCCTCAGGTGGGGTCTGGGAAGATCACTTGATTTGGGCATCCAGGGGTATGAGAGTGGAACTCTGCTCCATTGGTGAGTGGAGTTCAAAGCACCATTCAAGCCATCTGTCAGCTGAGAGGGAAATTACATCTCCACAGGTTGAAATGGGGACTTTGATGCACCCCTGTAGATGCCTAAATGTGGGTGTCATTCTGTGAGCTGAATGTCAACACTGGAAGCAAAGCCATCAGAGCTACACCAGTTGGCAGGAGCTATAAATCTGAGCCTATTATTTTCCTGGCTTCCAGCATATCTATGTCCTTATTTACATTAACCAAAGTTAGTAGGCACAGTTTGCTAACGAATTCACTACTGGCAACAGGATAGAAATGAAGGTATTTTACAGATCCTCATAAAATAGATTGCTAACTGCTCATGAAATATTAAATTCAGGAGCTTATGCCTGGGATATTTAATGCAGTTAATGATGCATCTTTGACCCCCTTCGTGCTTTTGTGGTTTGGCCAAAGTGTTCATACATCTGGAATTTGGCTTCTTCATAAAATGTTAAGTAAACACAAAGTCATCATCACATACATGAGAAATTACAGAGCTTTGCTTTTGAAAATTCACCTTGACTGTGCCTGTACTTTTGAGTAAAATGCCACATTTTAAGCATCTCTTTGGATGTAGCAGAACATTTGCTGGTCTCAAGGAATGTAATACTTGCTTCAGATTGAGGCAAGAATTTTCCTCTGGCTCTGTAGTGCAATGCACACACCTCCTTAAATGAACTTGGTTTGCCTGCAAAAACCTCCCACAGAGCTGTGCAATGGCATGGCAAGCAATAGCTTAAACCTGCCTAGAGCAGCATCTTTTAGGAAAAAATTTCCAGCCAGTGTCACATTTAGTCAGCACAGGAGATGCTGTCAGTGCTCTAGCTGAGACTGCCAAATTTTAGCCTTGAAAATGGTGAGTCAGCCTTGCTCTTGTGTCCTGCTCTTCCCACTTCTTGGGGCAAACAGCTGGATTCACACACAGCCTGTGTGTGCTGGGACATGCTGAGAAGCAGTGAACTGCAGTCAGTGCTTGCTCTGAGGAAGAGGAGCTCTGGCAGGAAAAAAAAATATGCTAAAAATCTGATAAAATCTGCCATTTGAAGAAGATACCTCAGAGTCTGAAGAAATAAGGAAAGCATGCAATTATTTGTCATAACTGTTTTTTTCTACAACAAAACAGACTGTTTTAAGTAATCTCCTGAGGTAATGATCTGCATTTCCAAAAGGGCTTTTATAGTCCTTTTCCTGTCTTCTCTGGAGCATGGTTATATGAGTTGAAAGTTTATTCACCTGGGCTTTGACACAATTTGTTTTAGAGGTCATCTCTGTATCCTTGAATGGATTTTCCTCCTTCCCTGATTCACTATAGGGTATGGGTTTGAGTTCTTGCTAATGGCTATTTTCTCTTTCCATCTCTTCTTCTTATCAGAGATTTTTCCCTGTGACTCAGGACTTGTATCAGCTATAAGAGTTCATTTCAGTTCTTGGATGAATTTGGGGGGAATTGAGCTTGGCATTTTGTAGGTTAGTTGCTTAGCTACCTAGTATGGTCTAGGAACATCTCTTTTTTTCCCCCTCTATATTTAGCATGTCCACTGTAGTCTGAACTTTCTTCTGTGTCTCCTTTCATCTTATATATTAGCAGGCTTTTATAAAGTTTTCCTGGCTAGTTCTGAGAGAGACTGACAGCACATTTGGTAAGTGCTGTGTTGTTCCTGTTGCTGGTCTTCAGCAGTCATCCCTTTTGAATGGACTTCTCTGATGTTGTGGTATCATTGTGTGGTTAAATTTCCTTAAGAAGCTGTCAGAATTTCTACTTATACTGGCCAGTTTAGACTTGGTAGGTCATTTCAAATCTGGCCTGAGTACAAACAACTCCATTGACTCCACACATAAACACAAAGCAAGTTTTAACAGTGTCTGAAATAGCTGATCTTCTGTATTTGTCACTTAATTCTACTTTGTTTTAGGAATCAACTATAATCGTTCAAAAGGTACAAATTTGTGAACACCACTCAGAGGTGGTGAGGGTTTGTGAGCCATCCACTCAGGGATCACTCCTTCCCTAGCCAAGTTTGATGGACATTTTCTTCTTGCTGCTCCCTCTGACTTTCCCTTTCCACTACTGGCTGCTCCTACTTGTCATCATTTATAAGTATCTGAAGGGAGGATGCCAAGAGGGTGGAGCCAGGCTCTTCTAGGAGCAATAGGACAAGAGGCAGTGGGCAGAAACTGGCACACAGGAAGTTTCACATGAATATGATGAAGAACTTCTTTACTGTTTTGGGCACTGGAAAAGACTGCACAGAGAGGATGTGAGGTCTCCCTCACTGCAAATATTCAAGAACCATCTGCACACAATCCCGTGCCATGTGCCCTGGGATGACCCTGCTACAGCAGGGAGGTGGGACCAGATGATCCATCCATGCTCCCTTCCAACCTTTCCAATTCTATGATTCTCTGATTCTGTGATTTAGTGTCCACCTTCCACCACATGGGACCGTGTCCCCTCTGCCATGGTCACCTGTGCTGGCAGCCCCAGCAGTGCTCTCTCCAACCTTCCTCATCCAAGATGTCCCGCTGGTTTCAGGCAACCCAGCTCTCTGAAAGGCCAGCAGAAGAAAACTCATTTTTCTTGTCCCAAAAAAAGCAGAAATGTAGTTG
Source organism: Dicaeum eximium (assembly GCA_013396995.1). Classification (NCBI taxonomy): domain Eukaryota; kingdom Metazoa; phylum Chordata; class Aves; order Passeriformes; family Dicaeidae; genus Dicaeum; species Dicaeum eximium. Next base: position 349,716 of record VWZP01006688.1, on the reverse strand, counting down.
AAATCTAGTCAGTCAAAAAGACTGTTTATTGCCTTTTTCTTTCAGCCTGATGAGGCTTCAGAGCAAAGATGTCACAGCCAATGCGGACACTGCAGATTCCCAAAAATCAAAAGGGAAGGGGAAGGAATTGATCCAAACTGATGGGCATAACAATTGTTAGTGACAAAAAATACCACAGCCTCACAAGCTGCAGCTGGCCAGCCTCATGCTCTCCACTAGGTCTAGCCCTGAGCTGGATTTACTGTAACCAGATTTGTGTCTGTCTTAGTTCTGGCTGCAAATCTGGATGCATGAGTGATCGCTACACTGGGAAAATCAGAGTGGGTGTAAGAACACTGTGATGTGCCTTGAGGCTGTGCCAAATGTTAGATCTTGCTCAGAAGCAGTTTCTGGTATTAGCTCATGAATAAAAAAATGCCATGCACAGTCAACTACCAGCCACTGGGAACTGTGGGGACAAGAGAAAGCAGTTTTAATGAGAAGATTCCTCTCATATAATTCAGAGCTGATCTATAACATGAAATGTTTCTGTTTCTCAGGTTCACCTGCACAAATAGTTCTATAGCAGCTGAGGTTCTTCTCTGAGACTAAGACTTTCATTAAACAAAGGAAAAAAAAAAAGAAAGATAAAGAAAGATAAAATGTCTGGCCTTCATAGCTGTGAATAAAACCTTCCAAGCATGAAAAGAAAGTCAAGTTTTGCCTGTGCATGGAAGTTGATTGCTTTAACCACTTTAAAAGGCAGAATGGAAGACATTAGCCTGGTATAAAGCTATTTTATACCAGTGTAGCTAATCCCATATGGCAGGGAAACATATGGGCACAGCTCTCAGACACTTCTATCCTAATAGAGGACCAAGCATACTAGAGGAGGCATTTTGGCCCATGTTGGCAATCGGGAACAACCTAGTTTAGCACAAGTGATGCAGCTCCTGCACCTGATGCAGGAATGCCACAGCCACTCAGCCCTGGGTTCATACAGAACCTCCTCCTGCACAACAATTACACCAACCCAAAACCCAGCTGTAACCTTGCTCTGAGCAAGGCTGCTGTGCTCATATCAGTTCCAGAAATGTCTGACCAAATCCCAGCATTGGTAGGGCTTTGCTTTTCCTTTTTAATAACAGAAGCCTGCACACAGAGATACCTCGGGTAGCAGACAAGTCATCTTGCTGGCAGAGCTCACTGTGCTTGGGAACTGTTCTGACCTTTCACCAAAAGAAGAATCATTATAACTGTAGAAACTGAGTTTCCCCTATAAAGGATGGCTGTGAGAGCAGCAAGTACATCTTTGCAACAGAGCACAAGCCTAAATCTGCAGCTGCCCTGAAATGTTTGTTCTGACTTAAGTGGGTGCTCTTATCCTCTGTCTAGGTGGCAAGGACCCTAATGAATGTATCATCCTCTTGATGACCTGTTTCTGAGGAGTGTAACTCCAAGGGGCTTCTTCCAATGCTTTTTCCTGGTTTTCCTGTGACCCTCAAAAATACTTTGTCTGCTTTTCAAATACCTGAAAAAAAAGAGCTTCAAATGGTTTCTGCAGCTTATGTGAGCTCCCTGGGGCCTGCAGAAGAAAGTCCTTCTGGTCTCTTCCTCCCTTGTCCTCCAGCTCAGCTCAGCAGCTCTCTGTGGCAGATGGCAGAGACTGATTTGTCCCAGGTAACTGCTCTGTGCCAGCACCTGGAACTGTGCCGGAAGGCTCTGGGCCCTCAGGACTCTGCCCTTGGACCTGTGCTTCCTTTGCATAGTCATCTTCTCAAGTGGTCTCAGGCTACAAGAACAGCTGGTGTCAGTGCTCCAGCAGCCAACCATGGACGTGGGCTATGGTATAGATTGTCTATACCATTACCAGTACAGTTGAGTAAAGAGATGTCATTACAAATCCCAGGTTTGCATCCAAATTTCTTGCCTGAGCTTTTAGTTTCTGAATTCACCCTAATCTGCCTCTAGTGCAACACCAATGTTTTTAAGATAGGTGGAAGGCAGAAGCATATTTGTGAAGACTCTCAAAAAGGTCCATACCACTTCCAAACTGGGGATGTTATTTTACAATGGACCTTTTCATGTGAAATATCTCTGTCATACCTTGTTCCAGTAAAGTGTTTCCTCTTGTAGCACCCTGCAAGGAGTTTTGAGGAGGAAAAAACCTCTGGGCTGCCTGATGGAAAATTCTCATTATCTTTTCATTGCCTGAGAGGGAAATCCCAAAAACCTGTGCTTAGTGATGTTTCCCTTCTGTATTTATGTCTGTGGGTTGTGTCTGTGATTATTTGCACATATATAGCTTGCTTTAGCATGTGTCAGTCTCTGGAGATCCAATTTTTATACATTATTGAAGCAGCATTTTCTGCATCCACACTGCCTTAGAGATGTGAAAGGGACTCTTTTACCCAGTGCTGGGAGATAGCTCTGGCTTTGTTTCTGGCAGGTACAGGTCTAAAGATAGTTGTGAAAAGTCACTTTTTGAGGATAAGAGTGTAGTTCAGAGTTTATACCCCTGAACAACGTCCAGTGGGCTTCTCAGTCCCCAGGACACAGGCAAAAGCAGTCAGGAAGGCAAAGACACAAAAGCAGGGAAAAATTGCTTTTCTCAGAGAAATTTTCTTGGCCATTTGCTAACTGAATGCAAACAAACCAGTGTTTCCCAGCTCTTAGATTCATCACAAGCTTCTGCTGTTTTTCCCTGCTGGGCTGCAAAGCAGAGTCTGCAGGCTTTGCTGTGAGGCACACTGCTGGCACATTGCTCAGGAAAACCACCTCCTCATCCTCAGACACATTTCCCAGTGCCACACTTCACCTGCTATGGCAGACAGGCCTTTCCCAATTACTCACTCCAGCCTGGGACAGCCAGGAGTGGCCTCTCCTCTCCCAGTCTCTCCACCTGCAAAACCTCATAATCCAGGGCTGAAACCCATCAGCTGTCCCAGCCCTGTGCCTGTGGCAAACCCTAAGGAAGAGCACGGGTCTGGATATGACAGCAGCAAGGGATTTCTCTTGCCATGGCAAACCTCAGCAAGCTGAGAAGCCACCTTCTTGCTTCTTTCTAGCATTCCCCATCCCTGAAAATCTTCAAGGCCAGGTTGGATGGAACCCTGAACAACCTGATCCAGTGGGTGTCATCCCTGTCCATGGCAGAAGGGTTGGAACTAGATGATCTGTAAGGTCCTTTCCAACCCAAACCATTCTATGATTCCCTGGCTACCCCCTCAAGCCCAGGACATTCAGCAGCACAGCTGGGGATATGGTCAGTCCTTGCTTTCTCAGGGCTTGTTAAACCTGCAGAGTGTGTGTCTGCTCAGCAGCAGGTGAGAAGCACAGAGGCAAATGCAGACAAAAACAGGCCCAAAGGGATCAATTGCTATAGGAAATGCCAAAAGACTGGAGTGTATGAAGCACAGTTCATGAACTTTGGTGGGGAGGGGCAGCAATACCTTGCCAGGTGTAGGATTTGGAGAGGTTTCACACTTGAGAGGACAGTGCAAATATGCAGAGCAGCTTCCAAAGAAGAATTAGAGGTAATCCTAGTCTGCACAATATGGAAGTGAGCTTGGAGCACAGCACTAGGGCAGCTGGAGGATCAGCCTGTCCAGGGAAAATTGAGCTGCTGAGAGGACTTGAGGTGTCCAAAGCCTGGCAGTGCCTTGGAGAGAGGCCTGGTAGCTTGGCAGCCATGCTGTTCTGCACTGAGTTCCAGAAGGAGTGAGAGGTTTAGTTCAGAGCTGGTATTTGCTCTGTGGTGCTGCTCCAAAAAGCATTAAAAATGCTTTCCTGTTTCATTTGGCTGATTTTTTGTTTTTCCTCTCTTTTCCTTCTCAGCCCTGTAGTAGTGGCTAGGCTTTGCTCTCATGTCTAGGACTGTATGCTAGGCAGGAGACCTGTCAGGTGGGATGTGAGCCCAGAGTAGGGACAGCCACCTTCCAGTTTGTTCTAAGTATAGAGACCTTTCTGCTTGGGATCCCTGGAATGTCCCTCTGTGACTGCTTTCAAATTAATCCAGGTGTTATGCTGTACCATGAAAAATGCCATTCAACACAGGGAAGGAAATCCCCACACACCCACATATTTGCCTTTGAACAAATGAGGACTCCAAAGAGATGGAAATGTAAGTGATGTCTGCTGCATGCAGACAGTAGGAAGCATTAGAAACAGTGGGATTACTCTGCAAATCCTTTTTCAAAGCAGAAGCAGTAGGACACAGCCACATCAGACACATACCATTTTTCTGTTCACAAATGCTTTTAGACACTTAATCATAGCCTGTGGCATGTTCACAAGAGGATGTGCATTGGAGCAAATCCTTGGTCCATATGCTCTGTAGCAATTCCCAGTTCCTCCTCAGTTACAGCCAAAAGTGGCATGAGTTTTGGGAAAATCATCTGTCTTGTTATCATTAGGAGGATGGATGTATTCCCTTCCATATATTATAACCAATGCTTTTTTCATTATTAATGTTTAAATGAGACAGTTACTCCCAAATGCAACATCTTCCTTTAATAATATCAGATTTTCAGAGCTTCTAATCTCTGTACCCAGACAGTATTTTGTTTCAGTCTGTCCTTATCTGCAGCATGAAATTTGTCTTCTATTTCTCCTGCTTGGTAAATCACATTTTTTCATATGCTGCCACAGATACTCTGCATGGCCAGACTTCATTTCATTCTCTTAATTTTCACCTTCAGCCAAGCACTGCTTAGATGAGAATTTAGGCTCTTATTTGGTGTGAGGACTTAGCAAGGAGAGGCATATGCCTGGCGCTGGCTCATGCCCCTTCTTTTGAAGCTTTAAGTTTTCCTCTGTGCACTTGTGCACTTTTTTTTTTTTT
>VWZP01006688.1:286363-344869 GCA_013396995.1 Dicaeum eximium | reverse complement strand
TTTTTTTTTTTTTAAGCATCACTTAGTAAGAGCCTGGCAGGTCTGCAATGTGTTTGAGTTCCTGGGAGCACAGACAGAATTCCTCCCACACAAGTGATCCCACCAGAATCCAGCCCTGCTGCCCAAGACTGAGGGAATGAAGAATCAAGGGGTCAGAGGAAAAGAGTAATTTCTTTCTTAGCAAGAGATAGATCACTGAACAAGAAACTTTCAAGTCCAGCAAGCTACTGAGCAAACCTGAACTATGGCAGAGAGTGAGCTGCAAAAGGCAGAAGGAAAAGCCAGTCTCTAGGGATGGGATAATGCACGTCTGACATCCTCACCTGACTTTTCAACACAAGGCTAGAGGAACACTGCAGCAGATTGCCTGGGGAGGCTGCATCCTCCCCAGCACAGGATATTTTGAGCAAAAGCCATCTATTAGGAGCAATTGAAGGTACTGCCATGCACTCCCTGTGCACAGATATGACTGCAGGATTTTTCAAGTGCTTTCTTGTATTGTCTTGTAATCCTCCAGCTCTTTCCCTCAGAGGGCACTGGCAAAATATTTGCCATCTATAAGGGCAGGTAGACAATATTTGAGTCTGGTACTTAGAAAGTTATTGCTGTCCTCTTGGTTATCAGCCATGGCTCTTCTAACCAGAGTTTTACATAGTGCCTTATAAGGCACACACCACCTTCCCTCTGCCAATGGAGGAAGAAGCTGACTTGGAGCCAAGACAAATGAAATGCTCTCTGCTCATTGCCCAAGCTGAGTAAAGCACTGAAAATAAACAAATGCGTGCCTAAAATGGCTTGGATTTACTGTTTTTATATCCCAGGTTAGCTTGGTTCAGTGAAGGATTCTGAGGAACATTTTTAACCTTGGCAACCTTAAAGGGAGAAGGATCATGGTGCCTAACACCCTTATCAGGGGAAAGGAAATCTTAAACGCTGTCCATGATCAACAGCCCAGCTTCTCAAACAGCACTACATCTGCTTCAGCCAACAGTGGCCTCTGGGAAGTTCAGATCCAACCACTGCCTGCTGGGCCCAGGTGCAGATAAAACTACCTTTACCCACCTCATATGCTGCAGCTGTTTTACAGGCAGGTAGTGGAGAGCAAAGCCTGCACTTGGGGGAAAGCTCTTGATGGCTCGAAGTCATTTTGCATATTTGGTAGCAGATAAAGCTGTTTATGTCTTTATGATGTTGCACAGCACTCAAGCAGGAAAGAGCTTAAAATTATAAAGCTTCTTGTAAAGAAATTAATAACCTTCCTGGGCTCATCAGAGTATGGCTCTCAACAGAAGCTTCCCCTAAAGAGAAACCTGCAAGCCAAGGTGATCTTGCTGCCATCTAGAATGAGGAGATCCTACTGACAGAGGCAAGAACTGAGATCTCCTTGGTGTGCAGACTTATCTGGTAAGACATTGTGGGTTGACCCTTATTGAATGCCAAGTTCCCACCAAAGCACTTTTATCACTCCCCCTCCTGAACTGGATGGGGGAGAGAAATCCTAACAAAAGATTCATGGGTTGAGATATGGACAGGTAGGATCACTCCCCCATTGGTGTCATGGGAATAACAGACTCAACTTGGGAATAATTATTTATATTATCAATTAGATCAGAGCAGCATAATAAGAAATAAAAACTACATCTTAAGACATCTTCCTCCCATCCCACCTTTCTTGCTGGGCTTAAATGCACTCCTGATTTTCTCTATCTCCTCCATCCACCTTGGAGTTGGCTGGCATTGGCTCTGTCAGACGTGTGAGAAGCTTCTGGCAGCTTCTCACAGAAGCCACCCCTGTAGCCTCCCCATTACCAAAACCTTGCACATAAACCTACTCCCCTGGGCAAATGGGGGAAGCAGAGCTCTGTCCCGGCAGCACATGTGAGCACTGAGAGGGTTTGGTGCACTGTGATGGGCACTGGTGGGAGCCAGACTTTGCTGCAGAGCAATGTGGTGCAGTGTGGGGCTGGAACAGCCACTGTGGGACAGTGGTACCTGAAGTGCACTTCCAGGATCAGTCACCACCACAGCTTTATCCAGGTAGGAGGGGCAGCATTCTCCTGTGCACAGCGAGGAAACGAAAGAGGGAGCACAGAACAATGTTTAATAATGAACATATGGCTCTCAAAGCACAGGCTGAGAGGCTGATTTATGGACACTGAGACAATAGACCATTGTGCTGTGTCACAGGGACCATTCCACTGGCTCTATTCTATCCTACAGATATATGAACTGCCCATCTCTTATAAATTATCTCCTCCTCTATTAGGTTGTTGCCTTCTCACTTCTTTTCTCTCCTGCTCTTCCTGGAGGGTATTTTTGAGCTGTAATATATAAATATTAGACAACAGTGCATTATATTTTTTCCTTGGCTGTGGTCAATGGCAGCATGTAAGAGTGTTGTCTAAGGGGGATTTTGCTACTTGTAGCAAAACCAGATCCTCTCACTCCCGTTTGTTCTGCTCTTTCATATTCTGGCAGGTAATAGGACCAGGCAATCAGTGGTAATTGCTACTGCCTGAGGACTAAGACATCAGGTGCTCTGCTGCAAACTGCAAACCTGCTCTTCCCAGGTTCTTTATGAATGGTGCCACCAAATATTAGTGAGGCCTTGGAAATCCCTCAGGAAAAGTGAATCTGCATTGTTATTGTGTAAATAGGAAAACAAAGGCACAGTCAAGTCCCAACACAACTTATGAACTGTGATTCTGGGACACCCCAGTTCTTGGCTTCCCAGTGTTGATGCCAAGGGCCCCATTCTCTTGTGTTGTGAGATCTGTGTTTTCCACCAATGCAGAGTGGAAGATAATTGCTGTTTGAGAATAGAAGGAAACATTTGCTATCTCTGTTCTGTTTCCATTTCCTTTGGCCCAAATAATGCTGTGAAGTACAAGACTAGAAGAGGGAAAAGTATGCTATAAAAGCAGTCAAAACTTAGCATTCAACTAAGGAAATGTCAGCACTAATAGTGTTTGTGCAGTGTTAATTCAAGCCCCTCCATGCATATGCAATTGAAGACAGATTATAGTTGCACACCTTGTTTCCTCTAGTCCCCCACCTCATTTAGTACCCAGAAAGGATGATGCTCAATTAGTGAGCAGTTAGTCAATAATCTTTTCTATCCTTACTGGAAGGGTCCAGTATCTTATTTAAGGCCCATCTTTAAACCCTGCTCTGAATACAGCATTACTCACTTTCTCCTGGGCACATCTCTGGAACTCTTTGGTGTTTGGGTACTTCAAAAACACAAGTACTTGTACAACAAGTACAACAAGTACTTGTTGTCACAGCCTGCAAGTTAATTAGTGAGACCAAACCCCTTGTACCAGGGAGGGAACCAAGGCACAGACTGAGGTTGGAAACTATTTTTAAATTGGAATGTTCAGTGGAAAGACACTGAGGTGTTGGAGTATAACAAGAGAACAACAGAGCTGGGGGAAGGTCTGGAGCACAAGTCTGATGAGGAGCATCTGAGGGAGCTTGTGGGTGTTTTATCTGGAGAAAAGGACGCTCAGGGGAGACATTTTCACTCTCTATAACTACCTGAAAGGAGCCAGGTGGGGGTCAGCCTATTCTCCCAGGCAACAAGTAATAGGACAAGAGGAAAAGGCCTTAATTTGCACCAGGAGTGGTTAAGGTAGGATATTAGGAAAAAATGCTTTGCTCAAAGAGTGGTCAAGCATTGGAACAGACTGCCCAGAGAGGTAGTATAATCACCATCCCTAGAAGCATTCAAAATAAGTGTAGATGTGGTATTTAGGGACATGGTTTAATGGTGGGTTTGGCAATGCTGGGTTAGTGGTTGGATTTGATGCTATTAGGGGGCTTTTCCAACCTTAATTATTCTATGATACCAGTGACTGTTTCCTTTGTTTGTAACTGCTTGATCCAAGCTGACAGCAGAATGCCTTCAGTTTAGGATTACCACTGTTCAGGTCTTTCCCTACAAAACAGCCATGTAGGCCTCCCTGCTGTTGCCTGTGGATGAGCTGGGGAGATGCTCTGAGCCTTGGCACTCAGCAGTGACAGGTACATCAGGCCAGTTGAACACGGAGCAAACCCAGCAGATCTGCTCTGGCAGGTGCAGGCAGACAGAGCAGGAGAATGTCCAGCCTTGCTGGCAGAGCTGGCTGGGCAGGCAGTGAGCCAGCAGCTGGGCAAGGACACGAGCGCCGGGCTGGGCGGCAGACTGGGCACACGGGGCCGGAACACGCTCACAGGCCGGTCTGCCAGAGCAGCACAGCAAAGCTAATATAGCTTTGGCCTCGGATTTTCAGGATTAAAGGCAGCTTGGTGCTGCTGGAGCCAAGAGGGAGCGTCAGTCTTCAGAAAGTGTCACCTAAAAACTGCAGGCCAGTTTCAGAAATAATCTGCAAGCAATTTGTCCGCGGTCATATGGGAAATCTGTGGCAGGCTGGAAATATGATGCAGACATCCATCTCCCAGCCCAGAGTTTTAATAACAAAGCTGTACTTCCCACATACTCACCTACTTTGTTATTTTTTTCCTATATCAGAAACATTCTTTATACATGTCTAGTTTTTTTGCTTCCGCAGCTTTGCAAGGGTGGATCTCTGTTACAGACCATTTTTTTCACACTGAATACTGAGGATATTCTAATGAATTTAGTTTGTAGAGCCCTGTGAAAATATTTTTGACAATTAACATTCAAGCACTCCAAATACATTTGCTAGCCTGCAGGAATATCAAGCAGTGAGAATTCACCAGTGAGATGCAATGTAGGGGGATCTGCAACTAAAATGCAAATGCTAATGCATTTAGGAACCACAATCCAAGGAGAAAAATGCTGTAGTGTGTTGCATTCAAAAATATCAGTGAGTTGGGGTAAACAGAAATGCTGTTGTGTGAAGTGATGCTTAGGGAATAGATAGTCAAACTTTTCTGTTTTGTGTAATTAATACTTCCAAGCACAAAATTGATCCCTTTGAAACTTTTTCGTCTTTTAAATCTTCTTGTTAGTGTTCTTCTGTGCAAGTTTAGAGAAGCCTTAAGCAGCTAATTTCAACCAATACTTCATTTTTGCCGAAAGTCTGGATACCTGGTGACTCAGGTGGTGAGGTCAGTGCAAGGATCAGTCCAAGCCATTGTCCAGGAGATGGTAAGGCCAGAGCATTGTGGTTGTTCTTAACCAACTTAGTCAAAGCTTGATATATATCAAAGAAGATCACACTTCCCTCCACACTTAAATAACCAAAGAAAGAAATGCAGTTAGCTGAAAAGGTTGTTGTTAGAAGCCCTGTTTAGACACTCGTTACTGTGTTTCTTTACCTGCATGCCACGCAGATAGTTTAAGAGCAAAGTCATCCTCTCCACAGGGTGCAGAGCTCTATTGGCTATTTTAAGACATAGAGGCAGCAGGAGAGGAAGGACTACTGATGATTTGAGAAATGATAATCACTGTGCAAGGGCAAGATGCACAAGCGCCAGTGATTCAGAAAATTGTGTGCCAGCCGGAGGGAGGACTGCAGGGTGAAGGGGTGGTGCAGGAACAACCTCAGCACAGCCCAGGCTTGGGAAGCTGCTGTTCCTTTCAGGCACAAACCTGCTGTTGTGACTCAGTTCAAAGCCACTTCAGCCAATTGTGAGATATTTCTGAGCAGTGAATTGTGAACAACTTATTACTTCCAAAGCCTGCATCTACCTCTTTGAAATCACATTGCAGATATTTTTGTGGTGCCAGAGTTATGATTTAAGGACAGGCTATGTTTTCATGGCAGGGGATAAGAAGGGTCATTTCTGGAGAGTTGTTTGTCTAAGCTGCAGCAGTGAATTAATGATTAGATGGGGGAGAGCAAGCTAAAAAACCAAATAGTAAAACCTGTGGATATATTTGGGACCCCAGATTCTTCCTGGATTAATGTTGGTTACAAGCACCTAAAGTAGCAGGAGACAAATCTGGTGAAATAACTACACATGGGGAGTCTCCAAGACCATAGAGGGAACATAGCCAGGGTATCTAACTTGGACATCTGAGTTTTGGTATGATGCCATGAAATGGAGAATGTGAGGTCAAGAGGAACCAGGTGTCATCCCCTGATAAAGTGAAGGTGGGTCTCTGTGTCGTACAGAACACAGAAGCCTTTGCAGAAAATGTTAGAGAAAATATTCAGGAATTCAGATGAACAACTGCAGAGATGTTTGGGAAGTACAGTAATTCATGAAAAGGCTATTTCTAAAATATAGAGGCAGAGACAAAGATTATGAGAAATAAACCCACAGGCTGAAAAATGTTTTCCAGCACTATGAAACACATGGTGTCCTTACAGCAGCAGAGCATGTACCACTTCAATAGTACCCAAAAAGGTCAACTGCCTAATTGTCCTGTGCAATTCCTCATCCCAGTGGGGGCCTTGCCCTAGGTTCTTCACATCTCCCAAGTCCTGTCATTATTAGAAGTATGTGTGGCTTCTGGATCTCAGGATGAATTTGAAGGCCAGTGAGACCCCATGGCTTCTTCATCAGTCTTTCAGCCAGACAGGGACCAACTGGCCTTGGTATGAGCCTGTGTCATTGCACCCAGCAAAACACAACAGTAAAACATGAAGGGCTTTCACAAAGAATACTTGGGGGTGTTATTGACATATTGTCCACAGGGAAGTGGGAGAGAGAGATTTGGAAGAAATGTTAGAGAAGTGTTAAGAAGCTGTCAGTGTAATGCTGTCATGTGTTAATTAATGCAGGGGAGAAGATGATTATACTGAAATTATACAAATAGCCTTATCTCAGGTTAGCAGCAATTGACTGGCATTTAAATAATTCACCAGAATTAATTAAACATTGCATCCAAACGCCTCAGAAATTATCGTGGTGCAAATCATTCCAGAACAATAGCAAGCCTCACCATTAGTTGGTATGAGTTGGTTTACTCCACTGACTTCAAAGTACCTTATCAAACCAGTCAAGCAATAGGAAACAATAATCAAAGGACTTATTTCAACCACTGAACAATTCCAGCAGCAGCTCAGAAGAAGAGAGGATATTGTTATCAATTTTCCCAGCACAATGTCTCAGAGCGAGCTCATGTTATCAGACCAAAAGCCATTACAAAGAAAAAAAAAGATATCACAACCTGAGGGGCTGCTTCTCTGCTCCTGGAGAGATACTCAGAAACAGGCCAAATTTACCACTTCATTCTGAGGCAAACCTAGCCACCATCTCTCCATCCACAGTAGGCCTGTGAATATTTCCCCATGTGATTATAGAAAATAGGGAAAATCAACATTATCCACTCCAGGAGCAGGTGGGTGGACTTAGTTTGAGGTGAGGCTGTCAGATCACTAAGAAAACATATGTCACAAAGTTTTTGGAGACATCTGGGCTTCAGTGAGCTTTGGAGATCCCTCAGCTTCAGGGGTGATATAAAAGGTTCTCCAAAGTTGGTGGGATTGCTCGGGTGGAGAGCTGTATGTGTGGGAATGTGAACAGTCCAGGAAAGGAGCACTTCTTCCACCCTGCTGCCCACTTCCCATCTTAAACCCCAGGAAGATATGTGAGCAGAAAATTCTTAATCTTACAAGTTAATCTGAAAAGCATCCTGTGGCTATAAAAGTAATTCCAAACTGCAGATGTTCACAGCTTGTAAATCTTATGACTGCATGCAAATGCAAGTAAAAGCACAGGAAACCCATGCGCCCATCACCAGTGAACAAATTCAATTAAGATCTAGCTTCTTACTAGAGTCCTTGTGCTACAAACTTGTCAAACACTCATCCCAGCAGAGGCAGAGGTGCTTTTTGAAGTGGCCCTGTGAGCCACCAGCCAAGCTCGTCAGCTCAAATAAGCAAAGCCTTCAATCTCTGCCCACCACACCACAAGCATGCCCTTCTCAGCTCATTTGACTGCTCTTGCTGGACTTTTTGACATAAGCTGCCTCTCTCCAGGTACATTTTCTTCAGCAGTGCCCAGGGACTCTCCTCTGACAACTGATGATAAGGTGAATTTGTTCTACACGAATTGCAGTTGCTGTTTCTCCCTTCCCTGGGGAGAGCAGTGATTATTTCCCTCTCAGGAGCTGTGCTGGGTTTCTGGCATTTGCACTGTCTGGCATGTCACGAGGAGATGGTGCAAGCCTGTGTGACTTCCAGTGCATCTCTCAGCTGCTGGACCCCCAGGTACTGGCCCCTGTGGATCTGGTCCTCAGGATACTGTAGGATAAGCAATAGCCATCAGTCAGCTAATGCCTTTTAATTTTTTTTTTCATTGTTACTCTGCAAACAGTGTATTAAAGACAATTTTGGTCAAGGGGAAAAGTCAGGATCACAATGACTTATGTTTTGATACAGGGCATGTCCATGGCTACCTGGCTGGGTTCTCTCTGAAGGTACTTTAGTTTCCCTCTCCTACTGCACAATGCTTGTGCTGAGCAGCATTTTAGCATCATGGTTTACTCCCTGCAAATGGTACATGGATTGTTTGCAAGCTGAGAAGCTTTCCTCCACCTGCAGTGGGGTTCCCCAGGCACTCCCACTGCAAGTCACACTCTTGGGGGCTACCTGGGGAAACCAGGCCCCTCTGCCCCTGTGTTACAGGTGTCTGCAACAGGGGACACTGTAAGGCCAGGGACTGTCCCCTCCTGCCACTCACATCTCTGAGGTGGCTTTACTCACATTATGGCCACGTACACAGCTCTCCAGGGTACTCAGAACTGGAGTCACAGCCCCAGGCTCTGCCTTACAGGGCAGCTGCTGCCATACTGCTGCATTTCAGATAGGCAGGGAGCAGCCAGGGCTCAGTCATCCCATGTGTGCATGTCAAAGTCAACACAGGAAGGCAGCCCTAAGGGAAAAACAACCTTCCTCTTCACCATTCACCTTTGTCACCTCTTCTGCAAGTGATCAAATTCCCAGCTTTGCTCTGGAAACCTTCCAAAACTCCTCTAATCTCTGCAAGTTTTCTGTCTACCTTTTCCTATCTTTGTAGTGGTTGGCAATCTTCTCATCCAGTTATGGTGAGAAAAATGATCCTAATATGCAAGGGGCACCTACAGAAACAACAGCAATAAAAAAGATGCTTTATGCATAAAGAAATGACAACCATAATCTGGTTGGAGGAAAATGCAAAATTTTGATTGCTGTGTGAGTGGCATCCAGAGAAGGACATGGTTTTCACGTGTGTTCAAGGAACCAACACATTTCTGATGTAATTACAGAACTGGGCATAAACAGCAGCAGTCAGCAGTGTCAGGAGGTTTAGAAAAAGGAAATGTGATATCTAGATGGCTACAGTTCAGAATAATGCACCAGACAAGAGATTACTTTTTTAAAACCCCATATGTATCCAAAAATGGAATAGAGGAAGGAGTAGACAAAGCCACAAGATCATCTGAAATGGAACCAGGTAGGAAAACTGATGAGATCAAATCCTTCTGAAAATGGTTTTGTTTTGGTGCATGCAACTTATTTACCAGGAGGACAAGATTTGTGCAGCAGCCACTGCCCAGCCTGATGCAGGATGCCCAGGAGCATTTCTAACCTAAAATACAGCAGAGCACAAGCCCTAATCCCTACACAATGGGTATGATGCAAGTCTGAGTGCAAGCCTTGGTCTGGCCTGTCATTTCTGTACCCATAAGGTGAGCAGTGCCTCTTGTTTTGCTTATATTGTGGACTGCTGTAATTTCTTTCATCAGATGCCAGCCCTTGGTATATCTCATTTTGGTTTGGGGGCTTTTTTTTGTAGCTGAAAAACTGGAAGTAAATTGGATTTTGTGTTTGCTCTGAAAGCTCTCCAAATGTTCATGTAAATGAAAAATCTTTGTCCTCTAGACTCCTATGCAAATAAAATTTGGTTTTTTAATATTTATGGTAGGACAAAGGAGTAAAGCAACAGTAAATCTTGTTTCCAATGATTCTGGTTAGAAAGAGGAAAATTTGCTGTGGTGCCAATTGTATTTCTTGTGCCCTGCAAGGCCTGCTGGTCTGCTGCAGTGTGAGTGGGGCTGAATGATGTGGGGAGTCCTGGATGGAGCCTGAATACCTGAGTTTCATTTACACCTGTCCTAAGCTGCACAAAGGGCAAAAATAAGGACTGTTTTTAGCTTTGGTCTTTCTTTTGACCAGGCTTGGTAGTGGAGTCAGGCGTCTCTCCTTGACAGGAAAATGCTGTGGTGAATTTTGCCAGCAGTCAGTGGTGAGCAGCAGTGGTAAAGGTTTCCGCGTCCATGAGGTTCAAGCCTCTCTCAGTAGGATGGATGCAGCACCTGTAAATGAAAGAAGATTACATTGAAAACACTTCTTTGCTGTTGACTCACTTTTATCTCTTTTGCAAAATACTTCACTTACCATACTGCCTCCGTTAATTTATACAGAAACAATTATTTAGCAGGAAATACTGACTTTTCAAACTAGGGGGAGAGGGAAAAGAGAGTCTCTGGGCTCAGAATTTCCAGCAATTTTTCACCTGTCTGCTCAGGTGCTGCAGGGAGCTGTACAAAGTCCTCCCTAGCTTGGCCCTGGGCAGACTCTTTGGACCAGGCTTTGTTGAAGTTTCTCCTACAAGTAACCCCAGAGGATGTCACTATGGACATGTACAGGAAAGGTTGTTAAAGTTTCTATTTCTGCCTCTGGATGTTTCCTGTCTCAGGAGTAGGGGTGAAATAAGCTTACATCAGTTTCTCTTCAGCAAATGTGGAAGCAGCCCTGGGAATGTAGAGTGCAAATATCCCTCTTTACATGACTTCTGCCACCAGGGAAAAAAAAAAAAAAAAAAAAAAAAAAAAAAAAAAAAAAAAAACCAGCACTCGTGACATCTTGTCAGATTCCATAATATTGCTTGACCTTTCACTTCAAGGCTTTTTTTCAGATTTTTAAGACCATGTGAGAAACGTTTCATTCATCAAGGTACCTGGACATTGTTAAGTATTGAAATCACTGGAAGTCTTTTTGTTGGCTTCAGAGGAATGCTGGCAGGTCACCTGTGATCCTGCATGTGGGACATCTCTTCCATTGAGCATCACAGGCTGAGCTCCTATTGAAAGGATTCTAAAGTCTTCAGGAGCAACCAGCAGGTGAACAAGCAGTTTTCTGACCTTGCAGATATTTGAGCGGCTCTATGTCCCTGAGAAGCTTTGGCCAAGTGCCTTGTTTCAGTTCTGTGGTGTGTTACCAGGCAGGAGGAGGCACAGGATGGATGCACCCCGTGACACAGTTCAGTCTGTTGACAGGTGAAGCAGTTCCTGCTTTCCAAAATGCAGGGAAGAGCACACAGAGCCTTGTTCATATCTCCAGCTTTCTTTGATGCATCTGAAAAGAGACTGAAAGTTGCCTTTTCTGGGATTTACTTCTAACAACCATTAATGGCACTTTGGATTCAGCCTTCCTTGATTTCCCTTCCTCAGACCTTTCCAATGTGCTGTCTAACACATCTTGCATTTTCTATAGTTTTAGACAGAGACATGCCTTGGAGGAAGATGTTTTAGGAACAGCTTCCCTGTTTTTTATATCCATAACAATAAATCCTATTCACAGGATAATGTGGCGCCCACTAAGTGCAGACCATTCTGGAACAGCAGTTTGCTGCAGCCTACAAATGAAATGGATTACTTCAGTTATTTTTAAGGTATTTCCAGTCACAGTTATGCCTCAACAACATGGATGGATATTTTTCCAAACTAGGACACAGCTGGTTTATATTATAGCTGCACTCACAGCATCCAAGAAGGAGTCAGATGAGTCATCCCATGAACCTTTCAGATTTGGGTGGGAAATCTATTCATGTATTATCAGAAGCTGATCCAATACCCAATGGTCTGTTACACAGAGCAGATAAGCAATGGATCTTGTGAGAAAAGCTCTGCCTCTGATGCCCTTTCTCTCTTTCCAAAGAGAGAAAAAAAAGTAAGATAGACCAAAGCTTGACTGTTCACAGAGGAGATATTTGGTGTGTTGCAGGGAGGAGTACGACACAAAGTTAAATCAAATTTCCAGCAAAACCAACAACAGGCTTTCAAATCATGTCTGTGGAGGTTGGAAGGGTTAGTGTGGGTGCTGGCAGAGCTGGGTGCTCTTGGGATGTCTGTGTCACACCCTGCAGGGACCGGCCAGGCCACTTGCCTGGCTTTGGGCACCAGGAGCCTGCTGGGCAGGAGGAGATGTGAGGCCACACTCACCAGCATTGGACTCAGCCTCCAGGGAAGAGGGAGATGCAATGGCCAGAAATAAGCACTGGAAACCCGTCTGGTGACTTTGGCCCTCAGCTGAAGGCCATCAGAGAATGTCACTGTCATGGTAATTCATGCATCTAACCTGTAAATAAGAAATTGCCTGTGGCTGCCTTATCCTTCTCCTAGGGAGGGGATTTTTGCAGGCCTGTCCCTGACTGTCTGCAGAGCCTTGGGGGAAGAGCTGTGGAGAACTTGTTAGTGGGCAGTGCCTCCTTCAGGAACTGAATGAGAGGCTAGGTGGGACATAATGTAAAGGCAACCATGCAGATGAAAGTCTTGATGCTGCTCATGTCTAACAACTACTGTCCACTGCCTGTCGGAATGTGGCTGGTAGAAAAAGGGCTTGGCAGGCTAACAGGAGAAATGCCATGTTGTAAAAACACAGTCAAGACCACAGCTTGTCTGTGTTCAAAGGAGAACAGGTCTCTTGTAGAGGATGTAAATGGCAAGCTCCCATCCCTCAAGGGAACCATGTGTGCCCCTCTGTGTGGAAATCTCTTGTTCACTGCTGGCCTAGGTGAAAGCAGCAAAAGTTCAGCAGAGACCAGAGCATAGGAAGCCTCCATGGTTCATGTGTACAGCAAAGCCAGAGGATGGAAACTCTTCTACATGGTGTTGCAGCATGACAAAAGTGGAGGTAGTCTAGCACAACTTCCCTTCCAGCTCCCCTGGAGATCGATTGGGAAAAGGAACTGGAGGAATCACCTTCCTGACACTGTACCCTTCTGAATTATGGGATCTGTATCCTCTAATCCAATGGAAGAAGGTCTTCGTTCTTGGTATATTATTTAAAAGTCCTTATTTTCCTGGATATTTTTATCACACATTACCAATTTTTTAGGCTTCAGAACCTTGCATTTTATCAGCTCTGACCTGCTTCCCCTCTCTTTCTCTGTCATATGGTGCTTTTCTATTTCTGATTGGAGCCTTTACTTTGTCACAGAAACTGGAGGGGATTTTAGCCAATATTCTCTTCTTTATTGATTGTGGGAATGTGATTGTTTTGATTCGAAAAATTGTTGTTTTCCATTAGCCTTCTGTCTTTGCCTTTCCTCCTGTTTGCTTATAATTTGCTTATAATTTTTTTAGTCTGGAGGAATTAGCCCTTCTGAATCATCACACTTGTGTGTCATTTATTAAGTGGGATTGTCCTCTTTCCCTTATTAGGCAGTAAGACTGTCAGTCAGGGCCTGAGGTTTTGCAGTGTGCACAAAACCCCAGGACATAAATCTCTCCCTGGATGTGAGCAGCACCCTCCTGCTCCCCTCTTAGTTGTGATCAGACCTTGTAACTGAAGTCCCATGGTTTTCATGTCTGAGGACACGTCTGTGCTAAGGTGAAGGTCTGCATTGTCTCACGAACATTTCTTAGTTTGAAATTACCTAAGAGATGTCATAACCATGGGGGAAATGTATATTTACTAATCTCAGCCCTAGGGACCTGCTCAGCCCATGGTACCAGCTCCCAGGTGAGGATATTCACAGGATGCTGCAGCTCCTGAGGAACTTTTGGGCCCTGCACAGGCCCTACATAGGCAGAGGCCACCCCATTTCACAGCCACCATTTCTCAAACCTCCTGTACCCTCAGGGGCAGAGTTTCTTAGTGCTAGAAATTGTAATATGGTCTGTGGGCTATTAGAAAAGTCTGGCAGCTATCTGGGGTGCGACGAGAGACTTCCGGAGACAGGGATGCTCTTTGGACACGTGGTTTATTGTTCGTGGGGACAGTCAACCTGACCAGCTCCGGCTAAAGCGTGGTCCAAGAGAGAGTGAACTTTCTGTTACAATCCCATTTATCCCCTTCTATGCTGAATACTCTGGTTAACTTCAACCAACCGGTACAGGGTACAAAACCTACAAAATTTACATGCAGCCTATGGGAACTATTATATTAGCATACTAAAAACCTGGCAAACACACCTTTTTTCTCTATCACCTGGCAAGGCCCAACCTCTTATCTCTTTGTCTGAGGAGCTGTATTGTTTAGTCATCAGGGGCCTGGTCTTCAGATAACCTAATCATTGTCTTCCTGCTTCGCATTCTATAGCTCAAATTTTGCTTTCAGCTCTGTCTCTTCATTCTTAAAATCTTTCACCAATAAACCATCTCTGCAAGGCCTTCCTTCATCATCCTTCCCAACAGTGGGCAGAGCAATTATCCCAAGGCAGCCCTGCATAGTCAGAGCAAAGAAGCTTTATCAGGAATCTGCAGAGCTTCTCCCTTGACCTAGTGCCCAGTGATGTGGTGCTATCCCCACCCTTCTCATCCAGCACAGCTGAGGGTCAGGCAAAGATTCTAAATGTACCTGCAGTTTACACATAAGAAAACCTTAAATGCATCTGCAGACAGCCAACCCTGAAGGTCAAGCACAGAACAAGGGGAGTCTTGCTCAGGGCTGGCCCTGTGGGCACTGAGGGAAGACTGGCAGTGCAGAAGGCCCTCCACAAGACCAGTTGGACATGAAGGGGGCACAGATCCTGCAAACAGACTGAGGCTTATGTTGCAAGCAGCCAGGTCTGAGCTTGACCCAAGGCCGCTGGAAGTGGGAAAGGTTCCACAGCATCTGCTCGTGGCACCACTGGCAGCTCACTGGGGCTGGCAGAGGTTTTGCAATCCTCCCCTTGACTGTAAAATAAGACAGGCAGGGATGCTGGGCAGAGCAGGAACAGGAACAAACAAGGTCTCACCAGCTCTTATTATTCTCACAAAACATTGTGTGAACCTGTGGTTTTGCAGCCAGCTTTGGCTGTAGGGTCACAGTGCTGGTGGCACAGAGGTGAAGAGGGTTTGTACACCCAGGAGTTGAGGAAAGACAGTGGCTGAAGGCCAGTCACATCCTGGCAGTGAGCGCCTGGCTAGACTTTCAGACAAGCTGCAAATGTTTCAGTCAGGCTGAAGTTACAAAGAATGAACTGGGGGGCAAAATCCTGGCATATTGAGAATGTCTTGACATATAATGTCTGCAAGCTCTTGATACAGTCCCTGCTAAGGAGATTATGAGGAGTGGAAACAGCATGGGTATTGCTGTTTAGCTCATTATTTAGATATATAAATGCCTCATGGTGCCATTGACTGTGCTTACACAGCCTCATTTTGGAGGTAATTAGTTGTTGGATTAAACACAAATCAACTGTGATCTCTCTCAATAGGAGAGGAAGGGAAGACCTTTGCACTGGCCACAGAGAAAGTAGGGCTGAACAAGAACAAATGAGTTGTGCTGTCAGCAGAGCAGACCTGCTGGAAAAATTATTTCAGAGAGGAGAAAAATTTTGTATTTTTCTTCCTTTTGGGAAGATATGAAGAATACCAAGGTTTGCAAGAACCTTGAACTACTTCTGTGGATACCTTTATCAAAAACATTATTGCAAAGTCTAATTTACTAAATGCTTACTGAGTCAATAGACAAATTTGTGGCTAAATAAACATATTTTTCTGCAAAAAGGAAAAAAAATATTAGTAGCTCCTCCTTTTTTGATGACTCTTTTGTTTTCCCAAGAAAAATAATGAAATTCCCTGAACACTGGCCAGTTCCACCTGGGAGGGTGAGACTGGAAGTTGCAGAAATAAATCACCTTCTAAGTCACACTGCTAGGCAAGTGTCACTGCCAGGACAGGGTGAGCAGGGGCACATAGATAAATACCATTGTACACTGAGTAGCAAAGCAAAGGAGACACTGGAAGGAGAACAGGAAAATGTTTGTTTAGGAAGGGATGTGAATTTTCTGGTACAGAAGCAAAGAACACAGAAAATTCAGTCAAATGCCTGATATCTGCATCACCATTGCATTTTCAGTACTTTTGTACATTGTCTCTGGAGCGGAACGAAACTGAGCTAGATCCAAGAATGAAAAAAGAGTATGTAAGGTCCTGTGCCATTTCCCACAGAGAATCAGAGAATCATAGAATGGTTTGGGTTGGAAGGGATGTTAAAGATCACCTTGTTCCAACCCTCCTGCTGTGGGCAGGGACACCTTCCACTAGACCAGGTTCTCAGAGCCGCATCCAGCCTGGCCTTGAACACTTCCAGGGATGGGGTATCTGCAACTTCTTTGGGCAACCTGTGCCAGTGTCTAATCACCCTCACAGTAAAGTCATTCCTATTCCTATTTCTTCCTATTACCCAATTTAAACCTTCCTTCTTTCAGTTTAAAGCCATTCCCCCTCGACCTATCACTACATGCCCATTTAAAAAAGTTATTCTCCAGCTCTCTTGCAGCTCCCTGATAGTGATCCTATCTCAGCTTACCTCTGATGATAACTGTCATAGCAAATTCTCCATCCCTGCTATAAACCTACTTGCATTTGTCAAGTGGAAGATGCTTGTGCCCCCTCACCCTCTAGATTAGGTAAGGGAATTTGGTGAGTAAAGAAATAAGTGATTCATAAATGTTTGGTTTGTGTTATTTTTCTTCAGCTCAGTATCTGGGCAAGGGAGTTTGAACTTAGTATGTCTTTGAAGGTCAGCTCTGAGGATCAAACTGCTAATTAGATAAAAATACAACATCATCATTATTGCAGCAACCAAGGGGACTGTACACTGTTACATTTAGCAAAGAGGAGTTTCTGCTTCATTTTTTCCTTCATGGAGCTGCATTGTAGACATACAAGTAATATTCCCAGCTTGGGAGTTGACTAGGGGTATGTGAGGGTGAAAGCTCTGTGGTTGCAACCTGGGTCTTCTAAAATGTAATTAAATCAGGTTTTTTGAGCTCCACTGTATTGCACAAAAGCATGACAAGCAAAGGGAAAGTTTAACAGTCAGAGCAGCTAGAGAAGTAATGAGATTTGAAAGCTAAATTTGAATAGAACAATGGATCAGAAAGGTGCCTTGAAATGTAAAGAATTAGTCTGCTTTCTTGGTTCACTTAAAGTAAAGAACATGTTCTTTCCCCCAGAAAGATTATTTAAATCCAGTATAATGCCAAATGGCATTAGCAACATGCTGTTTAATTTCATTTAATTTCATTTCATTATGATGCCCTAAATACCTCACCTCTGTCATTGAAAATGTGCTGGAGTCGCTCATCCTGGAATCCTGCTCAGCCTTGAGAAGAGATGACAGAGAGAGGATCCTGTCCATGTCCATAAGCATCTGAAGGGAGGGTGTCCAGAAGATGGAGCCAGGCTCTTCTTGGTGGTTCCATACAATAGGATGAGAGGCAATGGGTAGAAACTGGAACACAGGAAGTTCCTCCAGAATGTGAAGAAGAACTTTACTGTGAGGGTGACTAAGCACTGGAACAGGTTGCCCAGAGGCACTGTGGAGTTTCCATCTCTGGAGATCTTCTAAAGCTGCCTGGATACAATTGTGGGTGATCTGTTCTCAGGGACCCTGCTGAGCAGGCAGGTTAGACTAGAGGACCTTCAGTGATCCATTCCAAGCCCAACCATTCTTTGACTCTATGATTCTGTGTCTCTGTGATCTTACAAAGGAAGGGGCCCTCTTCCCAGCATGTATCCCTACAATGCTCCAGTCTGACACACTGGGCTCAAAACCCATCCACACTGTGACTGAGGAGTGCTGGTGTGCCCAGGTTATTTTCAAGGATGTGGCATGGTGGCAGCATCATGTTCCATGATGGCAACAAACATTAGCTACTAGCTGTTATATTTGTCATCATCTGAAACAAGATACTGAAACACAAATAAGAATTTTGCCATGGTGCAGCATTGCCTGGACAAGCCCAAGAAGACTGATGGAAGATGTAGTTCATCTGATTTTCCAATCCTCCAGATTTTCTCATATGCCAATACAAGCTGGAGGGATGAGATCAGTAAAGGCATTTAAGACACAAGAAGAGAAAACCTGGAAACACAATCAACTGAACTTGATTTTCAGCCAATCACATTTTGGGACAGGATATAAGCCAGGAAAATTATTACAAGAGCATGACAGGAGGAGGCCAGTGACATGTACAGAGGATTTGGATGTCAGCCCTCAAATAGTCAGAGAAGCTTACAGTCTGCACTGTCTACAAATGACAAGACCTAAGTGTGGGATTAATACAAGGCTGACGTGCTAAATCAATGTAAAAGGGTATACCTAAACCAAGTGTCACAAATCACATCTAGGTACAGACACTGAAAAATAGAGAGGCAAGGCACAGTGGTTGCACAATTACATTTCAATCTGATCTGTGTTTGCTTACAAAAACTTTTGTGCATGTTCCTACCTGCTGTCTCAAATGTGAAGATGAGGGATTTGAAGGCAGAAAATGAAGCAGCGCAATAGAAGTGTGACATGGGCAGACACAGTAAGTCTGTGACCTCTTTGTGACCAGTATTGCAATTGCAGCAGACTCACATGCCCCATCTTCTGCAGATTGAATGGGGCCAGAAATTCGCTAAAAAGAGCAGTTTTTTTCCTTAGAAAAAATCCAGAAGTTATGGAGAAGTGCAGGACCCTGGGCGCTAAGGGCCAGGCTGAAGGATCTCAGTACTGTGTAACTAGATTGGGAAAAACCTCGTTGAGGAAATGTCAGAATCTACCAATTTTCCCCTCTGAGGAGGGTTTTTGAAGCAAGGATATGGCAACCATGGCCTTGGTATTTGGGCAGCTGAATGCCTGAGACAACACCGAGCATTGGCCCATCAGCCCAGCACAGTGTGTGAACACAAACAACTTCTAACATCAGCCTGAAATTATTGTCCCCCGTGATGGCTTCCTGCTCCATCCAAGCAAGGATGCAGCTCTTCATTAGCAAGTCCTGTCCAGTGGCTAAAAACATGCTGAAGGAAGGGTTTAGCTTAATGGGATGTTGGTCGAACAATATAAACACACACACAAAAAAATTATAATTAGAAAGGTAAAGTTGGGTCAGGAAAATACCTATGGCCTGGACTACACTCAAGGACATTTTCTCCACTTATGTTGTGGTCTTCTGTTTCCAGTTCTACACAGTTTTGGCCTCATAAATACCATTGTTAAGTGTTATCTAATCTCTCCTGAGTGCATGGTTCATGGCCTGAGCTTCTCCTGAAGCTCCATGACCTTGTCATAGCTCAGGGAGAGAGAGCCATGCCATGGAGAGTTACTCTGAAGATATTCATAGGGCAAATAAATTCCTATCTGAGAGACAGAGTAACAAGAATAAGACATCTATTGTCTCACTCACCGAGGGAGGCCAGGCCAGCTGCTCTGCATAAAACCTTCAGCATCCGAGGGGAATAAACACTGTCTCTTCTGAACAAACACCCACACTTTGCATCCTCTCCATTTTGCATAACATCTGCTGAAATCAATGTTTGCTGCTTCAGAGAGGAAAATGTGCATCCATAAAGAAGGGAGCTAGAACAGAAATTATTTGCAAGCTGGCAAGAATGGTTTGCATCCACTTTCCTTTAGCAAAGGTGGGCAAATACCCCTCCAGGTCTGCTCTAGAGCTTAGTGGTACCATCAAGCTTGCTCATTTTGGTGGTGCTGTTCCCTTTGGGTATGCTTCACTGTCAGCTGTAACTGATAGAAGCCTGTGAAATAATGCAGCATTTATTTCAAGATCAATTTTGAAAGGAATTGTTGGCTCAGTGTTCTCGGCTCAAATGAAATATCTTCTCCAGAGAATGCAGTTCCTCAAAGCAGGCATCTTGGCACATGACCACTGTGAGACTGACGCTTCATTTTGTGGTAACTGAACACTCAAAAGAAGCCATGACTGGAGATCTGAATGATTTCTTTATTCATTTTAGAGCAGAACCTGGCCATGTTCAGGCTTCTAAGGAGCTCCAGTTCTGCACGTGCACTGTGCATTTTAGGAGTATCTATTTCAGCTGCATGCTGTGAGGACAGCAGCGTGCCTCAGTGCCAAAGATCAGCAAATAGAAATGCAGCCCTGTGCAGGCACGTATCCAAAGGCATGTACCTTGTGGAACAGTGCTTTCAGAGCAGCAGATAGCACACAATGTCAAGCTTCACCACAGCAGAAACAAGAAGCCACGGAGAGACTCCCCAGAGTGGCAAGGTAACAACGAAGTATTTAGGAGCATAAAGACCTTTACAGCAGAGTTAAAGGATTTATTAATATCACTCTGCACCACAGAGAATGCTGGGAAATATTGGCCCCAGATGTATTTTTTCAGGCTCAAATTGTAGACAGTGAGATGTTAAAACATGAGGTGTTGAACAAGCTAAAGAGCCACAAGCTGCTAGGAATGAAAGGTATATACCCCAGGAGAACTGGAGGAATTTAAGGAAAGAGGAGCTGAGTTACTAACAAAAATATGGTGCCTCTCATTTATGTCATATCTGTGTTTTAGAAAGAGCTGATCCTAGGATGGGGGACCAGCGAGCCCTTCTCCAGTGCCAGCTGCATTGGCTGAAACTAATCAAAACCAGAGGTTTAGTTGGATGAACATGACAGAATGGGGACAACTCAGTCTGGATTCACTAAAGGGAAATTTTCTCTAATCTACTAGTTTTTTTAATATATTGCCAGTAAAGTGGATGTGACTTTCTTAGACTTCCAAGAGACATAGGACAAAGTCCTCCACAGGAGGCAATCTGGGAAATAAATACCCTGGTATATGAGACCAAATATTGTCACAGACTAGAAATTTCCTAAGAGAAAAGAAAAGATCGGTTACAACAGGCCAAAGAATATACATGAACCTTCCCCCACAATACTCTTAATAGGGCTGATGCTTAGTATTTTTAATAAGGAATTAAAGAATTGACAGAACTGTGAGACGTGTTGGATGTGCTGAAGGCTGTGAGGAGAGTCCCACCGTTGGGGTGTGCTCTGTCTCCTACTTAGTGGGATTTGGAAATGCTCCACACAGAACAGTGCCACTAAGCAGCACTTGCAGGTTTATGTGACACCTGTGTTGCAGAGACAAGATGCCAGCAGTTTTTGAATCCTTGTTTTCAGTTGCTTTGTAACTGAAGCTGGGTAAATTAGTTTTTGTCACTTCTAGGAATAAATACATCTTGCAGCCCTTTCTCAAAAACACTGCTCTGTTAAAATCTCCATACAGAATTCACCTTTCTTGCAATCCCATTGACATATGTGCAATTATTCCATAAGGATTGCAGCCCAATGGGATAGCTGGATCAAGCTGTGATCTAGCTCTTACCCTTCTGAGCTGCTGTGCAACATATCTAACATTACAATTCCTCGAGCTCACTGCATGGTGCTGGGCATTGCATGATTCCCCAGCAGCAGCAAAGTGATTCTTCACCTGAAGTTTCTTGTATTTCTT
This sequence comes from Dicaeum eximium, assembly GCA_013396995.1. Lineage (NCBI taxonomy): Eukaryota > Metazoa > Chordata > Aves > Passeriformes > Dicaeidae > Dicaeum > Dicaeum eximium. The sequence goes on along the minus strand of VWZP01006688.1, from coordinate 323,496 downwards.
CCATCTGAAAGATCTTGAGAACCAAGCATTAACAGAGCTGTTGTAAGTAAGAGGAGCCATAATTTAAAAGGACAGGAAAACCTCCAAGGTGTATCTCCTTATTCAAGATTGCTTATTTTCCCATTAAGTCATCTTTGAGTTGTGTATCAGGTTCAATTTCTTGATAAGGATTATGCAGATGTCATATCTCCGGATCCCAGACATATTTCTCTACACTGTGTTATGGATCTAAAGGCCTTTTTCCAGAAAGTTTCTTGTTTATAGTACAGAATCAGCCACAAAAAGGGTTTTTCAGGTACTGATTCTGTTATCAGCTAACTTTGCCAGTTCTTACAGTCTTCTACTGTTCAGACATACTTTATTATTCCTTTCGTGATATCTCCTTCTCATCCAGAGATTAAAAAATGGCAGAGAATTGCCTGTAATGAAACAGATGACTACTTTTACCATGGTTATAAATACATTATTTTAGCAGCTAAACTGCTCTGGAAACTTCCTGTGAAGGAAATCGAAGCTTCCTGAGCCATTAAGCAAGCAGAAGAGAAAACTGGATCTTTGTGAAAAAGTAGCCAGATTCCACCAAGTTTTTTATTTGTGAGCTTTGACAGGTCAATTTGTATTCTCACTGAAAAAAAACCCCAACCCTGTAACCACCCAAGTTCTTTAGGCCAAAGAACTCATTCTATGTCTAAAATACAACTTTACTGACCAACAGTATATAAAGAGAGATCACAGAAGCATAAAATATTTTGGGTTGGAAATTACCTTTAAGGATCATCTAATCCAACTTCCCTGCAATAAGCAAGGACATCTTCCACTAGATGAGCTTGCTGAGAGTTCTGTCTGATTTTTCAATGTAAAATGCCTCAGATGAATTTTTTAAATGTACCCACAGATGTAATCTCAGCACCTCATCAGCACCAGCACTGTGATTAGCCAGAAAAGGACCTTAATATTTTTAAGATACTTTTGTTTTCCCTGGAGATCCTCAGTGAGGTCTGATACACGCCACTCACCAGCTGAGTTCTCACTAATATTTAAATTAAGTAGATTAAAGAAGAGATTTGGTTTTATTTTGCCTAATGCTCAGTCACACACACACACACACACACACACACACACACATCTACAAGTCTTAGGCTCATAAAGTTAAATTGAGTAAGGCCAGATCAATTTCTGTTGTAGTCCTCCCCCATTCATTCTCCACTCTTTGTCAGTTTACAAGGTACCTTCTTTTTTTTTAAGACTGAGTCATTGATAAAATACTAAACTTGATGAACTCAAGGGAAGTATTGTTATCAGCATTCATAGGCTTAGGCCACCACCCCTATATTTTTGTGCCTCCTGCAGAAACCGAGTCAGTTTTGGGCAATGGAGATGATACTATTACAGACACAGAACCCTACACAGTTGGGGTTTTCAGTTCTCTTTTGCAATAGTAGGATTGTTCAGGAGCCTTGTGCTCTGGTCCCATAAGAGGGGTGGAGATGAATGGTAGGACTGTAGTTTTAAAATGTATTTACCTCATTACAAAGGGTCACTTATGGTGCAGGAGTGCAAAGGCTTGCACATCAGCCATCACTCTTGAGTTAGCCAAAAGTGCACATTCTCTTACGCTGTCAAACACAAATCATCATGAGAGGGCACTAAAGAGCTGTCAATAGCGGCACACTTTGAGACAAGGGCTGTGCTGAGAGGGAATTGTCAAGTATGAAATCATCCAATGTTTCCAATGAGATCTGAAATCGTGTGATTTCAAAATGTCTTCAAAATACAGGAAGCTGGAGTTTCCTGAGTCTTTCAAAATCCTGTTCTAAAACCTGAGCCTATGAAATATCTGGTCTGTCAAGATGAGAGGGGATTTGTGAAAAGTGGACAAGCTCTTTTAATGATGAATTTCAAATACTTCCTGTTTTAAAAAACATTCTGCTTGGGAGACTAGAGAGGCCTTAGTAGGCCTTAGAACACCTGGCAGCACAAATGGAAAATGAATGAGTGAAATGCAAATTGGACATCTTGGCTAGTAAAGATGGACTATTTTCCTCCAAACACTGGGTTGTGAATTGAGTGCCAAATCTGATGCAGTTGGATTCAGCAGTCAACCCTGACAAATTGTAAAGAAAATCCCTTATCTCACAGACAAAGCAGAGGATTTTCAAAGTTAAAATGGGCTGTTTCACAAGTGACTTGTGAGCATTCCTGTGGGACAGTGCTGCTAACAGATGTCCTCAAAATTCTCACAGGCCCCCTTGAAATGGAATGCACATATGGCACAAAGTGCAACCAGACACTCCACAGCACAGCACAGCACAGGCTGATCACTAATTTTGCAATCCTGGTTTAAATCTGAGCAACTGACTCAATGAAACAAGGTCACTTGACATCTCCCAAATCCCAGGAAAGCCAATAAGAATGTATTTGGGATTTAGATTAAGCATAGCAAAACCAATATCTGGTTACTTGCAATTAATTTTCCTTCTTAGACATTTCTTTACAGGGAACATTTGAGGGAATAATATGAAGATGGTTCCAAGACAGGGGTATACAAAGACGTGTTCAATAAAATCCAGACTCCAAATTTGTGTCTCATAAGGTCAGAATTTGTGGCCCCAGTCTTCCAGTTCAACACCTTCCCAAAGGTGAGATGTGAGCCTTCTCAGAGTTCTGTTCCAGCAAGACTACATTCTTGAAAAAAAACCCCTTTCTCTTGATCCAAATACTTTAAAGACAAGAAACAACAAAATATGGAACATATATTTTTATGAACTGTTCCAGTTGCCAGTTTCCATGACTGGTAGAAACCTCTATTCTGAAGTTGCCTGGCCTCAGCTCCTCATAGTTGGACTCCTGCACCTTTGACCATAAAATTTAAGTCCTTTGATGTCAGACTTCAGCTAGACAATAATCAAAAAACTCAGTCACTTTCCATTTTTTTCATAAGTTACAGAGATGGTTTTTCTTGTGATTGTTTTTTCAAGCCACATCCTGAATCAACTATTCCTGCCCAAATTTATTGACACTTTCTTGGATTCTGGACCCCAAAAAGGAGGGCACCAGAGCAAAAGACATCCTGCATGGACATTCATCCCCATTTGCATTTCTAATCACTGCATCAACCTGTAGGCCACAGCTGGCTAAACAGCTACTGCTGCTTTTTAATGCTTTCCCAAGTCAGTTTTCCAGAGAACTGTGTCTTGGGTTGTGAAAATTTCTTAGAATGTCTCATTCTAAATACAGTATTTGCATTCAGTCATGGTAAAAGTCATCTTGTCCACCCAATGTGATGTTTGCTGAATACCTCCACTCTCTGGAGGTGTTTCTCTGGGCAACCTGTGCCAGCCCCTCACCTCTCAATGAGCAATAGAAACACATAAGAGCATGGGGACAAGCCCTGTGCAGCCTTGGTAGAAGTTTACTTCATTAATTATGATTCTTATAATTCTGAGATGGTCTAGTTCAGCCAGTTTGCCTCCCTTTTAGCGTATGCTGAGTGGATTTTTTTAATCTTTTCCTCAAAACTTTTAAAATGATCCTTTGTTTCTATTGTCAATTGAAATTGTGTTTATTCAAAAATTAATTAATTACTTGGTTTTGCTTCTGAGTAAGGTTTTCAGAAGTTCTGATTCTTGACTGCAGGGTTATGAATATTTTTTGACCATTTTAAGACAAATCTTTAAAAAGCTTGAGCTAACAATCATATTTTCACATGCTTCTTTCTGAGTTATTCAGATTATCACTGTTTCTATTTGTAAGACACTTCTCTAAGGGATTGAATATATGTATCAGTTCACTACAATAATCATCTGGCCTTTATTTTGCCTGTATACAAGAAATCCAATTAAGTAAAACCATTTGTATCAAAGCAATGACTAAAATTAATTCTGCGGTCAGTTCCTCTTAGACTGTCAAGATGAGGTTTAATACTGAATTTCCTGGATTAGATGTAACAGTTTGAGTAAGGAGATTAACTTGTGCAATTTTTAGAAATTCTAAGGCTGTTTAGTTTTGGCAGAAAAATGCCTCCAGCATGTATTAGAATAAGGATCCCCTCTCTTTCCCTCCAGCTACATTTGATACTTGTGAATTGTGTATCTACAAGCAGATAACTGAAGTGTGAATGGCTGGTGTGTAGAAGACACCAACTGTTATCCTCTTTACTGGTTAGGACACAAATCACTGACTGTCAAGGACTTGTTTCTGAGCTGTCAGAAAGATCCCAGCAGTTCTGATCATGTCACTGCCTCTCCTTTTGGTCACTTAATCCTTTCTCAATATAATTCTCCCCTTTGTGTCTCTTATAATTTGACTAATTCAATTCTCTGGATTTTGATTTTCTATTAAATGATTGCTGACTGTTTCCTCACTTCACGCTCTGCTTTTGGGTATGAGTTGAACAGTTAGTGCAGTCAGACCAGCTCTTGGAAAACTGCTTGTCTTCTTCCTTCAGTCTGCTCTTTGGTGAAGGATTTGCTGCTACAGTCATGGCCCTTGGATTTCTAACACTGACTTGGCCGCTGACTCACCACCAATTCTTTTCCATCTTGCATTGTTTACTGGAGAGAGAGGCTTTATGACATTTCCAGGTGTTCCTGTCCATTAAGACCCTTTCAAGTTCCCTGAAGTATTAAGAAAATTTTCTCTGTGTTCCATTCTGAGGATCTGGCAATTTGGGGGAGTTCTGAAATCCCACTGCTGCCTCCTTTCTGCAGGCTAGGAGTCCAAAACACAGGTGGGAAACGAGTGTGATCTACCACAAGAGGCCTGCTTTTAACCACATCATAGAGAAACAAAGTTCAGTTCTACATTTTCCTGCCACCAGGAGTACTCTCACATCCATGACATCCCCTTGGCATCATGCCCATTCATTGGCATTAGCTTAGCACCAAACCACCAAGGGCTTTGTTCTTTGTCTCTTCAGTCTTTTCATTCACAGAGCTAAAATTATAGTTTTGTAACTATGAAAAACCCATGAGGCAGATTTTGCATGATTTACAGGCACCAAATTAGAGAGTTCAAATGCCTTCACCAGAGTAGCCATACCAGGTATAGTTCTGAATATATAAATCTGATTTCTCTGAATTTTCCACCCTGCTTCCACACAGCCATGATCCATGCCTACTTCGCCCATCTAAGTCTTTGTTGGCTGCCATGTCTTTAGCATCTATTACAACCTCACTTTCCCATTTTCAGTCTTCCTGTTATTTCATAGGGATCTAAATCAGAGCAATCACTGCCAAGGACATTCTGATTTTTATCTATCTCATTATAAAATTATATTTGTCCTATTTTTTTTTCTTCTTCTGCACACTTAATATAGAAACTAGTGGAAGAGCCTTACAATTAGCAAGGTGAGATGACTAGGTTGGTTAAGGCTACAACAACCTATTATTTTGGTGATGGTTGAGTAAAACTTTATTATAAATGAGGAATATAATATTTGTTCAAGCCAGGTAGAAGAAGTGGTCAAGCTCTGTCTAAAAAGAGCAAATTAACACAGCCTTTGGGCAGTCAACCCCTACAGCTGAAGTCATCTGTCATCAAATAACATTGTGTTGTATGGTTACAAGCCTTTGACTCCAGATTGAATCTAAATGCAGGGAGTTTGGCATTTTTCAGATATTTGAGTGAATGAGGAAGAGAACTAGAGATGTAAGTCACAGAAACTGATAGAAAAGGCAGAAAAACTAGTTATTTAAAAAAGAACAGCAAGAGAGGCTTTAGAAGGAAATCTAAGAGATGTTAGTGGCAGACTTAAAATCATAGCTTGGAATACTGGCAGCTGGTGCATGTCCAGGGTATTTTGTGTGTTCATGTGCATTAACAAGATTATCCCAAAGAAGGTCTATGTTACCCCATGGAGAACAGCACTTAGGATCCCATTTATAAGGTATCTGCGTGTATCAACAAAGTCATATTCAAGGAAGAACATACTTTAAAATATTACATGTAATTTGATCTGGATAATTATTTTTCCCTCTAATCCTACATAGTTTCAGTTGGGGTTAGACAGTTGCTGTTTTTCAACCCAAATCACTCCAGTGTCATGGTGAATAACTCCTATGAGTGTTGGAAGTGTGGAAGAGTTGGAAGCTTTCCAGACAATGCTGCCCCAACTCTTCCCAAGCATTCACCACTCCCAAGTGTCAGAGTAAGGTGCAGCAATGATTGAATGTGTGCATACTGCTCTCACAGAAAAGTAACCAAAAAGGGTGCATTTGTTTGGGTAGATGACTCATGTTCCAACTTACATTTTCACCACACAAATTGCTGTTTTCACATTTCAAACTGCTTCATGAACCCTGGGCAGGTCATGGACCCTGGGTGATTCTCACCTGCTCCAGATTAAAGAAACCAACACTGTAAACCAAAGATTACTATTATTAGCAACACGACTAATTAGTAACATATGTCATTTCCTTAGTGAGCCTTTCCAAGGGGGTTATAAATGTCCATAGAAGATGGCACACTATCAACCTACACGGCTTCACATATTTTGTCTATGCATATATGATTATCACCATGCCTTTGCCATGATGTTGAGTCTAAAATTAGCCAGGCATTAAGGGGTATAAGGCATGGTAAGATACAATCAGAGGGAGCAGAACCGGGGTAGTGGGAGAAGAGGCCAGGAAAGAGAGCAGGGAACATATTTCACATATCAGCATTCACTGGATCCAATTTAGGAACGAGCATCACCCTGCTGTGGTCATGGTCATACAGTATTTATAGAATGCCGTCTCCTGCCTCACAGACATCTAATGGCTACTAAGCATTTACTCCAAGAGTAAATTTGAACCAGCTGGCCTTTGGGACCAATGGGATATTTTAGAGAAAATCAAAACAATTTGTTTACTTGTGTGATTACCCCCAAAACCAAGTGTTTAATCTTTTAGAGTCATTAATGGAAAGTTCATCAAAATCAATATTATTCCCTGGCCCAGGACCAAAAAGGTACTTAAGTGAATTCCAAACTTCATGTATGAAAATAATCCCACTGATGAGTGTTCCTGATGAATTGGGACTTTAATTTTAAAATATTTACCACTTTTTCACTCTATGGTGCTCATCATAGCAGTATTTAAGTCTCTATTTAAATTAGCATATACATTAAAAATACTGCTCTCTATTGCATCTACTCTGTATGACCTTTAGAAGAAAAAGGAATTGTGATTGCATGCAGGTTTTTGTGAAAAGCAACTAGGTATGCATGTTAAAAATTAATCTTCATCAGCATTTGGAAACATAAGCCCATCAGATCTGCTAGGCAGGCTCACAGTCCAAGGAGCACATTTCATTTTCAAGCATCACATCACATTGTTTCTGAACTGCCATTTTCCAAGAATTTTGAGTTTGTGAGAAGCTTCAGACAGCTATAGGTTCAGCACGCTTCAAACCACAAAACAGTTTCTAGTCAGAACATCGAGGCCATTTATCTTATGCTAGAAATTCTGCTTTCACATATGGTCTGTTATTCCAGGAGCAGCACAAGGTCTCTGAGGTCAGAGAGACACCCAGTGTAGGACTAGGCATCTTTTACACCTTCTACAGCTAAGTTTATCTTCTGGGATCCTATCTGGGGGACACCTGAGGTGGAATTAACTGGGCAGTCTTCACCAGCATTGCTCTGCTTCTTCAGGAGGTGAATTCCCAGCCCTGTGCCATTGGACAGGGTGACCCAAGGCTCTGGCAGGACAGTGGCCTTTGCCTGCCAGCCACTCAATTCTGTGCCCTGCAGAGAGAACTGAACACCACCTTATGAAGGTGCTGAGCATGCAGCTCTTGTATTTCAGTGTTACCTTCATACGTACACATCTTACCTGACATTTTTGTCCTATTGTTCACCTCCTGTGCTGCTGAGACACTGCTGGTCTCCACACCCCTCCTGTAAGGCGTGAGGACTGGCTGAAACACAGTCCCCATCCTGGCCTTCCCTTGCATTGGATCTTCACCTGGCTCAGCACACCCCAGGAGCTGCTGCACAAATCAACACCAGAGCAGACCTGAAAAAAGTGTTCATTCTGCTCTGTTTTCCAGCAGTGGCACTGCCCTGGCAAAGCTCTGGGACTTGCAGCGTAGCTCCACACAGGCAACAAAGAGGACATTTAGACAAATGCTGTTTGAGAAACTGTGGTTTTGGTCTGCAAAGGAAAGCAGGAACTAAGGTCCATGCACTTCACAGAAGTTATCTCTGTCTTCTATTAATATCTGTTCTGTAGCTGTTGGATAAAAATATATTGCACTCTGAATATTAAGTGTACCCTCAACCAAACCCACAAATTTACAGGATAGTCATTGTGGATACAGATATGAGATTTTGTGGAGAGGGACTCCACAGAGAGAAAACTAACAAAACTGCAAAACATAAAATACTAGAAATGCTTGTGATCCAATGCAGAACACCAAAATCCAATGCAAAGCAGGATGCCATGTAATGCCTTTGACTGAAATAGGTAATCAGTATGATGGGATTTTTTTTAATCTGGTGGAATTACACTGTCTATGCAATATCTGTGTCTACTCTTTAGGAAGCTGGATGGGGGGAGTATAAATATAAGCACAGGCTAAAGGTTTCATACTCTCATATAAAATGTTTGGTATCTGATACGGGAGACACAAGCACCAAAATGTTCATGGTTACAGATTTTAAATTATGGTGCACCAAATTCAAATATTCCAAAATCATGAATCAGACTTCTCTAAAGCTTGTCTCAGTGTGACACTGAATAGTTTCTATGGAAAAAATCACCTATAATTGCAATTTTACAAGATTTTCAAGAATCTTTCCTTTTAAGACTGACTTCAAAATAATGAGATACAGAAAGAAGCATTCTTCCAATTTATCTTACACTTCTCAAGCCATTGCAATATTTCAGATCTGAGTTTTAAATTTCCTTTGTAACCCAGAGGACCAGAAACTTTTTCTTTTGAATAAAATGTGACTTTCCTATGTAATCAGTTGCCCTGGGAGCAAGATCTTTACGATAAATTCTGAATTCTATGAAGCTTCTGGTAAGCTCATAAGAATTGGAGTCACTAAATCAAAGAATAAAAATGTAATCACAGGGTCATACTATAGGGCCTGTGAGAACGAATTGAATGATGTTAGAAAATCAAAGAAACAACCTCATCTTGCAAAAGGACAATTATGGGTTCTTTCATCCCTACAAATTGTTCAAATGTCACAATGTTGCAACAAGCTTTCGAGATGTTAAATAGGTACCTCAAAATGTCCTTCTCTAAAAATATTCTAATGGAGCAATTCCCCCTTGGAAAGAGTCAGTACAAGCGACTAGTGACAGACTTTTTAAGCCATTTGGGTGATTAAATTATGGATAATCATCATCCACCCATTTGTGCTGAGGATGTCCTACAGTACAAGCATAGGAGTCTCTCTGCTGTATCGTCATCTACAACTTTTCTGACAATTGCACCAGAATTGCTGGTGGTTTGTTTTGCAAGCCTGGTGACTGTCTCATTCTCTGTTATTCTGCCCAAGAATGAAACACTGAGATGGCACAATAATTGGTGAGGTTTTCAGCAATCATTCCTGGCAGGAAGGATGACTGGATGTTTTGTTGTTTTGATGCCACATATAGGGAAATGTTATTCAATCACTATTTCAATTTGCACTGGACAGTCTACTCTTCCTCCCAAAGTATTTTCCAGACTTGAAGTTTAGCATGACCGGAGAGGCTAAATTCAGGCAGGCATTATTGAGTGGAAAATATATTCTGGTCAGGTATCACTTTCTTTCCCAGTTAGTTCCACACATACTTAGCTGGTTTCATCATTCTAGTGTGCTGACAGCTCCTCACAGGAGTGAAATTATTTGTCTGATCTAGTGCCTGGGCTGATTAATTGGTTCACTATGCAAAATGGCCCTACTGAGATCTGGGTTTATTGAGAAAGAACAGGAGGCTCATTTTGTCCCTGTTTCTGCAGCAACAGATTTCTACAAACACTATTTGTGGTGTTGATAGAGACATTCAGAATGGTTTCTGCATAATTCTTGTTGGAACTATTTCCCTGGATGTTTCCTGCACCAAAGTGAGTCTGTGCAGCACCCTGCTAGGGTCATCAGCTCTGTGTTTGTGTACTTCACTGCTTCTCACATTATCCTCCTGCCTGGAATGGCAGCAGTTGATCACAGCCTAGTGCAGGCACTGCCTCGGGGAGGTTATAGACCCAGCCTGGGAGCACAAACCCAATACACCTAATACTGAATTTCCCTTTGCAATCAGTTGAGTTTGGTGCTTCAGGTAACCTGTGAGGAGAGGCTGGTTTTCCCTAAAATAGTTTTTTACCTTTTTATATTTATCCAATAGGAAACTACACACCTCCAGAACATAATTCAGTCCACATGTATTAGACATACACATCTTCATAGATGTGTCATGAAAATCAGCAGCTTTGAAAATGCTTCCCTATGGATGTACCAAGGTGGATTAGTGCTGCACATTCCCAGAAAAGTGCTGTTGAGAGTTTCTGGTGCCATATCTTCTGACTATCATTTCCCAAGGAGGACCTGGAGAGTCTGGAGAGGGCCAAAAACCCTGCTGGTCTTTATAGGATGAGCCCATCACACAGAGCTGGTGGAAGAGGGGTTGTCTCTGTGAGATGAGTTGAATGCACTCAAGATTGAAGATAATTCAGTCTGAAAGGGACCCCAGGAGGTCTCTAGTCCAACCTTCTGCTCAAAGCAGGGCCAGCTATAAGGTCAACCTGTTCCTCTGCTGTCCTCATGATGGAAGAATTTCCCCTTTTTCCTGGTCTGAACCTCTCTCATGTCAACTTGTACCTGCTGCATCTCATCCTCCTTACATGCATGGCAAAAAGAATGGATGTAGTTGCTTAGCTGAAAGCTGGCTTTGAATTGTACACAGGGCATAAAGAGAACAAGTAAATGTAATGCATAAGGAAGACATTCAGACATTCAATATTTCTCTCTCTGTTTGCACATTACTATTAATTGTTTTGTTGGCTAAGGAATGATAACGGTGCTCTCTGTCAGAGACTCATAATAAGCTGAGGTGCAAACACTGAACAAAGCCAGCATTTTCAAAAATCCAGACCTATTTGTCAAATATGCAAAAGTCATAACTGACATTTTAGATCTAATTGTAGTTTGGAAGAAGAATATGACTTCTAGAATTTGAAATATAGAAGTGCTTTTCCTAAGCATACAATTTTTTCATATTTGTTAATGTGTAGTAACTACAACAACAATTACTCCTGGGAGGATCTCAGACCTAGCTCATTACCTTGCCATGTCTGATGGCCACTGAGCTCCTAACAGGACCTCTCTCTCTGTCTCTCTCTCTCTCTCTCTCTCACCAACCTCGTCCTGGTGAGTGGTTGCTCACTACCTCTTGCAGAAGCCCCAGTCTTGCTGCTGCCTAAAACAATCTGAAATGAAAAAGTCTGATTTTCATATGCAAACATCATATTTTTTTAAAAATCACCTGTTTGTATCTAGTGAAACCAACCTGACTGGCCCCATGCAGAGCAAATGACATGGCTTGAAGATTTTGTTTCTAGCTGTTGGGCAAGAAATCTTAGATTGAACTCAAAGAGACAGACTGGATGTTTGAAAAACACTTTGTTTTCTAAGAAATTTAGATCTGAGGATGAAAAGTCCATCACTAAAGGGTTTTAGGAGTAGGTTTGACAGCCAGCTGTCAGGAATGCATTAAGTTGTTTTTGTCCTGGCTTTGGATGAGGAGATGAACCCTTCTGGTACGTTTCCTTTTGGTTATTCAGTTACTATGAGGCACTGTCTACCTCTTATTTGACTATAAACAGAGCCAAGGAGAGAGACTCCAAATTTGGGACCACAGTTCAGTGCCTGGAGCTAGATGGGGTGAGCTCAGATTTTAGCTGCTCATCCTGAGCTTATTAGTTAGTGAGTTACTAAATCTGCCACTTGAGGAATTTCTGATAGGAACAAGAGAGACAGTGTCTGGTGGTGGACATTCATATTCAGCTCATGTTTGAACTTTTCTGGCTGCACCTCTGGATGATCCAGTTCACCAGCCTGTTTCATGGATATCAATCCTCATTGGGATGCCCACATGGGCCCCAGGCTGTAATTATTCATCTCTATTATATGAACATATTGGAGAGTAGATGAAGGCAGGGGAGGGAGAGGACATGATCATCAGCCTTAGGTTCTGTTTTAACTTCATTCCCTGCTAATTCAATAGTTTTCCAGTTCATCTCAGAGAGAACAGACAGAGATCATGTTTAAGAAAAAGTCCTCTTGCTGATGTTTATGACAAGGTGGAACCTCTGGTGGTTGGTTAGTTGTACCCAGCCTAAGTAGTTCTTCTCTCCACTTGAGAGCAAATCTCAGCTGTTTGCAGAGGAAATTGTCACCATTCACTTATGACAGAGAAATGACAGGAAGGTTCCTGTTGTATGTGTCAGAAAGCAAACCCAGCTCCTCTGACAATACTTAATCAATGTTCAGAGCACCATATTGATGCTACCTGAGTAAGTGTCATTGCTATTTATCAAATTTCTGCAGCCTGCATAACAAAAACTGCTGGAAGACTTTAATATGTGAGGGAACCTATCTGATCCTGTGGGCAAGCAATTTGTCTAAGATTTCTAATAGCAGGGAAGCTCTCAACTTTTGCCTCTTTGCACTCACCTATTTAACTGACTTTGTGCACCTAATTAACTTGCAATGCTGTCATCAAGGGAATCCATTATATTTCCAAACAATTTTGTGGCAGCTGCAGATGAGTCCTCTGTAGAAAAGACTCAATCTGCTTTTTAATTGCTGTGTCCATTTTTCTCTATTTCCCTCCTGTATTCTCTTTCAAAAGAATCAGAAGTGAGGAAAACCAAAATTGAATGAAGGGCAGAAGAAATGCCATGTACTCCTGAGACAGCATTGTGTAACACTGAATCTCTGAATCAGAGATCATATGTACATGAAATGTAGGTTAAATTCCCTTCACTTTTCATTGCAACAAACAGTTTTTGATTATTTAGCTTCCCTTTACATCTGATGGATTTGACCAGGGCATATGAATTTCCACATCCTTTTTCCATCCCTCCAAGGGTGGTTCTTGAGATGATGTTTTCTTGAAACAGCTTGAAACATCTTGATGATGCTTTCTTGCCTGGCCAAAACATTTCAAGAACAAGCTCCACTTGACACCTTCCAGGACACTTATGGACTCTTGTACTTGAGTATAACATTGGGAGTCAGGAGTTTTGGGAACTATTTCTGTCTCTGGCACTAAACACTAGAGGAGGGACTCAACAAAAGGCTCTGACCTTTTTAAAAGAGAAAGTTAAACTCAAGTTTTCACCTAGACCTCCTCTGCTGAGAGAAGTAAGAGAGATACGCTTGTGGATGTATCATTTCACACCAAACAAACATGTTTAAGTTAAGTAAAGCAACTCACCTTCAAGGTAAATACTGACTGTAGTAGTGCCTCTGTATTGCAGTGATATTCTATGTGGAATGGAGACAATAAGATTTATTAGATATGATATGAGGGCAACCATGAAATTTTAGCTGTTAATTTATACATATGTTATTAAAACCCTGTTCAGGAAGCTGAATTGAATTTATTTCCATTTTTACCCAATAAAAGAAAAAGCAACAACCTGTGCAGAACTTTTCTCCAATGAGAGAGATTTCCAGAGGAAAACTACAAGTACCTCTTTGGAGTCCAGACAGTGATTATTCATTTAAGCAGGGAGCAGGAGGATGGAGAGCTCTTGTCATTTATGCACAGCTGTGTAGGCTGTTCATAGGCTTGCTCCCATCCATAGGTGAGCATCAGGTGATGTGGGTGGCAGTGTAGTTAATCCAAATGCAATGCCATGTCATGCTCTCAGAACTTCCCTTTTCCTATTTTCACTTTTTTAGCATGTTAATTCTGGTGCACTAATTTTGCTGCCCGTGACAATGGCCTAATTAGTGTTTATTCTGTCTTCTCAGCGTTAGCCTCTGTTTTTCTGTCTCTGTCACCTCTTTGCCTCTCACACCAATTTGCCTTTTTACTCTTGTCATACCTCTTAAGACAAGCTGAGTGATAATTCCTGGCACAACTGGACTCTTAAGTTAATTTTTCTGTGGGTTTGTATTAAATCTCCCAGTCTTGGCTATCCTGAACATTTTGAGCCAAGAGTGCATTTTAGCTCCTGGTTGGGCAGTGGTAAGTAAACACAGCACCAGTCTGCAATACTGTCCTTGAAGCTATTAATCTCTTTCCATGCTAAGAATTGGCCATTTGTTCCTACTCTTTGCTCCTTATCTCTTCTCCAGTTTTTAATCCATGACAAGACTTTACCTTTCACCCCTGGCCAAGTTTCTCAATAGGCTCTTGTGCCAGACTTTATCAAAAGCCTTTTGAGAGCCCTCTGAGTCCTCCCTGCCCAGCAGCTTTGTTAACCCTTTCAAGGGATTCAAGTTGTAAAACAAGAACATGAGAGAAAGAAGATTATGGCTCACAGGCAGTTTGCTGGTTGGCACATCTATCATAATTTTTGTGTTTTCTTGGCCAAATGGATTCCAGTTGCAGGAGGGATGTGGTTTATATGAACCTGCTTTTCTTGGAGGCAGTCTGGCTTTTTTCTCCTTCACCACATTTTGGGAAGGAGCAGGGGATGGCCATTCAAGAGTTTATTTTAAATCATGGACTTATTTTGGTCTCTAGGTGTTCATGTCAAACTCTGAATTGACTGTTCCAGATCCCCAGCCTTGGAAACAGACTTGTATGTATCCTGCCATGCCAACTGTGTATCCAGCCTAAAGGCACAATTTGGCTGATTGAATGTGGCCCAGCACCGTTTAAGATGGCCATGAGTAAGTGGTTCTGTGCATCATGGAACAGCTATGTAGGTTGGTACCAAACGGGCACTGTGGGAGATCTGGGCAGTGCTGGGCAGACAGCTGGAATTGGGCATTTCTCCCAAGCCAGAGTACACAACTTGCAGCTTGAGGTTGGGCAAGAGGCCTCCAGAGGTCCCTTACTACTCCATTTTCTTGCATATGCTCCAATACAATCTTAACAACACTTGACACTCCCTGGCTCCTTGCCTTCCCTCCAAACCCTTCTCATTGTGCAGCCTCAGCGGGTGACTGGTGGGGCTGGCAGAAACCAGGCCCTTTTCTCTGTTCAGAAGCTTCTGTTTGCAGTGATTTGCCATTTTGCATAATCTTACCGAGCCCCTCCTGTACCCTATTTCACCACTGCAGTGTGTCCTTTACTGTCACCATGTAGACATTCTACTAATAATGTCCCTTTTACTGTTGTTGTCATTTCTCTGCTTCCACTGAAGCAGGTCCCTGGTGAAATGTTCCCAACCCCACATGAACTAACTCTGGTCACATTAGTGTCCAGCCCTCAGCCAGCCCTGAACAGGCTACTCTTCCTGCATGTTTGTACTGCCTCTGCCGTGCCTTTTTGTACTGTCTTTGTTTTTACTGCCTTTTGAAGGTTCACTTGGCAAGATGTCTATTAAAAAAGGCTGAAAACCCTAAAATCTACAGTACTGCCACTTCAAAGCAAGCTGGGAACATTTAGTATCTCTCAGGGCATAACTGACTGATGTCTCTGGCTTCTGCTCTCCTTCTTACCTGCCATCTTGTCTGGATTAGCATCATCACTGCTGGACTTGTTTTCACTTGATATTGTTATCACCATAAAACTGGCAGACAGAAGAGAATATAGGCAGTAAGAGACTCTTGGTAGGCCTTGCTTTGCTTGTGAGAACCATGACTATTTCCTTTTCCCCCTGCAGCCTTGATTCTGCTGCACTTGCTTCCTGCATCCATGCTCCTGGGAGTTCAGTCATACATGCTCCAGAACTATTCCTTTTGTAAAGAAAATACCAAAATTATAAGTGCATCTAGACAGCAGCTTGCTGTGTCCTAGGGGCAGACAATGGAAATTTCAACATTTGCTTCCTTGGTTTTTTACTTTATTAATTTTTTATATCTACTCCTGCCTGTAATATATACATATGATAATAATACAAAAAGTACTTTGGCTGCAAATAAATATACACTTTTGCTTTCTGTAGTACTGCCACCTTATAATGAATATAGCAGAAGTTGTGGAGCATGTACTGAAATCTCTGACTTACAAGAGGCATCCCACAATTCCCAGAAGTAAAAAATTCTTAAAAAAGGGAGAAATACAATAACATTTTTCAGTCACTGCCCGTAATCTTTAGGGGCATCAAAAGACTCTGGAGAGATCTGCTATATATACTGAAGGCTCTGAAGAAGTTCTGTCATCAAGAAATCAATTCCCAGCTCGTAAACAAGCAGACAAAACTTTACAAAGGAACACCTTCAACAGGGATATGTGACAGTCCTACAAAGAGAGCTACCTCTCCCGAGGCAGCTGCATTAGGAAAGGTTTAACCCTTCAGGCAGTGATCAGAAAACGCAGACACTCTTTGGACATGTTTTTGTTAACCATTTTGCCTGCTTAGGAAGCAAACACCATAAACATGTTTCCTGGGAGAGAGCCAAGGGCTTGCTGAGGACAATGGTATTATCCTAAAGCTCTTGTTCAGGACTCAAAGAAACACTGATGTTGTGTAAACACCATTTAAAGTTACCACAAGAACCCTGACAACAGACAACATAGTATAATATAGTATAATATAATATAAATGCAATGTAAAGCCCTCCTGTTTGAAAGGAGGCAAGATGTTCAAATCAGTGATGTCACTGCTCATGCCAGGTTGATTCCCTGAAGAAGAGCAAATCTATTATCACCAGAGCACAGGGAAGTGCCCTCTACAACGTGACCTCCTTGTTCCTTCACCTTTTGTCAGAGTTTGACAGCTTTTTATTAAATTTTGGCACATAGCTAAATTCATGTTACAGCTGCCTTGCCTTTCTGAAACACTGCTGCTGACCAGGGGTACAGCAGGTCATCGATTTTGCAAAATACCTGTATTTTTGGTAGGATTTTTTACAGGAAGTTTTCTGACAGTTGTAAAAACAAATTGTTCTGATTATGTTCTGTTTTAACTTTTCTAACAGAATCAAAAGGGTTGATCTGAAGGAGAAGATTTGAAAGACTGGAAATTCACTTGCATACTACAGCTTCTTGAAGCCAAGAAAGAATTAAACAACAAGGTATGAAACTTATAATGCTGTACTTACCTTGGCCAGTGAAGGATTAGGAAAAAAGTAGGCAACATTTGCTGGGAGGGGAAAGGTTTTATACACAATGGGGAAACCAACCATCATTTCCTTAAATGTCAGCAGAGTGAATAATCACATAAAATAAAACTAAAAAAACCCCAAACTCTTCTGCACCTGAAAAAACAGAATACTGCTGTGGGATTCCTGCAGGAACCATATGACTTAGGCTTAAATCTGAGTAAATCAGATTTTGCTCAGCTTCAGAGCATCCAAAGAAAAAATGTGCTGCTTTCTTTTCTATAAAAACACAGCTTTTTTCCTATTCAATTTTGGGACTAACAAAACGGGAAGATTGTATGAGTCAGAAGTAAATTGCTGTCATATGAAATAATTTTTGATAGTCTCACTCACCTCAACTGTTTTCATTTGGCTTTCTTAAGTGTAGTATAGAGAAATCTTATCTAACCTTGATGCTCTGGTGTCTCAGGGATTATATATCAAGCTCATTTTAAGTCACAGATTTAACACATCATGTGTTGGCTTTCAGCACCTGATAAATGTTATGGGTTTCCTAATGAACTTGCAGAATTGGAACCACCAACCCATCGGTTCTCCAACTGTTGTTTGACTATGTAGCATTAAAGGCTGAAGATTTTATTAACAAAAAGAAAACTACCCTTAAATTAAAATAAAATACCCTACCCAAGAGCCCAACTGCATAATGCTCAACTTCAAATCCAATTTGTGCTCCTAGCTGGCTTCAGAATACACAAATTGGGTACTTTTAACAACTAAAAAGGTTTTCTAGAAACATACTAAAGATGGATCACCTGCTACACCAAAGATTCAATCACCTGCTACAATGTAAGGATGTTTTTTTGAAATGAAAATAATAAAATGCTGACACAGTGTTTGGAAGGGAGTTCTGGAGGCCTCTTGCCCAGCCTCTTGCTCAAAGACAGACGACTGACAGCTCTAGATTAGGTCAGATGTGGTTTTGCTACCTGGACTTTGAAAACCTACAAAGACAGAGGCTGATCTCCCTCTCTGCAACCTGTTTGTGCTGCACTACATTCCTCATGGAATGATGTTTTTTCTGCTGTCTCTCCCAGGCTGCAGACCACCCATTCCCCTCTCTTAGTGCCCTGTGCTCCTGAGAGGGGTTTGTTTCCATCATTTTTATCATGTCTATCAAGGAACTGTGGACAGCTTCTGAATTTCTCTTTTCACTCTCTTTTTCCAGACTAAGTGAGCCCACAAGGGCAGGAGGTCCCTGACCATGTTACTAGAAATGTGTTTTGACATTGGGGACCTAAAGAAGTTCCCATTTGGAATGCAGCAGGCAATGCTGCTTTAATGCATGGGCAGAAGAGGGTCCCATAGTCCTTTGGAGACCCACCCAGGATGGAAAACTCCAACAGACCAAAAAAATTGCACAGCCTTTTCTGCAGAGCAGGGATGAGTTTGCTTAACGGAGAAGGGGAAGAGGAGGGTTTGACAAGGCCATCTACTCTGGAGAAATTGCCTCCTGCCAAAACTTTCATTTCTCTGAAAGCATCTCAGCCCAATTAGTTTGTAATTTAATCTCCTGTGTTTCATCTCAGGGTGTTTCAGCTGCTGTGGGTTTTATTTGCACATACATGGTTTGTAGTTAGAGGGATGCCAGCTCTCTCTCTTTGAGAGGACTAAGAGAACCAGCTGAACATTAGTCTGGTGTAGGCAAGCACCTGCAGCATAATAAATGCATCCTCTGATTTTCTAAAACTCCCTCTTTCATTCCCTGCCCTTTCCTCTTCCCTCACTAATTTTTCTGCATTTCTTTTTTTCTTTTTTTCCTGGCTCTATGCTCCTCTTTTACAAACAAACACCTCTCTTTCCACATTCTTGGTTCCCTTCCCCATCCTCTCTGCTCCCTTCCTCCACAGCTGTGCATTAAGTCTTGGTGCCAACATTTGAGCCCAGCGTGCAGCTTCACATCCCAACTGCACTTGTGAACCGAAGGAAAAACTTCCACTCTCTGCAGCAAGCCTGTCAAGCCAAGGAGGATTTATAAGAAATATCTATGAGAGCTAATGACAGAAAGCACTTGCTACTTGTGCACAAAACACAGCAAGGGGAGGGCAGCCAGCTCTCCGTGTTCCTGGGGACGTGCTCTGTCTCTGCCATGGTGGTATTTGTAGATTGAAGTACATTTGTCCATAATTTACACATGTCAGGCAGCCTGACTGGGGCAGCAGATCTTAGCAGGCAAGCAGATGTCCAGAAATCCTGACATACCCACGGAGCATGGGAACATCTGTGCTGTAGGGTCAGAGCACTCAGATGGAGACTCTGGGAAGCCACGTGGGACCCTTGGCTGTGGCAGTAACATCAGCTACTGTGTGACCCCAGCATGGAGGGTCTGGAGGGCACATCCCAGTGCTCCTACAGCCTTTTGCAGCTATAACAAGCAGACAGTGCCAGGGCAAAATAGGAAACTGAGGAGATTTTGTCTGTGCCAGAGGCTTGTCTTGTTGCTGTGGATGTCACTGCATTTTTCGTGCCTGGATTTTCTACTTTCAGCATGGAGATTGTGTTCCCTTTCTGCTTCTCTATTCAGATGATCAACAGTGATGCTGAGAATTTCTTGGTATCCCTTAGGCCCAGCAGAGACACAATCTTCAATTGCACATCACCTGAGTGATAAGTGAAGAGTGAAACCTGCAGCACAGTACAGAAGTACATGGCATTCCTTATTTTTTCTGTATTGAAAATAAGGTGATTTATTAATAGAGAACTGAGGCTTTTTTAACCATTGTGGAGGTAGAAACATGTCCTGAGCCTAAATTTCAACAAGTCACAAGTAATTGACACTGAACAGAGACAACGCAATACCAAATCCTCAGGATTGCTCTCGGAGTCAGTGGCACTCACTCGTCCTGCTCTGGTGTCCTGGCACCAGCAGCTCCTGTGCAGAAGGATCCTCACTGCCCTCTCAGTCTCTGCACAAAGCACTCTCCCATCTCTAAAACCAGAAGGTTAGAAAGGAGTCCTCATCCCCACCCTGTTCTCAGTTTTGACTGAAACTTTCAGAATTCTGGGGATTAGGATATGAAAATCCCAGCACTGACACTGACACCACATTTATAGGATCTAAGGCAGGGCCAGTCTGCAAGGCACTGTGACATATTTACCCAATAGGGACAGCAAAGCAGGGGAATGAATGCATTACCCTGTAGCTTCCTGAGAAGGGTCATGGTAATAATGGTGATACCCTTACAACCACACATATCTGTTTCCCTGGGGAACCAGGCAGCTAGGAGTAAAACTGCACCATACAGCTGACAACAGACAGGGAGCAATCCCCATCCCAAACTTCCTAAATCCAGCAGCTTTGATCATCACAATGGCTGCCACAGGAGAAGGTGGGAGACAGACCGTGGCAAGGGCTAGGGGACACTGTTTCAGCCTTGCCAAGTGTCGTCACAGGCCAAGTGTATCTCATGCTGTCCACAGACCACAAACCCAGTGCATTACAGGGTAGAGGCTCTGGGTTAGACACATGTCCAGGACAAAGAGAGACTGATGAGGTCATCTGATGCTGATGCCTCTTCCATTATCTCATTACTGGCATCTGTCAACACCATACTCTGGGAAGTCCCTCACTGATTAAAGGTCTCCACTCCCATCATCCTTCCCAGGCCAGATATAAGGAATCCAGCCTCCTCAGGTTGTTTTCCATGTTTAGTCTTCTACTGCAGCAGAAGAGGCTTTGTCTCCACAAGGGAGCACCAAAGGGAGCCTGGATGGCTCTCCTTAGGTTGAGGAGCTCCCCAGCAACTCCTAAACCAGGGAGAGCTAAAAAAAAATGGCATCTCCAGTTGGAGACGCTTCTGTTTTCTTACCTGGGCTCGCAGACAGGCAGGATGCTCTGCTACTGACATGTAGGGTCCAAGTCTGATCCAGCTAAAACTCTCTTTTAACTGGCTTAAAGAAAAGGTATTTATTATAGATATAGATATAGCTATTTTTATTGTAGATAAAAAGTTATATGTAACTTTGCCAATGTGGAAAAGTAAACATGACTTTGCCCAATTTTTTCTCTCTGATTTTAATAGTCAGCATTTTTTTATTCTCTCAGACTCTTGGAAGAAGAGGGAGTGGTTGTCCTGCATTGTGTCTCCAGTGTTTTGTGATGGCGTCTTCTGCAGCATATTTGGGGCTCCTTGGAGGAAAAGTGTCACATGAAGGAAACCACCTCAGACAGGGCTTTCAGAAAGATAGATGTGCCACTCTTGACAATGTCATATTAATAAATAGTCCCTTCCCTTCCTAGTCCCAGGGAAGAGCTCTTTCCTAGATGGGAAAGCAGCTTTCCATGTCACAAGCAGAAGATCCGAAATTAGCTGAGGGGTTTGAAGTCTTTGCCAGCAGTGCTCAAACAGCATTACCTCCTGGCAGGGTGCCCTCTCTGTCCCTGCTGGAGAGCCACAGCTGGCAGTGGCCATTAACCCTTGAGGCCATCCCCCGATCCCCTGGCCAGCTCGGGAAGTGATGGGGGCTTTGGCTCCAGAAATGGGCCAGTGTAAACCTCCTCGTGTTCAACAAAGCAAACTGCAAGCTCCTGCATCTGGGTCATGGGAATTCAAAGTTGAGAAGAGGACTGGAGCACCTTCCCTGCAAAGACAGGCTGAGAAAGTTGGGGCTGTTCATCTTGGAGAAGAGGAGGTTACATGGACATCTCATAGGAACCTTCCAGTACCTGAATGAGGCCTACAGGGAAGCCAGAGAGGGACTTTTAATCAGAAACTGTAGTGACAGGACAAGGAGTAATGGATAAAAATTGAAATGGGGGAAATCCAGGTTAGACATTAGGAAGAAACCACTCAACATTCTATGACTCCATGTCCTCAGTCAAAGCCAAACCTGCCCAAGGAGTCCTGTGGAACAGCCAGCAGCTATTGACGTGTGAGAGAGGAGCCCACAGACATGCCAGGTCCCAGGAGGCCACACCAGAACTACACATTCCTGCTGCACCCAGAGAGACCCCAGAGGAGAAGCAGGTCTGTGCTGCTTTATGTGCTTTAGAGATGCAGTCCAGGGAATTTGTCTTCCCAAAGAGTTTAGCATCCAGGAGGAACTTGCAAGTACTGCCGAGATCTCAGCTTCACTTGATTGTTTTTTTTAAGGATGAGGATTCTCCGCAAGCAGCGTAACTTGAGTCATTGAGTACATCCTCAACAGCAACTAGAGATTGAAGGAGCAGTGGGAATACCTTTGTTTCTCCCCTTGCAGGGATATGGTTGGGATCTCTGCTCTCCAGCTGCCTTGGCTCCATCACTGTTCCTGTCCCCATCTGGGACTCTCTCCATGACTCTTGTGCCTGGCAGGGCACAAGGACTGACTGCCATGCGCAGACTTCCTCCCTGCTTTGTCTCCTGTTCACCGTTCAATAATGCTAAATATTAACTCATCCCAGGAATTTATTTCATTCCATGCTTGCCTTCACATCTCAGACCCAGGAGAAGCTCTGCAGGTCTCAGAGCTCATCAGAAATCCATGATCCTTTCAGATGCCTAATAACAAAATGACTGTCTCTGTCTTGTTCCCTGACCAGACATTTTCCTCATGCACCAAAGTTAAATGCTCCCTCTGAAATAGATCTTTATGAAATAAACTTCCAAGTGCCACTAGCTCCTAACTCCTCTGTGTTTCTGGTTCCCCCAGCCTTGCTGTCCTCCTCTGATGTCTCCTCCTTTTGCTGCCACAGTCAGAGCAGGCTGGTGGAGGCATTGGCCCAACACTGCTGAGCAGGCAGGGGGGCTGACACAGACTCTTCTTAGCCCCACTCCTGGCTCCTTTTTCCACACTCGTCACAGTGACAGGTTGATGTGGTGTGGGTGGACTGGGAGACAGCAGCACAGATGGGAGACCCAGACAGCCCATTCAGGAGCACAGCAGTAGGGCAAGAAGCAAGAAGATTCCTGAAGAGTGTTGAAGCTGCAGGGGAACTGCAACCACAACTGGGAAACACAAGTGAACTTGCATAAATCACTCCACATGCCACATTTATTCCTCTAGTGCTCACAGAAATGGCAGAGCCCAGCTACCCTTTGGAGTTTATTGGATTGCTGCTGGGTGAACAAGATTCATGGGAAAATAAAAAATTGATCAGATGAGCTAAAAACATTGTGTTCTGCTGGACAAAAAAAATTGGCTTTGAGTAATTTTGCAAGTTGGAAAAGTATTTTTTGAACCACACTTGACATTGCTGAACACATATTGTTTTCCAGCTGGAGTGGGGTGACGGGCAATTGCTGCATTCTTGAAATAGAAGTGAAACATTTCAGTTGCACACACTGGAATCTTTCTTCAGATTTACAGCTGGAAAACACTTTGGTGATTGTGGCTTTTCATGGCAACTCATAACAGATTTATTATTCTTTTCTTTGACACCCTAACAAATTTCACAGGGAGAGAAAACCATATTCTGCCAAGCTCTGGCTACACACGCTTGGGGGCCTGGCATTGTTCTGCAGGGCATGCTGTAGTGTGTGCAGCTAAAACAAGGGCTACCCAAAGCCCAGTTGTGCAGCTGTCTGTTTAACCCAAACAGTCACAATAACAGTCAATAATCAGATCATCTGGAGCTGCTCCAGTCTCAAACAATGACATCTTGGAGTGTGGGTACAAGTGGCCCCACCAGGCACTGCCTACCTGCACCAGGGTCTGGTTTGCAAAGTAGAGCAGCAGGGACCCCATTCAGCTGTCCATGCAGAGGCACAGAGCACCATTGAGGGTGCTCTGCAGGCACTGGATCATCTGTAGGGGAGTGGTGGCTGTGACAGGGGGTCTAGGGCAGGTTCCTCCCCATACAGAGTAGCTGAAAACCAGGTAGGCTGTGAAATGGCATCACCTTCCTCTGTTGAGGCAAGAACACTATACTGTCCTCATCTGCTTAAAGAGAAAATATTCTCTACCCAAATGTTACTGGGAGAGTGAGATCATGGCTGTGTTCATACTCATTCTTGTAGAGCTTCTCCCCACTGCTGAGGCAGTCAGGGCTGGTGGGAGGATCCCATCCATTTCCTGACATTAAGCACCATGATTAAACTGGACACTTGAAGTAAGACCTTTAAATTCAGACCAAAGTTCTTGCAGGGTCCCAGCACCTCAACGTTCTAGCAGGAGAGTTCAGTGGCTGACAACTTAATCTCCCCCATACAATAAGCCAAGGCTGGTTCAGGAGGAGAGGCAAATATTTGCAAAGTGCCTTGGGGTGGGAGGCACCGGCAGTCTTGGAATGTCCCCTGCAATGGCCACCTGCCCCTGGGCTGAGGAGGTGGATGTCTCTGGAGGAAGCAGTACCCAGCATGATATTTACAGGGATTTACAACCAGAATTTACAACAGAAATTGCCTCTGGTAGAAAAAACTGAGAATTATTAGCAGTACAGTAAAATATCCTGTGAACCCCTGAGGATCAGAGCAGGGTACAAGGGAGGCAGGGTACTGGGTCCTTCAAACAGGTCCTTTTCTGTGAGGAAAACTGGTTTTTAAAATTGAGGCACTTGCATTTGCTCTCATCTGAGTGACTTGCTGGGACAGCTCAGTTTTGGTTTGATCTGCTGGAAGGGACAGGCAAGCTGGGACAAGCTCTGTTCAGTCCTGCTCATCTGGCATCTCGCTATCGCACTTCTCTGCAGGCCGGACCAGCTGCTCCCTACAATCAGTCCCTCTGAGATAGCGGCACGAGCTCAACGTGCTGTTCCCAGTGTGTCCCTCCAGCCTGCAAACAGCCTCATGCCTGCCACAAGTGATGGAAGGAAGTCCCTGAGCAGGATGCGAATTCCCCTTGGGGCCTCTGAGACATGCAGGGAATTATTGAAAGCAGAAATGAAGTGAAGCTTTTCAAAACTTGTCCTCAGCACTGGGGACCCAGGGGGACTCCAGTGTAGACCCAAACATAAGGAACCCAAACCTCACCATGGTATGGATGTGGTGAGTGGGGGTTGACTTGCCTTTTGTCCTTCTCCTGTCCTCCTTTTCCCACAAGGTGTAGGACATCTGGCCCAGGTGGCCTTCTGTGACAGCATGCCACTTACATAAGCTCCCACCTACAGAGAGAAAAAGAAACCTGTGGGAAAAGCCCAAGGAGAGCAGATTTCTACCTTCTCCCTACAGGAAGGGGAGGAAAAGTGTATCCAGGCATGTCCCCTCAGAAAGACGTACTACCAGCCCAGGCTGCCTTGCTCCAGGAATGTTGCACAGGCTTTTGCACTGAGCTAAGACAAAGCAAAAGCCTTGAAGGACAGATTCTGCTCCATTTCCTTCCCTGTCCACAGCACCAGAAGCAGCCAAAACCACCAAGAACTCAAAGCCAGACATGAGTTGTGTCCTCTCCTGGGAAGCTTCCTGAAGAAGTCAGGCAGTGGCAATGCCACTGGGAACCAAGGCAGAAACACACTGAAAATCGCAATGGTTGCAGCAAAGAGATGAATCTCTGGGTTTCAGATGGGTCTTGGCTTGTTTGGTGTAGAAAAGGAAGCTAAAATGACAAAAGAGGGTAATTGTCCAACACGTAAAAGGTTGCTATAGAGCTGGACATGGTCAGTCATTGTCCCTCAGCTCCTGACAGGAGAACAACAGATAATTGGAGTAATATCCAGCAAAAGTGGCTCAAGTTAGACAAGTAACTAAAAGGAGATTTAAACACCATACAATAAAAAACAGAGATCAAGTTACTGAAGAAAGCTTCAGACACCCCATCTATAAAGGTTTCTAATGACAGATCAGACTAACTTTGCCCTAAAATAGTATGGAAACATGCTGTACTTGATGAAGGAAATCTTCATAAATTCTGGCCTCATCTCAACCAGAAATGCTGTTTTAGAGGCTGAACATGGGCAAACAGAGGAACAAAAATTAAAAATAATAAGAGAAATAACTGCCCACAAGAACAAGTCACTCTATGAAATATGACATCCCAACATTTTTTTCTTTGCTTACTTCCCATCTTCTGTATTGCAGTTATGTATATTGGTCAGTCACTCACCCTTTCTATCCTCCCCCCTTTCCCAAGCCCTGGCCATGCTTTCCCCCAGGGCTGCTACATATTTAATAGGTATTTTTAGTACATGCATCACTATGGCATCTCCTCCCACCTAACAAAGCTGAAGTCAGTACCTGGTCATGCTGTGATGTGAACCTGTGGTTCCCAAGAGTGGGGGCATGAGCTGCTGAGCTGCACATACCATATGACACAATTTACTGAAACTTCAGGGCTAGACTGATTTATGGATGCTTCCTGAAGCCTGCAGGTATGGCAGTGACCTTGTGCTAGTAGCAAAGGCCAGCTGGTCTTTCAAGGTGCTCACACTCGAAACAGGTGGATGAAATCCGTCCTCACCCCTCTCTATTACAGAATAGCTGTAAGCACTGAGCCTGTTTCAAAGTGGCATCCAGTGACCTGCTGGTAGCCAAGTGCTGAACCAGCTGAAAGGGTCAATAACATATCAGCCAGAACAGCTGGATCTAATAGAAAATGAGTCAAGATGATACATAGCTGGTATTGCAGATATAACAGATGTCATCTGGGCCATTGTACCAGCATGTTGATGTGCTAAAACAACTGAAAAGAGACCACAGGACCACAGCAAATCACCCTCTTCCCAGCCACTGAAACTGAGATGCCCCACAGATGTTACACACAGATGTTCTGGAGACCAGGTTTCTGCACATGGCAGATACAAGGCAGATCCCATGGCAAAGCATGGTCTTGAGAAGGGCTACTTGCAATGAGGGATATAGAGATGGAGCAGATTGCAAGGTAATAGATATCACCCACAGTTTGGATTTACATTAGGACTCTGAAGTTTTCAGTCCCAAGCAACATCCTGGATCAGGCATACCCAAACCCCACATTTTCCATTTCACCTTCTCTGCTGTAGTTGAAGGTGATGTTTGCAGCTTGAAAAATAATAATAGTAATAAAAAGCAGGTGCTTAGCTCAGAGCATCTTTTATTGTCCAAATGAAAAGGGGCTCCTGGGGGCAAGGTGAGGAAAGCAGGTTGCAGGGAGTGAGGCTGAGAAGCCACTAAGTCTTTCTGGGGGCCCTGCGATGCTGCATCTCGCTCCCAGAGCTGTAAAAAGGATTAACTTAACAAATTTAGAAAGAAAAAGAAGGCTAAAATAGGAGTCTAAAATAGGAATCAGAATCCCTCCGGTAAATTGCTGAGTTCGCTCCCTGCTGCAGAGAGCCAGTGGTGTCGGGGGGAGTGAGCTATTTTCTGGAGATGTACTGGAAATAGCTCAGGGTAGTCAGGGAACAGCAGAGGGTGAGCAGCAGCAAGGGAACTTGTAGACCCTAAAAAGATTTCCTACTAGGTAGGGAACCCCAGAGTACAGTGGGAGGATACAGCAGGGACAAGGTGGATGTGGGTAGGGATGGGATGGGATGGGATGGGATGNNTGGGATGGGATGGGATGGGATGGGGAAGGCTGTTGGCTGCTGATTCAAGGCTCCCACCCTCAGCAAACACTAGGCACTGAGCCCCAAGCCTTGGTGTGCCTCTCACGGGTGAGTGCACGGCTGAGTGCGGGGGGTGCTGACCCGAAAGCACAGGGCTTCTTGCAGCTCTGTGACTTATGGCACTATCCCAGCACCACAGCCCAGCTGCTCTGGCCCCCCAGCATGCAGGCAGTGACAAGCAGAGAGTTGTCTGGCAGAGCAATTACTGCCAGGCCCGACATGCCACTGCCAGTGCAGAAATTGAATTTTGAAGGAGTCAGCAGCACTCCCCAGGGAGCACCAGCGGGTGGATGGGGGACAGCAAGGAAGGAGATTTTTCTTACTAGGCTTCAATCCTCACTTGAACATGCTGAAATTGGACACTAAGCCTTGAACTCAAATCCTCTGATCTTCCCTTTTGTGTTCAGCACAGCTCTTGGTTTTTCCCTTATAAAACCTGTTTGTTGTAGCCACACAAGATACCTTATTGATATCTAAATAATTTATCCTGAATTTTGAGATGACCCTACCTCTTGCAGAGGGCATGATGGGAAGGTGATGGGCATCAGGAAAGTCAGAAAAAGCCATGGAGACTGGAGCTTAGAAATTAGGCTAAGTTAAACCAGCCATGTGGTGCAAAGGGATCACAAAAGAAAAAAGCCTCAAAGCTAATTCCTTGGTCATTGTTAAACCCAGGAAATCATCACCAAACCCTAGGGGTTTATATTGCTGCTACTTTTTCTCGCAGGAGCAGCAGACTGGCACGTAGAACACTACCTTGTAAATGAGTAACCATTCCTTATGGAGGTGTTTACAATAGAGGCACATGAAGAAGTGGTGGTTGTTAGAAGGGGTTTGATGAAATCACATGAAGCTGATGACTTCAAGCCTTGTGCCTGTCTGGATGAGAACACTAGGAGGGAGGATATCCATGGGAAAGCCCTTCTGCATCTCAAAGAAGGAGGGAGGGAGGCACAGAGTTTCTGTACTGTGCCCATTCCCGTATGTGGGAGGTTATGTGTGATGCTTGTCCCAGTGATGCACTGTAAAAATCCTCAGGGCAGATCTTTTCTGGACTTTCAGTGTTTCCCACTGAGCATTCCTGAGCACTGGCACCTGATGATCAAGCATGGCAAACGAGATTCCTGACTGTCTCACCTGCCCTCAGGTTTCCAATGTGCAGAGGGGCTGTCAGCAGCTGAGCCCACGCCAGGTCCCAGACCCACAGTAGGACTGTGCAGGTTTATCTGCATTTCCTGTGCCTGGGATCAGCCTCCTGGAGAAGCTGCAGGCTCTGGGTTTCGAAAGCGAGACGGAGCCCAGGGGACAGTGCTGCCAGGGGCAGTGTCACCCAGGGCTTCGCTGCATGGCCACCGTCCTGTCTCCTCCCTGAGACCTGGAGCACAGCCTGCAGCCTCAGCCGGCCTTATGCTTGAGGCACTGGCCACTGAAGCAGGGAGGAGAGGAGCAACTCTTCCATATTCCTTTGTTTTCCTACAGGACCCCTCACTGTGCACATGAGCTATTGCTCGCTCACTTGCAGCGGCGGGGGAAGAGGCGCCTCAGGCGGGGTCCCTGGGGTGGCAGCGACAGTGACAGTGACAGTGACAGTGACAGCGACAGCGACAGTGACAGTGACAGCGACAGTGACAGTGACAGTGACAGCGCCGTGTAGTACTCGGCAGGGCCACTGGAGGTCTGCGTGCATTTGCTTTCTCCTGCTGCCTGCAGAGCGCGGGATGAGCCCCGCTCGCCCTCCCCAGCCCGGCCAGGACAGCGCACCCCGCTCCCCGGGCCAGCCCTGTCCCCCGCGGCCGCTCCGCTCCCCTCCGGCCACCCCGGGCAGCCTTGGGCTCCTGGCTCCCTCTGCCTCCGTGGTGGGGCAAAAATCCGAGAGCGAAACTCGAACGTGGGGAGATTGGCTCGTCTGGCTCCTCTCCACGCAGGAGGCAGCACCTGCAGCTGAAGCTGCACCGGCTCTCTGTTTCCAAAGGAACTGCTTGCACCTTTCCCAAGTCTGG
This sequence comes from Dicaeum eximium, assembly GCA_013396995.1. NCBI lineage: Eukaryota > Metazoa > Chordata > Aves > Passeriformes > Dicaeidae > Dicaeum > Dicaeum eximium. The sequence goes on along the minus strand of VWZP01006688.1, from coordinate 293,858 downwards.
AGTGAATTCATCCTCGGGTCAGACCAGTATGAAGCTGTCTGCCTTCGGGACGTGAAAACCTCCTTCCTTTCCCTGGCTGGCTGGCACCATTGACTGGGTGATGTTGGTATTTTTTCCTTTTTTCCAGGGTCACAGGTTGCTATTATCTGAAGACAGCTGCTGTCATCCAGCCCCTGCAGCTCCAGCCCTGCACCTCTTGCCTGTATCCATCATTGCTTCCCTGGCCCCTCCTGCATCAATTACCCTGATTTTGTTTTTAATCAAAGTCATTTGTGAGCTGCAGGATAATGGCATGAGAGTGTGTTTGCACAGTGGTTTCATTCTAGGAAGGTGCTCAGCCACTTTCCCAGCTGGACAAACAGACAGGAGCAGCTGTCTGACACAGAGAGAGCAGTTCAGCACCAACACTGAGGATGCAGGATCACAGGTGCCTCAAGGCTGGCTCACTTTGGCTGTGTTTCAGCCCAATTTTATTCACCCACAATGGCAGGATGGCCTCTTCCCTGCCCTGCCTCTGCTGGGTGCCAGGCGGTGCTCATTGCTCTGGGCATTCAACGTAGCAACCTCACCACTATGAAAATGCCAGCAGATCTTTCAGACTTCAATTTTAAAGGAAATAGGGCACACAAGGATCAAAACACCAGTGAACTTTGGGGTGGAACCATCCTTGAGCAGATGTCCAGAATGCCCTTTGCAGGGGGCACATGTGAGCACTGCTGTCTGTGGCCAGCTCAGAGTTTGCCCAGGACTCCCCAAAATCCTCTTTGTGGACCCTAACTGATGATGCCCAACACCTGTCCCCATGCTCAGACTGTCCCCAAGGAGGATTCTGGACTCCTGTATCTCTGTAAAGAAGAGGACCAAGCATCAGGCAGCTGTGGGAAGTGTGATTTTAAGAACTTGAGGTCCCCCAGACAGAGAAGGGAGGATCAGTCAGATGCCTCTCTCTGTGACAGGTGTTGCACCTCCAGAAGGAGCCCAGGCCTATGTGTCATCTGGAGTGAGTGTCCCCCCACCCCATGTACAGAGAGAAGGGGAATCTGTGATCCCTGTCTTGCAGCAGTGTGGCCTTGGGGCAGCACTGAGCAGGAAAACTGGAAATACCTGAAAATTTGCCTCAGCTCCTTGCTGAAAGGCATTATGAAAAGAAAGGAAAATCCCAGCCTGGATCAAATGCTGGAAAAACCAGTGTAAAGTCAGCTCTGACATGAGCCCAACCCATACAGGGGATGATCTATATTGCCTCCCCCGAGGCTACACACACACTGCTGTTGGAGGAGTTGGGGCATTTACTGGACTCTGTAAGTAGTTACAGGGCAGCCTTGCAGGCCAAGCTAAAAATGTAACTTTCCTTTGCTCAGCAGCAGAACTGACTCTCAAATGTAGCCAGAAAAACTTCAAGTAACCTTGCCACATCTTTTCCTGCCTTATCTTTGCAGAGCTCATGTTGAACCAGGGCATTTAGTAGCAGCATTTTGAGGTTTTTCTACCGGTGGTTGATTTGACATCTAATTTTCCTGTCCTTGCTACAGAATATCTTCATACCTTCTCTGCTCCAATTTTCTTCCTGTTTTCCTTTTACCTCCCCTTGGTCGTTTTCAAACTCCTTCCCCCCTGCCTGCTGCCAGGCTGCAGTGCGTGCCATGTGGAAAAAATAGGATGCTCCTCATCCCAGTCCCATCATAAAGCTACAGTTGTACTTTGGTGATCGTTAGTAAAAACAATCATTGTTTAAAACACTAGCAAAGTAGTTGTTGGTCAAAAGTACAGTCATTAACCTCATGTTCTCCCCTTCTTCCTTAGCAAAGATGGATACACATTGACAGAGTTGTTCATGATACAGCAGATTTTGTAACAGTGCTACCCTGCTGACCCAAGCAGGTAGCCAAAATTCAGGTGGCTGGAGGTTATTTACAGCAAGAGGAGGAACTGACTGTGGAGGAAGGTAATTTTCCAAAGCAGTGCTGCTAATTTACAAAGAGGGTGCAAAGTCCTGCACTGCAAACCCCAAGAAATGGGCATTTCCTGGCTCACACCACCTGTGTTATTCCCAGGTGCATAAGCTCTTGTGCTCTCAGCTTTTCTCAGGACACATGTAGTCCTGTCCCCTCCTTCATGGACTCGTGCTCCCAACACAGCCCCTGGACAGCCTCCCCCATACATCACAGAGCTTGGTCTGCTTGCACAGCTCTGTCTCCTACAGCTATTGAAGTGAAGGTCTCTGGTAACATTTGGAGGGAAAACCCCACCTTTGTTTTTTTTTAAAAAATATCTAAGCTTGCAGCAAAAATATTATAAGGAAGAAAGATATATTGCCTCCCTGGGACTTCATATCCAGTGTCAGAAAATACTACTCCTTAAATGAAGATGCTTAAAATCTCTATAGAATCATAGAATGGTTTGGATTGGAAGGGACCCTAAAGATCATCCAGTTCCAATCCCCTGCCATGGGCAAGGACACCTTCCACTAGACCAGGTTGCTCAGAGCCCCACCCACTCTGGCCTTGAACACTTCTTTGTTTGAAAGTATTCCTGATGGCTGCACTGAGATGCTCTAGATAAATCTCTAAGTAATTGCTACATAGCTCAGATTTTAATGTTGCTTTGATCTAGAACGGGGTTTCTTCAACATAGATGTTATTGTACATTAAATGTGCATGCAAGTTCCAAAATCCCCATTCGACAGAGGATAAAGCCAACCGTGGGTGTGCACACTGTTTGGGAAACATTCGTATTTAATTCACAACCCACAAAATTCTTTCAGCCCAAAAAAGTTGTAGGAAGAGATTAATCTTCAGAGATCCCCCGGGGAGACTTACACAGCTGAGCTAGTCACCCTGAACTCCCTTTTACATATAAACTCAACTGCTTTTAGCACATGATTCATTCGATCTATTTGAGATCCACATTGGGTTGTGAGGCTCCCCAACTCCAAAGGGGTCTGTTTTCCCACTTTTCTGTGCCCAAAACAAAATCCAGCCAGCTCCAACACCAGCAGAGATCTGTGTGTGCCAGCAGATCCCACCTCTGGTCCTAGCTACCAATTCATGGATTTTTACCAGTTGGAAATAATTTGGGGTGTCAGGTTTTATAGTGACTTATTCAGAGCACCCAGACACGCAGGGAAGGAGGGAGCCTTCAGCACTGCTGGGATGGGTCACAGTGAATGGCAGGACTGGGGAAACCAGGATGTGTGTGTGGTTACTGCCAGACACTCACACAGCACGGGAGCTGCTGCCAGTGTTGGCTCCTGAGCAGGAGATTTGTGAATCCTCGGCCCTGGGGGTCTGTGCAGTGGGAAAGGGGCCAGCAACAGCTCTCAGCAGGAAACCAGAGTCCCTAAGAGAAGGTGCTGCAGAGCTGCTGCAGTCAGAGGGAGTGCAATGAGAAAACCTTGGGATGCTAATTAATCCCCCTTTGGGAAGATATTTATTAGGCAAATGCCTCGCATTCATATGCATATCTGCAGTCAGCAAAGAGGCTTTTACTTTTTCCCCAGCCCAGCAAAGCAGGAGGGTGGGAGGTTGCTGTGACCGAACAGCCAGAGGTGCTGGGGCTGCTCAGCCTACTTCAGGAATCTCGGGTCAAGTGTGGAAAAAACAGCCGAAATTACCAAGGTCCAGGTTGAAGGAGAACCTAGAGGCAGTTGAGAAGATCTTTAAACCTGAATATCTTCTCCCTGCTCACTGATGGAGACATCACAAAGGACAGGGTGGGAGCCATCCCTGACAGACAGCCTCATCCTGCTGGGATGAGCTGTTCTGGAATCACTGCATTAATATAACCTGGGGCAGCTTTTGCTGTCAGCCAGTTAATTGCTGAGGTTGATAGATACCGCCCTTGATGAGCACAGGATTGTGGCTGCTTGCAGCTTTTGCAGAAGAGCCAGCAGGACCTCTCCTTGTCCAGCAGGCACTGAGCAGTGGGTCACAGAGGTTTGCAGGGGACCTGCCTTGAGATCCCCACTCCTTAGGTATAGGTGCTTTGGGAGAGCAACTGCTCTTCCTGAATTGTTTCCCTAATTTGCAATCACACAGATCTCACTGCTTCAAGAGTTACAGTAAAATCTGTCTGGAAGATGTTTCAAGTCATGCAAAGCCCAGGGCTGGACAGAAAACTTAAAATTTCATACAAAGAGCAGGGCGTGATCTTGTCAGCAGGGGAATTGGTAATTCTGTTCTACATTTGCTGGGTGTTTCCTAGGGCTCATGAGAGGGAGTCCCCTTGACCCAAGATGAGAGCTGCTGATTTGGGAAGGATAAATAATGGCATTTCCAAGGCTTTCTGGTTTGATGTGCTAATACAAAGCAAAGTCACCCTAAAGCAGACCTGCTGAAGGCAAAGTATGTTTCTAACTGAAACACTCAAAGCTCCTCAGCCTCCAGAGTCACACGGCCTGCCCTCATTATCCCAGGTTTTTTTCCCCAGTGTACCAATGGATCAAACATCTGTACAATCTCCTGTTTTACACTGAGCAGCGAGAGCTGCTGAGAGCACTGGCACGACATTCAAACTTTAAACTGTCCATCTTAATTAAATTAGTTCTATCCGTGAGGTTCAGCAGTAGGTCATGGCATGTGGGAGATTTACCCTCAGGTCCTGAAGGAGCAGAAGTAAACTCAAGAGTAAAATCCTCAGTGACTTGGGATGACAACTGTGTTCTTAAAGACCAAAAGCTCCTGGCAGAGCAGTTGCCTTGCCAGCAAGCTGCTGTTAACAATATCCTTTTCATTCCAGGGACCCAAATCTGCCGTCTGTGAACCTGACTGGCTTTTGCAATTGATTTCATAGAGGCCCTGAATTTTCACTGACATTTGCTGCAGTCAGTCACAGCTTTCAGCTCCTCCTTCCCTCCTCCCCATTGTGCAGCACCCCCAGAACCTCCCCTTCACCCCCATTTACAGAGGAAGCTAAATCCTGGCTTTGCAATAATAAAGGCGAAGTTTGGTGTTCATACAATGAGGAAAGACTCAGGAAATTTGGTCCAGTGCTTCCTTGAGTCACTGCATGATGGTGCCCAAATCACAGCGTCCCTCTGTGCCTCAGTTCCCTTCCTGTGGCCAAGGATGATGCCCCCTTATCTTAGGGGAACAGGAGATATTAATTACTGCTCATAAGATGCTCAAATGTGGCAGCATAAATAGTAAACAAGTATTTAGTGCTTTTCTAAAGATAACTCATCTGCAAACACTCAGGCCCATAGCCCAGAACTGGGAGCTCCCTTGGCTGTTACATAACTGCAGTAGGTTGGTTTTTTGGTTGGTTTTTTTTTTTGGAGGGGGGTGGTGGGGTTTTTTTTAAGGAATTAGTTGTTTTTATTACTGTAGTAATTTCATAAATAAGGAATGCATCTGACTAGAACAGATGAAACAAAAATAAATGACTGCTTAACCCAGGCATGTGGGAACTAAGCATTGTCTTAAATATATTTCTGAAACAGCAACCTCCTATCTATGCCCTGAAGCTTTCAGAATTCAAAGGAAAACACTGCCCTGATTTTTTCAGCTTTTTTCCCCCCATCCACTGACTCTTTGTGTTGGTGAATTTGGGGCTGCCAGGTATCTCCCAAGTGCAGGAGTCAAACTGCTCTTTCCTTGATGAGATCTTAGGGGGGTGCAGGGGTGCCATGTGCCTTGCCTCTCCTCATTGGGGTGATCTCCCTCTCACGGGAGGCTCCACTTTTGAGCAGGAGATGCTCTTTTGGCCAACTCATCCACTGTTGTACCTGTGCCACAATGCCTTTTATAATCCCCTATTTTGATCTCCAGAGCAGACAGTCAGAGGCTTTGGGAGCTGGGGGTCGCTCCAGCTGCAGTTGCAGGTGATGCTTGTTAGAAAGAGGAACTCTGCGGGTGCTCAAGCAGCCTGGCAGCGCTGCAGTGCCTGGCCCCGAGCAGGTCCCACAGCCACCCGAGGGGCAGCTTCTCACCAGGGATGCCCGATGCAGCACAAGCCTGTGGGGTGCTGGCACCGCTCCTCTGGGTGGGAAGGCTTCCAAGTCCTTATCTAAACCTTCCCCCCTCCCTTCTCTCATACTCCTGAACTATTTTAAATAGAAAAGTGAAGCAATGAAACCACTATGAAATCATCACAGTGAAATCAAGTTTAGCTTGAAGCAAAGATCCAGTCGCTGCATCTTCCTGAGGACCCAAAGTGCAGCCTGCGAGCTCCGGGAAGGCAAATCCCGCGGAGTTCCAGTGACACAGCCTCACTCCCTGACGGCAGAGCGCATCTCCCAGGACATGAAGGGATGAAACTTGTAGTAGGCAGGGGGCACGGGTGCATCTGACAGGGCAGGGGGATACGGGGATGTTAACGAGAGATGACTGCACGGGAGGGGTGCACAGGAGCACCTTACGGGAGCAAGAGGTACAGATTAAACTTTCATGGGTGCACCTTGCAGGTGAAGGCACGGCTGAGGCTCGCAGGGGTCTCAAGTCCCGGGGGGACGCACAGGTGAAGTTTGAGGAGAGGCACAGCCGCTACGGCTGGGGGCTGTCACCGGGCAGGGGGAGGCACCTCACGGGACTGGGGGGGTCCGGTGCCTCCCGTCTCCCCGCCCAGCATCCCCCGCCCACCCCGTCCCTGCACCGGCCGCGCACGGCGCATGCCTCGGGCAGATGCCGGCCGGTTCCAACCGGGAGAGACCGAAGCTTTTCGGGTCCTGCGAAGAGGAGGAGCCCGTCCTCCTCCCTGCGCATCCCCCCTCCCCCTCCATTTCTTCTCACCGCCCCGCGGAGGGGCGCGGAGGCGGCTGGGCCGGCAGCGCTCTCTGCACCGCGCAGTGGCGTGGGCACGGCAGCAAAAGTTACTGACCGGGGGGGCGCTCAGGGATGGAGAGGGGGATTTCCTTGGGTTTGGGACGAGCCGGGTCCACGCGGCTGCACCTCCCAGCCTGTTCCGCCCCCGCAGAGCGCTCCGCACGGGATGGCGGAGCTGGGGCGCGCTCCGCGGAGCTCCGCGCCGGGACGCGGGGAGGCACTCACGGCGGAGCAGCCTCACCGCAGCCCGCCGGGACACGGTGCGGAGCTCGCCGGGACGCGGTGCGGAGCTCGCCGGGACGCGGTGCGGAGCCGGCCGGCCCTCCCTCCCCGCCGCTCCGCGCTCCCGCAGCGACTACTCCAGAAAGCTGCTGAGTGCACAGTGCGTTCGCAGTAGATAAACAGATACATTAAAAATAAATTAATAACCCCCTTCCGCATGCACCCGTGTACGCGGGCAGGGATGCGCGGCCCCCGACTCTCCGCGCCGTAGTAATTTGCAAGGGGCGGTGCAGGGATGGGGGGGCAAGGGGGAGGTGTCCCGCCCCCCCGATCACATGGCGACCCCGCGCAGCCAATGCGGGGGGCTCTAGGACCCCGGGGACCCGCGGCCCCCCCCGCCCTATAAATGCCTCTCCAAAATGCAGCGGGGCTCCTTCCTCTCGTCCCGCCCGGCCGCGCTGCTCTGCGCCCCGCTGCCCGCGGGTCTCCGTGCCGGCTCCGCGCCCCGCTCC